>JAFEMH010002262.1:0-360674 GCA_022495995.1 Adenophora triphylla var. japonica | reverse complement strand
AAGGCAAGTTAGAACCACCTCGGGGTCCCAAGTGTGGTCAAGAATCCTCTTCACCTTGCCAATACTTAGGAGTCAACATGATCGATTTCGAAGGAACCTTGATGGAAACGGTTTTGGAAATCCGGCGGTCATAGAAGTATCCTGAAATTTCAATGTTCCTTATCTTTGAATTACAAAGGAAATGGAAAGATACGATTAATGCATTTGCCATGGAGGAGACAGTTTTGGACCCCATAGTCGGAGGCGATTTTGTTGAATGTTGTCGAGCTCGGCCTCTTTTCTACGACATCGGAACCGGTAACCATGTGGTCAAGATTACGGAAAAGAAAGGCTCACTTATGAAGGCTGCGAGTTTGAAGTAAAACGAAGCCATGTTAATGAAAGTCTCTCCAGAACCCTTCATTACCGCATGTGAGCATAATGTGTTTGTAATGGCTCTTTACTACTCCAGAGAGGATCCTCCCGAAACCCCTGTTTGGGGAAAAGGTAGAAGAGAAGAGTGAACAAGCGAGAAGACTTTTGGGATGAAGAGAGTTGTATCTCGGATGCCGAGAAGCTGCTGACCGGTCCCTCTTGCCCCCGGAGAGAGTACTGAAATGGATGAAGTTAAGTTCGGAAAGGAGACTCGACAAATCAGACCAAGTACTTCTACGTGGAATTGGTGTCAACAAAGGCAATCATGATCCATGAGTGCACAATCAAATGACAACGCAGAGCAAGGCTTGCTACTCCCCGGGGCAACGGCAAAGAACGAGTGAGATCCCGGTCGAACCCTTGCGAAGTCCCCCTACAGTCGATAGAGTAGTGTAGGGTCGAGTCGAAGTGTTGTCTATTCGGTTGGAGTCGGGAATCTTGAATTCCGAGTCCTCGAAGTCATCCCAGAAGGCCTCACGCACGAGGATTATGAAAAATGTAATCGATGTCAATCTTTCCCCTTATCTTGAATGAAATGACGAATCTTTACGATTATCCTCTTTATACTGCCAACTTAACGAATGATAGAATTAACTCGAAAACTTAACAACGACGGTTCAATAATGAATCATTTGAACAAGATGCGAAACACACTAAACGAACAATACATTAAAGAAATCTTTAAACGAGGTTTCGGAAAAAGGAAAACCAGGGCCCAGAGTAGAGAAGGTTTTGATAAGTGTGTGAACTTGGAGTACTATTGAGGAACCTAAAGCTTAGACCTGATTGGAAGCTTCTTCCCGGGGTTGAAAGGGACGGATTGATTGGTTTGCTCGGAGAATACGTCGACGTGTTTGCATGGTCATACAAGGATATGCCGGGGCTAGGCCGGTTCGATAGTAGAGCCTGTAGAATCCCTTTAGCACCGAGATGCTAAAGCCGGTAAAGCAGAGCGAGAAAAATCAGCCAGGAATGGTCTCTACGGGTCAAAGAAGAAATTGAGAAGCTACTTTGCGGGTAGGAGTTCATCGAGTCATGTGAATACATGAGCATGGTTGTCCAAGCATCGTGGCCAGTGGCCAAGGCTCCGATGGGAAGAGTGCTTGTTCTCTTTGTGTGGATTCCAGAGATACGAAACAGAGGCCCGGCCGGCGAAGACGACTACCTGCGCAAAGCCATGTAGACGTCACAGTGGTGGACTCCACTTTGCCGACTACGAAGTCAAATCCTTCGTTGATGGTTTTGCTGAGGCTACAACCGGATCAAGATGGCGAGGAAGACCAGAAAAGACGGCCTTTACCACACCGTGGGAACCTCTTGTTATACGGTAATGCCATTCGGGCTCGAGAATGCCGGGGCTGCTTACGAAAAGGGCGGCGACCGCGCTTTTCATGACATGATCCTGAGGAGATTGAGGTCTACGTAGACGACATGATAATCCACTCCCGAAAGGAGAAGGTGGGCGGCACTTTGTTGACCTACGAAAATTCTTTGAGAGGTGAGACGGCATTCCATGAGACTAAACCACACCAAATGCACCTTCGGAGTGATGAGGGGAAAAGTGCTCGGGTACATGGTCACGGAGCGAGGTATAGAAGTTGACCCCAGAAAGATCAAAGCCATCATGGATATGAGGCCACCTCAAACCCGGACGAAGTGTAAAGAGCTTCATGGGTAAATTGCGGTACATCGGCCGTTTTCGTCAATCGGTTGACCACTATGTGCGAGCCCGTCTTGAAGCTCATGAAGAAGAATGTGGACACGAGAATGGACCGAAGAATGCCAAGACGCCTTTGACCGGATCAAGGCATACTTAGTGCATCCCCGGTACTATGCCCCCACATAGACGAAGCCTCTTACGCTCTTATCTAAGCATCCATGAACACGGCGGTTGGGGCTATGCTTGCTCGAGAGAAGAAAGATTCTCGGGTAGAAAGTGCCATTTACTTTGTCGGCGGAAGTTACGGGGAGTGAGCTCAATTATTCGGCGTGTGAAAAGACTGTGCGGGGTAGTGCAGGTAGTCGGCAAGTTGAAGCATTATATACGAAGCCACCCTGTGAACTTGGTCTCGAAAATGGACCCCATCAAGTACATCTTTGACAAGCCTTCCCTATCGATGCGTCTAGCGAAGTGGTCCTTCTTCTTGGCGAGAATACGACATGACTATGTGACCGAGAAAGGCCGTAGGGTCAGCGTTGTCGAGATCACTGGCGAATTTCCCCGGTAATGAAGACGAGAGGGCACAGAACCCCAATTTCCGAGATGAAGGGATCTTTGCGGTTGAGCACGAAAATAGATGGCAGTTATTCTTTGACGGAGCCGCTAACAAAGAGGAAATGGTGTGGGAATGCTATTGGTCGATCCGAAAGATGAGCGTACCCCCAGCCCTCGAAGTTGAACTTTCTGCCACGAACAATGCCGCGAGTATGAAGCTTTGCATTCTTGGTTTGGAGGCCGCCTTAGAAAAGAAATGTCAAGGAGCTCGAAGTTTACGGAGACTCGGCCTTGATCATCAACCAAGTTTCCAACAAGTGGAAGGCGCAGACCACTGTCTGCAACGGTATCATGCACTATATGGAGGAGTTATTTGGACGGTTCGGAAGTGACTTTCCGCTACTTGCCCAGGGAAAAAAGCAGTTCGCGAGATGCCTAGCTACTCTAGCCTCGTTGGTAGAGATCCCCAGGGAAAAGCCATAAAGCCCTTGAGTGGGTAGAAGAGAAGCCCCGACTTTGCATTTGTGAAGTGGACACAGGACTCGAGCCTATAAAGGAACCTTGGTACAATCAGTTACCAATTCCTCAAAGACGGAGAGTCGGCTTTCGGAGACGAAGAAGGTAGACCAAAAGAAGAGTCGAGCCAAAAGCTTGCAAGCCACGAAAGGTTGGCTTCTCATTATGTCATTCTAGGAGGCAACCTATACAAGCGGTATCAAGGACCACTCCTCTTATGTGTCACTCAGAAAGAGCCAGAGAGTTGATGGCCAAAGTCCACAATGGTCCACTGCGGTCCTCACATGAATGCGAGCCACGATGCAAGTGATCCTCGAGAATGGGTTACTCTTGGATCTCCATGGAAAGCATTTGCGTTCGGCACAGCCGAACTTTGCGACAAATACCGGCGGTTTGCTAACCTCAATCATCTCCGCCTCATGACACATCTTGCATGGCGACTCCTTGGCCGTTTGCAACAGGGTATTGACGTGATAGGGAAAATATCGGCGGGAAGCAATGGGCACGAGTTCGTGTTGGTAGCCATCGACTACTTCTGACCCAGTGGGTAGAGGCCAAGTCTACGAGGTCCTCACTTCGAGAAAAGTGGCCCAGTTCATCAAAGAAAACATAATGTGCGAGATATGGGGTGCCCAGCGAGATCATTTCGATAATGGGTCACACTTCGAAGGAGGCTGCGATAGGCTAACATGTCGAGTCGAGTTACTCGCCACAAGTCGTCCCCGTACGGACCTCGAGACCAAGTGGAGCCGTGGAAGGCTGCTAATAAGACGCTCGAGCGGATCATCAGGAAGATGGCCACCGTGGTCGTGATTGGCCCGAAAAGCTGCACCTAGCACTGGGGCTACAGAACGTCTGTCGGAAACGACCACGGGAGAAACTCCTTTTGCCTAACTTACGGGATGGAAACGGTGTTACCGGTGGAGTTGGAAATCCCGTCATTAAGGGTCCTCTGGAAAACGGTGTCAATGAAGTGGAATGGTTGCGCGGCGGCATGATGAATTAGCCACCTTGACGAGAGAAGGCTAAAAGCCATGGAACACACCGAGCCTACCGGAGGCGAATGGCGGGACGTTTGATAAAAGGTCGAGGCCGGGAGACATCAAAGAAGGTGACTTAGTCTTTGAAAGTGAAGCCCCCTGCAGAGAGACCCCACAGGAAAATGGGAACCCGTCTGGATCGGCCCTTATGTGGTGCGAGAAAATGCATCGGGAGGAGCAATGAAGCTTGCGAGACTTGGATGGCAATCCCTTTGTCCACCCGGTCAACGGTGATAAACTCAGAAGATACTATGTCGATAAAAAAAAAAAAAAAAAAAAAAAAAAAAAAAAAAGAAAAAAAAAAAAAGAAAAAAGTGCAAAAGAGTAATGCCAGCTGGTGCAAAACCCCAAAAAGGGCGGTCTAGGCAAAAGACGAGTACGCACATGAAAAAAAAAAAAAAATTTTAGATTCACCAGAATGAACTACGTAGACCTGAGCCCCTTAGCCTTTCTTGTAAAAGGGGAACGTAGGCAGCCATATATGGTTCGGTCTAAACAATAAAAAAGGGCAATCAAGCTTCCATGAAGTGCGTCCTAAACAATAAATAGTAAAGGGTATTTCAGTTTTCATAAAACGGGTCCCAATCAATAAAGACATTTGAATTTCCATGAAATGTGTCTTGATTAATTTTTAAAATAATATTTCTTGTTCATTTACAAGTTAAAAACTTCTTGATGAGTTCAAGCACGGTCTACCTCTTAACTCTGCTTTAACTTGCTAAAAAGATCTAAAATACAATAAAATGCCTAAATAAACTAATGTGTTTGCAAAATGGCAATAAGAGGATCTTGAGAAAAGACTTGTCGGTCGTCATTGGCTGAGTCTTCTTGAGTCTTCTTCCCTTTTCCTCGGCCTCGTCGAGTCTTCTTCCTTTTCTTCTCAATAATGTCGGTATCCACTCATCCAGGCCTGCAGGTATCCTCGGCTGGAGCCTCTACCAACCCCGTGTCAATGAGCGCTCTCTCTATACGAGCACGAGTCCGCACCTCCTCCCTCGAGCCTCGAGTCAGAAGGAGCGACCTCGGACAATCTCTTGTACCGAGCCTCCGTATCTCACGACCAAGTCACACGATTGGTTATGGCAACTCGCCTTAGCCTCGGTCTCCCTCGAGTCCTACTCGAGTCGCGATCGGCTCCCAATAAAGCTCGACGTCTATCCTCCAAGATAACCTGAGTCGCTCCCGTCTCCCTCTCCGTGCAGTCGAGTAGGCACGGTGGTCAAGATGGTACTCTTCCTGTGCTCTGAAGATAGCCACAGGTGGGAAAGCGGTATGTGTCAAGCCCTCGAGAAGAAAGAGAAAATTTGTTTGGATCTCTCATGTCCAATGACACCACCTCCATGGTCGGATGTCCTCCCGATCACTTTCGATGGCTCTGTAAAGCCCCAAAGCTGCCTGGATACCAAGCGGGGGTATGTAGGGCGACCGGCGAGAATCCACGGAACCCTCGCGGCATAAGACTCTGAAATATCCTCACAGTGCGCAGCCTCCAATGTGGTATCCACCAACGGATGTCGAAGTGGATAGCCTAGCCATCATCGGCTCGGCTACCACTGTTCTGTTGCCTAGAGTGCACCTCTCAGAAATCACCCGAGGGCAGGTCGGCAAAGCGAGGCAAAGCCAGAGCCTCTCTGCGGCCACAAAGTCAACATAGCCGGACTCCAGGACCTCATGAAACGGTCTCCCCAGAGCCATCACATCGATCCCGTGAAATGTCTCTCCCAAAACCGGCGGGACAATATCCTTCCCGGCCACTGGAGTCTCGACCATGTCCAAGAGACCACTATGTGAATCCCCACGGACTCGGCGGTGAACAAAATAGAGAATACGCGAGAGAATGAAAGCATCCATAGCCACCGTGGTCGCGGCCATATCACGGAGACCCAGGCACACAGGGATATCGAAAGGTCAATCCTATCAGGGGCTACCATCATCCTCTCGGCCTCTCCCGAAAGGAATGCAGAAAAGATGCAAGCTTTACCGTCTGGCACGTCTCCGATCAGACGGAATAGATATAGCCTCAATCTCGGGACCCCAATCAAGGCTACGAAGTCTTCGTGCGTTGGGACAATTTCGTTGTAAGAGAAACGATAAAACATGTCTCGGACGTCCCGAACTTTCTTTGCGGCTCTCAGCGAGATCCCAATCGGGCGGGAGATCCCTCAAATGCCATAAAGACTTGATCTTGAAGGAAGAATCAAGCGGCCCCTTGTGATTTTGAAAGTTATATCTCGCCCAAGATTGAAGACCAGGATAGAAAATGGTCTCAGTTTCCCCCTTTGCAATCTAACGGGATTCTCCATCGCAAAATGATCCAAAGATGGTGCTTTTAGGTCCAAAATATGCTGCAGGAACAATTGGGACAAGTCTAGAGTGAAAATGAAATGAAATGGCCAAGCCTTGCTTTTATTCGAGAAAATAACCGGCTCAGACAGGCGGTAAGCCGCACGGCTTCATTTTGCCCTCGAGGCCATGCCGCGCGGCTACATTAGCCTGCGAAAAATTCTGCGGCAACCAAGATTGCTGCCCGAGGGAGTTTTCACCCCACTTTTTCAACCAAAACACATGCAAAAACATGTCCGAGAAGCCATTCAAGCATTTATACACCATTATAAATCATTTTGGCCCATTTTATTTAATTCAAGCAAAAAAGTCGCCCCGAGGCTCGGATAATATGCAAATTGAAAAAGCATGAATTAGAAAAGCAATTAAAATGTAAATACAATGTTTTCGCCCCATCGGCGCCCAAATAAAGCAAAAAATAAACAAAGTGTGCATAAAAATTGTAAATTGTTTGTTTTCGTTCCAAATCTATTCTAGAGACCTCCTAGGCCTCAGATTCTTCTTCAATCTTCATATTTTGCTTTCGGCTTTCGTAGATGCTAGCCTCCCTCATCGAGGTCCTCACAGTCACTCCCACATCGAGATAGATGGACATTATCGTGCCCATACTCGGCCAGTTTGCTCCGAATGTCGGCGTTGGGTCCCCGCCCAGAGCATAGCCTTTGGAAGAGTACTCAGGCCGATGAGGGTGAGGCATTTGTGCCCAGGCTTGTCTTAGTCTCTTGCGCCCAGGAGCTCCTGTGCATCAGCTGCCCAGCAGCCTTGAAGCGCGAGCCGGCTTCCTCGAAGAGGCCGGCACATGTCCTTCCGGCCTATTACTGCACGACCGACCTATCGTAAGTGCGAGAAATTTGGAACACAGAGAAAAAAAGAAGAAAAATCTCGGAAAATCTCGAGAAAATTGCAAAAACGAGAAAATGCGAAAGCTAAAAGGGAATAAGACCACTAAGAGTACACTTACGGTCTTTGTCGGGCGGCAAGGTGTCTTGGGGCTCCCTAGCATCGGGGGCCAGGTATCCTCATCCTCCTTGGCACTCCATGGACCACGTAGGACAGGATGTGCGGGGAGGGATCGGCGGGTCGGTAGGCTCGTCCTCCCCGTATCCACACAGTGACCGCCCGGCTTCACTGGCTTGTGGCGTCCTCGGGCGCTGCTCCACAAACACGGCGTAGGGGTGTCCATGTCGAAGTACTCCTCCGCGGCCACGCACACTTTGGTACCTAGCAATCTCATCCTGCGCGATCCACAGGCTGCCGGCATCCGTCTTTGGAGGGTCGAAGGAGTAATGGCATCTAGTGGGGGAACATGACCATCTTGCCTCGAAGCGGTCCCCAGTAGATGACATCACATGTCGGCCACTGTGAGCCACCTCCTGCACGCCTCGTCGCCTCTATAGCATCTCCCGGCCAAGATCTGCGGATACACGCCCCCGGGGGTAGAAGTCCGGCTCCATCGTGCCCATCCACATTGATGACCGGCCTCACCCATTTTGTAGTCGAAGGTAATCGGGTCTTCCCCGTGAATTTATCTCTCGCGTCTCCCCTCCCGGCGAACCATAGCGGGGAAGATGGTGACATCACTCTGCTTTGGTTCCGAGGGAAGAACCCGATCACCTCGCAAAACCGGGCTGCATGTTCAAAACATCAAGGTCATTCTCTCTCTTATAAAAGTCTCAAGACGAGAAGAAAAGAGAAAAAGAAAGGAGACTACCTCAAGGGCAAAAGAAAGCGAGTCCATGGAAGCGGCCTTGTTACCCAGTGCATGTACGAGATCCCGAGGGAGAAGTATAGCTCCGCCAATCCGGCCTCGCCCCAAGAGACCGTCCCAATCCATCTACATCCTCCGGAGAGTCGAGGAGGCAAGTCATAGCTATCGTCCCGGAGGTGGCAAAGATGGTGGTGATAGCATCAACCATATGAATGCTCTGGCCAGTGCTTTGGGCGATCACATCATTAACGGCAAAATTACTGCATGCTGGAAGTACGGGTGCCACCTCGACATTCCGTGTCTCCATCCCGGCCCCTTCGGAATCGGCTCAAACCCGACCAAAGCACGGAACTCCTCCGGCTGTGATGTGGTCCCTCCAAGTCACGGGCCTCCCGGTGAAGCTGTAAGCCGTAATAGCGGTGAAATCGGCGAGTCATGCATCGGCTCTCCCCGGCTCGGGTGAAAGCTATGAGTAGAGTCCAGAACTCGAGATAGGGCTGGACCAAGCCCTTGCTCTTAGAGGTGATGTGGACACCCCTACCGATAGCCTCTACAAATGCATCCAAGCCGGTAGCCCTCACCGGTTGCTTGGGATTCATCCCATCCTTCTCAGTCTGGCATCCTACGCAGCTTGGCCATTACCTCAGACGGTCCTCTAGAGCTTGTTCTCCTGTAGACGAAGCACATCAAAAGAAGCGTCGAGTCCTTCATATCATTTCAAAAGCATGCATATATTCAAAAGTGCACATATTTTCAAAAGAAAAGCATTCATAAAAGTTTTCTAGCATATCTTTTGCATCAAAAACGTGTCTTTCATCACTTGAAACGCGTCATTTGCTTTCCTAAAGCACAAAATCACAATTCTTTGCACATAAGCATTATTTTTCAAAAAAAAAAAAAAAAAAAAAAAAAAAAATGGCATGCATGAATCATTTTCATCTTCCAAAATCATGTTTTCTCATTGAAAATCAGAATTTTGACCTAGTTCTAGCACAAGGCAAGAACTCCGTCTCATATTTTAAAAAAAAAAATTCTTTTTACTTCATTTTGCGAGAAAAAGTGAGTCATTCTCATATTTTTCACCAAACAAATTGCACATTGCATATTCTTAGCCTCATAGGTTGTTCATGCATCTCAAAATCATTCAAAAAATCATTCAAAAATCCTAAAATTCGGGTCGAAGCCCTAAATCATTCAAAATTCAAGCAAAATCATCGGATTTGAGCAAAATGAGAATGCTTACCCCAGCGATCGCGGGTTCGTTGATTTGTGCTCCTTTCTCCGGATAAAGCTCCGATGGAGGCGTAAGGAAGTCATACTTCCTCTCCGTCCTCACGAGCTCCTTCCTCCTCCCTTCTCGCGGCCGCCGAGATGTTTCTCCTCGCTTGCCTTGGTATGGGATTGCCCTCAGGATCCATTTCAAATCAAAGGGAAGCAAAAGGGTTGAAGAATTTCGAAAATTCTCTCTCTCTTCTCTCTCTCTCGGCTGAAGTGGGCGGCAACAAATGCCCGATGCCCGTTCAAAACCTGATTTTAAATAATCTGGAAAAAACGAGGTTTCTAAGCCGTACGGCTTCTTTTCTCCATCTCATGCGGGCGGCTTCATTCGCTACGAGCATAAATTATAATCTTTGCCCTGGACCTTCCACTTGGGCATGCAATTTCCGTTATCTTTTAACCAAGATAACATCTTTTCGAAAATATCCCTTATCTCTTTAGCAATCAAGCTTTATTCCCGATCGCCTCAGATTAATTCCGTTATAACGGGATAACACTAGGTGACAACCTCAGGTAATCGGAACTCTAAACTTGTGCTACCTCATCCGCGAATAGTGAAGTATGCCCAAGTCATTCCAACTTGTGCTACCTCTATCAGCGAATAGTGAAGTATGCCCAAGTCATCCCAACTTGTGCTACCTCATCAGCGAATAGTGAAGTATGCCCAGTCATTCCAACTTGTGCTACCTCTGTCAGCGAATAGTGAAGTATGCCCAGTCATTCCAACTTGTGCTACCTCTATCAGCGAATAGTGAAGTATGCCCAAGTCATTCCAACTTGTGCTACCTCTATCAGCGAATAGTGAAGTATGCCCAAGTCATTCCAACTTGTGCTACCTCTGTCAGCGAATAGTGAAGTATGCCCCGAGTCATTCCAACTTGTGCTACCTCTATCCGCGAATAGTGAAGTATGCCCAAGTCATTCCAACTTGTGCTACCTCTATCCGCGAATAGTGAAGTATGCCCGAGTCATTTCAACTTGTGCTACCTCTATCCGCGAATAGTGAAGTATGCCCAAGTCAATTCAAATTGTGCTACCTCTATCAGCGAATAGTGACGTACGCCCAAATCATTTCAACTTGTGCTACCACTATCCGCGAATAGTGACGTACGCTCAAGTTTCCCAACTAAGTTGCCTCTATCTCCGTCATAAGAGATAGTGCCATAAGCTCTAGCTTCATCGGGTGACGACCTCGAATTGTCAAAATCTCAAGGAATCCTAGACATCGTTCCTAACTATCTAGTGATGCTTGAACTACGATCAAGGCTTGATTCCTCAGGGATACGTAGGTAGCCTTTTATAAAGGTCGACCATTCGACCACTTTGGTCACCCTTTGTTCCTTTGTCACTCCTCGGTGATAAAGCGCCCCCTCATAAAAGTTCAAATATTCGACCACTGGGTCACTCTAGCATATCCCCGGTAGGATCATTTGCTTGACCTCCTAGGTCATTTTCTCGACAAGAGACCGGTTTCTCTTCTTCCTCCCCCAGCGGATCCTAATTCCGAACTACGGCTGGCTTGATTCCTCAGGGATACGTAGGTAGCCTTCCAAAAGGTTCGGCCGCTCGACCACCTTGGTCTCCCAATCCGTCTCGGCATTCGCCGAGATCGGATCCTTTTCTATCGACAACCCCGCTCGCCTTGCAAGTGACGTTGCCGAGGGGCTTCTGTAAGTACCCAAATCTGTCTCATGCCTTCAGGTTAATTTTCCCGACATTTCGGTAAATTTTCCGGTAATTCCCCGGACCTTCCTAGTGTTAGGAAATGTCTGGAGCAGTCCAAATTTAAAATTAGAGGCTGTAAGGAGCCTTCCTAATTAAGAAAACACGTTTTTCTTAATTAGGGAGAAGCTTCTAGAATGATGCCACCTTGCATGGTTCTAGAATCTTTGAGTCATTGTGGATAATGCCGCACGGCCTCATTTGCAAAGAGCCTGCAGCCGCACGGCTTCATTAGCCTTATCCAGACTGCCTATAAATAGAGCCCTCCTCTACCCATTTCAACAACAACAACAACAACACCAACAGTCACACACACACAACCAGCCACTCCCAGACGTGAAGAATCCCTTTGAAGGTTCAAGAAGGTGAAGAAGAAGCTCAAGAAGCCATCTCCCTCCTCCTTGAAGGTCCAAGACCAACCTCCTCAAGCTCGGGTCAAAGAATCGAAGAAAACGATTGGTAACCTCGCACGCCCTACCTTTGCATCCTAATTGCATTGTAAATTGCTCATTGCATTGTCTTTATATTGCTTGGGACTTGGTAGCTTAAAGATCACATCTTTATCATCCCCTTCCCCTCTTTCATGCATTAAGACCTCATTTGTCATAAAAATGTAGTCTTTTTCATAAAGGTGCATCCTTTGCACCTAAAACCCCCATTTTCCAATAAAAATGTTATCTTTATGCATCATTTGCATATAAAGATCAAATCTTTTTCAATAAAAATGCATCCTTTGCATCAAAACCCCCTTTTTCAATGCATCATTTGCATAAAAATCAAATCTTTATG
The DNA here is from genome assembly GCA_022495995.1 of Adenophora triphylla var. japonica. Classification (NCBI taxonomy): domain Eukaryota; kingdom Viridiplantae; phylum Streptophyta; class Magnoliopsida; order Asterales; family Campanulaceae; genus Adenophora; species Adenophora triphylla. Next base: position 348,649 of record JAFEMH010002262.1, on the reverse strand, counting down.
CATCATTTGCATAAAGATCATTTCTTTCAATCAAAAAGCATCATTTGCAACCTAAAAATGTCATCTTTTCATTAAAGATTCATTTTCATCATGCATTCCCCTTTCCCCCAACCTTGGAACGGACCGGTGTAAAAGTTCTCATCTTTGCATCGTTCCTTCCATTAAAGGTTCATGACTTCTTTAGGACAAGGATAACCTTGAACCCTATATCTCCGAGTATCGCTTAAGAATGAGTATGAAGCCTCTATACGAGCTCGACCGTCTTAAAGCGTAGGATTGATGGGCTAAGGACATTCCTTCCTAAAGAACCTCATCTTTGACCCAAAAGAGAGTCATTCTCTCGATCACGCAAGTCCCGAGGGTCCCGAGGTTTAAAATGCGATGATCATAAGTCATAAGATGAGGACGGGATCATAATCCCAAATACATAAATTCCAAGGAATCCCGAGCAACAACCAACAAATGGTTTGTACGTCCGGAAGGTAACTTGGGACATCCCCCCCCTTATTTTCAAACACATGCACACAAAGAAAGCACGCAAGCAAACACGATTAATGAAATCTAGGGAGACTTGCTCCGGCAAGGCACTTTGGGTGAACGCCAAACGTTCTTCCCAAGGGGTAACTTAACCTCCGAACCCATAAAACCTTTTTTTCAAAGTTTTGAGGTAATCAAAATGGCGTGGCGACTCCGTTTTTCAAATAACTCGGATGTCTTCAAACCCGCGTGAATTCCAATAAACAAAAATTTTGGGCACACATTCACAGGTGCGCATTGTCTGGCTAGTGTCCAGAACCGTGATTACATCCAAATCGCCGAATGGCGGGAACACTTGGATTACATTGACGAAGGAAGTCGGACTGGGACATTCCATGCGGCCTTCCTTGATCTCGATCACCAAGAAGTTTGCCGTATCGCGATTGACCCCACGGGGGTATTGAATGCAATGTTGACGGTCTCGTGATCTCGCTCGATCGCCAAGTCTATCGAGCTAACGGTCGGCGCGGGATGTACGAATCCGGGCGTGACGGTGGGAGTAGAATCGAACTAGAGCATGTTGATGCTTTGAGGTGGTCATTTCCTATGTCGGAAGGCGGCTGCGCCTTGCGGGAAGACCTTCACGAGATGTTTTCGGGGTGGGTTTGTCGGAAGCGTTCCCTGAGGTTGATCGACTTGTAGCGGGGTGAGGAGCTTGGTCTCCTTGCTGTTGCCACTTGGCCTTGGCGGCGCTTGAGGGTATAAGCTTGGCGACGGCACGGGCCGGTTGCAGCTGAAATTTGGTACTTGGAAGTAAGGATGAGCTACGAGCTAGCTTGGCCGGGGCCTCGTTTACCATGAGCGAGGGCGGTTATCGAGGGTGACCTTGGTGTTGCAGAATGCGATAACAAGGACTGGATCCTTGGCTTCATCGGGATATACGGAATAGATGATATTGACAAAGTCGTCGTCATTCACTTGATCGAGGGATTCCTCGTTGCGTGAATCACGTGCTTCCAATTGTCGGATAGTTTGCTGTCTTGGACGTTGAGCTTGACAATTTCCATGGTATTGGAACCTTGATCGTAGGTGACACGATCGGAAGGAGTTACGTCCTCAAACCGAGCATGTGAATGCGAGAGGTGCGCTTGCGGGTGCGCGCGTCCTCGACTCCGGAGAGTCCAGATTCATCGTCATCCGACCCAGTTCAATCCAGGTGTAGGGACGTATTGCGTCGGTTGCGTTCTTGGAAGCGGCTAAGAAGACATCATGCTCTTCGTTGGAGAAGAGGGGTGCAGTGGGTAGTTCCTCGTGGAGGACATCCCATACAACTTCCATGCATTCATCACGAGAATGACGGTGCTTGTTGACCTTTATCACAAAAACCTCTTCGCCTGGCGGGGCCAGCGAGTTGGTTTGGAGAATGCTAATGAATCTCTGATTGGAGACTGGGGGTTTATGTGCCCGCATCATGGCGATGTTCAGCGTTTCCTTCCAATCTGCCTCCAAATGTTGGAAACGACAGTTGAACTTGATGTATCGGACCGCTCGTGAGTGCCCGCTCGAGTACGTTTACATAGTTAGCATCTTCGGACTACGAGGGATTCGATGAGATTTGCCCCGTAGTCCCTTGGTTGATTCGAGGAGAGTAACCCCGGTGCACGAGTGCGGACACGCTTGGCTCTTGTCTCGGCTTCGTTTCCAATGAGAAAACTATCCTCGGATGACTTCAAGATCTCCTGCCGGTTAATGAATTTAACACACCGATGGAGAGTGGAAGCTATGGCTTTCATGTGGTGTAGCCAAGGGCGTCCCAAAAGAGCTGTGAACTCGGATGGAATGTCCATCACGTGGAATTTTGCTGGCACCATTTGGGTTTCGAACCCGAGTTCCGGGGTTACTTGTCCCTAGGATGGGACGAGACGAGTTGTCGTAGGCCTTGATAGTCCGAGCCGACGGAATCGGTGGCTTTCATGGATGCGGAGAGCTCGCATCATGCGAGAGGGAGGACATTAACGGTGACCCGTTATCTACTAATACTCACGGGGAGTGATATGGTGTTGAGTTTGAGAGTGATGTATAGAGCTTCGTTGTGCCCCGAGGTGTCTCTCGGTAAGTCTTCGATCACGTAACGTGATCATCTTTGCCATACGAGACGGGAGTCGTAGATCTCGTCTCTATCCGTAGAAGGAGAGTCATCCGGCCATCCGTTTCTGTCTTCCTCTTGCGAGGTAAAGCCTTTGCTTTGGAACCTCGGGGGAGTGTGTTGAGGTTGCCCTGTGGCGGTTGCCGCCCTTGGTTAGCACATTGATCGAGTGCGATTGCCAAGCCGACCTTGATCTTCCTTTACCGGTCCGAGCTCGGAAGCTGGACAAATTGAATCTCGGGCGATCCCGCGGGGATTAGGCTTACGGCTAGCCGATAAGATTACCAAGATCGAGGTATTAGGTGTCCTGTGGTCCGACTACGGTTTCGGCGGGACTTTTCGGCTTTCCCACCTGTTTGCTCTAAAGCCGCATGGCTGGAGGCAAAGAGGACTGGCCGGAGTACAAGACGTAGTAGTCGAACCTCCGGGAGGGTTCTCCAAGTGTACCTACACTGGTATCTCCGACTTCGTATCTTTCTCTCGATTCTTGTTGAGAGGATTTCTTCTTTTGTTTTCTCGGAGGATTGCTCCTGACGGTTTCTCGAGACTCGTACTCAGGGCGGGGCGGAGCGATCGCAAACATCGTAGGCGATGTGGACATTAGAGGAGGATCCACTGAAAGAGGCGGAGAAACCGGTTACTGTGGCACTCTTCTTGGGCACCCACTCAATGGAATTCACGCTGTTATTGTTCGGAAAGGGGTTCCCGATCGTATTGGGCCCACGGGGCGCTCTAACTTGCCTTCTTCTATCAAGTTCTGGATTTCGTATCGTAACCCCAAACAATTGTCGGTGGTATGGCCGTGATGCGATGGAAAGCGCAGTATTTGCTCTTGTCCGCATTGGCTACGGGAATTTTGGGTTTATAATTGGCAACGGGCTTAAGGAGACCCTCCTTGATTAACCCTTCCAAAGATCTTGCTCGGTGGCATGTCCAACTTGTCGAAGTGTACGGCCAGTGCCGCTTACGAGTAGAACTGTTGCTTTGTGGGACTGGGTTTCGTTACCCGACCGTTGTCCCGATGGACGTAGTTGACGGACGTATCTTTCCCTTTGCCGGGGCCGGTGCGGGATTGAATGCAAGCTGAGCGGTATACGTATGGCCGTGCGGTAGCCAACTTTTCCTTGAGATCCTTCTCGAACCGTGAGCCGGCATTAACCATGGCCGGAGATGCGGGAAGAAATTGTGGCTGATGAGAGTTACGATGGACGGTCTTAAGCAGGACTTGAAGATCCGCATCTGTTCGTCTTTGGAGAGGGGCTCCATGATCTCGGAGAGTTTCCAGCTCCATCTCTTGTAGAATTCCCCAACACTTTCATCCGCTTTACGCTCGGTGGTGATTAAGTCCTCGCGACTTGTTTCCCACTCTAAGTTGGATCTGTGCCGCTCCGGGAAGATGTGCGATCTGTTCCAGTGTGTGGCGATCCGCGAGCTTGACCCTCGAAACCATCGTAACGCTGAACTTTTGAGCGTATGCTGGAAGTGGTCGGCCATTTGCTAGAGGGTTGCTCCTTTTGCTCTCATGCCGAGAACGTAGGTATCGACGTGCGTTTGAGGACATTCGGTTCCGTCGAATCAGTCCATCTCCGGCATTCTGAACTTGGCGAGGAGAGGCGTGACCATTCCGGATACGTGGATTTGAGCGTTTCTGCTTTGAGCTGCTCATGGTGGCTTTCTGTGTCTTTCATCCGCTCGACCATCCAGGATAAGGTTGGGTCCGGTGGTGGTGTGAGGCTCGGCGCCGGGTGCTACCACGTGAGCGGTATTGATTGGAGGTGGAAGGCTTGATATATGTGGATATATGGGAGCCTTTTACGAACTGTATCGGGGTTTGTCCGGTGTTTAGGGATTCGTGTATAGGCAACGGGACGAACCCGAGAGGGTATTGAGGGATATTGGCATCCTGAGATTGTCCAATGCGGTGCGTTGGTGATATTGAGTGATGGGCGTAGCACTGGGCCGACCAAAATTGACGGGGTTGCCACGAGAGGTGGCAACATGGAGCCTAGGTCTATTGTTTCCTTGGTTGGAAGGCATCCCGTAAGTTGGCGGGGGAGGAACACGATTGAAGGTTTGGTGAACTCGGTTTCGGGAATCGTCATCCTCGACCGGGACAAAAGTACCGTCCGACCGGGGATAGCCGCTATACCACGCTCATTCGAAGTTGTACCACGAAATTCTGGCCGATCTTCTTTCGCCTCTTGTGAACCTCACAAGCCCTGGGATGGCTTCTTCCAATGTCATATACATTACGGTGGCGGGGGTCCTTCCCGTCACGATTTCTCGGTGAGCTAGACATGTCGGAAATTGAGGGAACCGAGGGAACCGAAGAACTGTCTCGACGCCGCCGTTACGGTGATCTGGCAAGGCGCCGACCCGGAAATCTGAACCACTTTACGCTCGTCATGCCCAGAGAACGAAAGGAAGGGTTTAGGCTTCGGAAAAGGGTATTTGGCTCAAGGTTTTCGGGCTTGTGCAATGTGCAGTTACCGATTAATGTTTACTTAAAGCGCGTTTTCTCAGAGTCCTAATTGGTTGGAAAAGAGCGTGTCTTCTTTTTCGCAACTAATCCTAGTGCTCTAATCAGTGAATCTCGTCACTACGCTTATAAGCCCCTCGTTTCCATTGTAGATCATCTTTCTCAGGACGGACTATCCCGAGCGAGGTCTGATAAGGCAAGCGAGTTCCACCGACAAAGGAAAAATGAACTTAAGGCTAGCTGATCACACAAACTTTCAACGTGTGTGACGTACGGGCCACAGTCGAAGTCAACGTCCTTAAGTTAAGGCGGGGATCGTGCCAAAATTTGGGCATGACCTCTCCTGACTCGCTTGTGCGAGAGACCTTAGCTTTTTAGCGTTGGCCAAGTTGTGGCTGGCACGATACATACGGCGAGGTTTGGTGACACGGCGTCACATTGAACCTTCGGGTATATTTTTCGGCGAGCTCAGCGTCAAAGTCAAAGTGAAAAGCTCAAGACTTCGGGTCGGGAACGACCTTCGGTCTCAAACTCTCGAGCTTGACTCGGAGCGGGGCCGCGTAAAAAACATACACTTAGGCTTTATGACACGAGCTAAGCCAAAAACCAACGGGGTCTTGGACAAAGTGTGACACAAAGAGTGCATGGCTTACACGGGCTAGGATGGGATGTTTGGGACGACCCCTTGCGCCCCGAAAGGTGTACGCGAGACCAATCGGAGTGCAGCGATAAGGCCATCCGGGTTAGGGGTTGTAGTGTGCGGTGTACCGAGGCGGCAAGTGCACGTGCGGTGCGGTGTTAGGCGGCAAGTGCGCGTAGTGTGCGGTCACTAAAATTCTTTTACGAGTAAAACGGAGATTTTTCGAGAATGTGTCTTAAAGAATTTATGATGCACGGTTCAAAAGAACGACATGAAAATCAAACATGAATGGGAATGCACAAACATGGTAAGATTTTGAAAAGTTGACAATGTAATGCCTTTGAAACAAAAACCGTTCGAGGTTTAAAGGAACTAACACACACAAAAACGAGGAAGGGTAAACGAAAGTTTGACCCACGGAAGGCTCTTTAGAAAACATCCGCAGTTTTGAAAAAAGTATCTTTTCCCCAGCGGAGTCGCCAACTGAAATTACCCGATCTTTTCGCGCGCGGGGGGCGCGGAAAAGGGCGGTTGTCTTTCGCGGAGGGGTTGGTGTCTGAGACCTCGCTTCATGGGAAGGAACAAAATGAGGAGTCGCCACGCGGTTTTTGTATTTTGAGCCCAAACGTTGAGAAACGGCTATTGTGAAAATGTGTCGTTTTTATTGGTAGCAAAAACTTAGGAAAAGGCTTTAAAAAGGGATCATTTTTATTGGCGGCAAAAAACGAGTAAAAAGCTTTTTGTACCAGAGATTGTTAGGTTCGGAGGTCAAGTTACGTTTCGGGTAGAGTATTATGAGATCGCTCGAAACGCCTCGCATGACGAGTCTTTCTACCTTTCTCGAAATCGTGTGCGTGTGTGTGTGTGTCTTTTGAAATGGGGGCTTGAATGACAAGCTTAATCTTGGTTTGAATGACAAACTTTGATTAGGTGACTTTTGAAAAGACGAGCGTTTGAATGACAAACGTCGGTTTGAGATAGAAATGAGCGTTTGCGTGGCAAACGTCGGTTTGGAAGTTTGAAATGAGCGTTTGCGTGGCAAACGTCGGTTTTGAGTTTGAAATGAGCGTTTGCGTGGCAAACGTCGACTTTGAGTTGGAAAGGAGTTCGAAGGTAACTGTAAGTACCCAAATCCGGATCGTCCAAATCCGTCAGAAAGTTAACCGAAATCCGTTAACTGGCCCGCTCCAGGTTAACCGGAACTCGTTAAACTCCCCGTTCTTTGTGCCAACGAGACATCCGGGATTGCCCGTGCATCCCGACGTCCGAACCGTACTTAGCACGTGTCATCTCACGTAAAAAGTATGGCTTTCCACTGAAAAGCATTTTAGGCACTTTCGGGGCGTTTCGGACATTTCGATTTGTTATTTTAAAAAGCGGACAAAAGCGGGACCAGGGACAAAATCCCACATGGTGGTGACTCGGAGGGGCACGTGGCAGGCCATGCCACCTCCCTCTAGTCACCCTTCAATCAAATTGAGGGAAAAGACCAAAATACCCACGATTTGCAAGCGAAGTCCGTGGGACTCACTTTGTGCACATTTTACGAAATTGCCCGCAAGTCCTTCAAATTCTCAAAATAACACAAAACCCCCTGGATTCGAGGCCAAGTCCGTCAGGACTCCTACCGCAATTTTCACCCTATAAATAGAAGTTGCCGTCAAAGCGCAAAGGGACGAAAATTTACTCCCAATCACCACCCCCACGGCCTAAGCTGTTTTCACCCCTCCCAGGAGCTCCCGTTCCGTCTCGATTCGCGTGAAATCTTCGTATTTCGGTCAAATACGCCCTTACAACTTCGAAACAACCTTTCGAATCACTTTCCGTGTCCCGTACACACCTCCCGAGCCAAAGGAGTCAACCACCAGCCATAGGTATAACTCCCTCTCTCTAAATCTCCCGTTAGTCTCGGTTTACCCGCCGGATCGCTATAACCGTTTCGAACGTCGTTATCAAAATGTAGACGCCTCCCGGGTCTAGCAACGGGGTCCGATACGTTTTAGCCCTCGATCCTCTTCTCTTTCCGTAAGAGAAGTAATCACGGGTTAAAACGGCGTTCCGACCCCGTTCCGTTTACTTTTTATGTCATTTACCATTCCGGATCGATCGATCCGTTGATCGTCATTTACAATTCCGAGCCGTTTGGCCTCGTTGATCGTCATTTACAATTCCGAGCCGTTTGGCCTCGTTGATCGTCATTTACGAATCCGGATCGTTTGATTCCGTTGATACCGCACTTTAAATACTGTCATTTACAAAGTCCGATCCGTTTGGATCGTGATAGTATTTACTTTTCAAAGTCCGAGTCGCAACCCGATTCGTTGATCGCATGTCATTTAATACGCATTTTTCCCGTAAAAATCGTTAACAATGTAATGCCCGGTTCAAAACCGGAGTTCGTCCGTCGAACTCTCTTTCAAAAAACTTGCGAAATGACGTTTGGCCTCCAAACGCTCATCTTTAAACTCAAAGCCGCCATTTGACACTTAAAATCATTTAATATGCATTTTTCCCGTGAAAATCGTTAACAATGACGCGCCCGGTTTAAAAAAACCGGAGTTCGACCTTCGAACTCCTTTCCAACTCATAGTCGACGTTTGCCACGCAAACGCTCATTTCAAACTCAAAACCGACGTTTGCCACGCAAACGCTCATTTCAAACTCCAGCCAGGCGTTTGCCACGCAAACGCTCATTTCGTCTCAAACCGACGTTTGTCATTCAAACGCTCGTCTTTTCAAAAGTCACCTAATCAACGTTTGTCATTCAAACCAAGATTAAGCTTGTCATTCAAGCCCCCATTTCAAAAGACACACACACACACACACACACACACGATTTCGAGAAAGGTAGAAAGACTCGTCATGCGAGGCGTTTCGGGCGATCTCGTAATACTCTACCCGAAACGTAACTTGACCTCCGAACCTAACAATCTACGGTACAAAAAGCTTTTTACTCTTTTTCTTTGCAGCCAATAAAAATGATCCCTTTTTTCAAAGCCTTTTCCTAAGTTTTTGCTACCAATAAAAACGACACATTTTCACAATAGCCGTTTCTCAGCGTTTGGGCTCAAAAATACAAAAATCGCGTGGCGACTCCTCATTTTGTTCCTTCCCATGAAGCGAGGTCTCGGACACCAACCCCTCCGCGAAAGACAACCGCCTTTTCCGCGCCCCCGCCGCGAGATCGGAGTAATTTCTGGGCTGGCGACTGGGATGAGGCGCCACACGCCTCGAAGGTTTCGGGAAGTCCCGGGTTCGAGACGCCTCCCAACAGTCTCCATTAGTGCTGTGTACCTCGCGAATGGTCTCATCCAGGTTTAGACGCCTCCTAACGGTCTCGCTCGGGTCAAGGTCCCCATACGCGACCCTTGCCCCTTTTCGAACTACGATCGACTTGATTCCGCTCGGGATACGTAGGAATCCTTTTCGCTAAGGGTCCGGCCCGGTGACCGCCCGAGTCTCCTTCAAAGTAAGGCATCCCGATTTGGATCCTTATCTTTTTCAACGACCCCACCTCCTTCGGAGGAGACGTCGGCGAGGGGCTAGCTGTAAGTACCCAAATCCGGATCGTCCAAATCCGTCGGAAAGTTAACCGAAATCAGTTAAGCGCCGGCTCCCGGGTTAACCAGGAACTCGTTAAACTCCCGATTCTTTGTGCCAACGAGACATCCGGGGCTGCCCGTGTATCCCGACGCCGAACCGCGTACTTAGCACGTGTCATCTCATGTAAAAGTATGGCTTTCCCCGAAAAACGCATTTTAGGCACTTTTCAGGGCGTTTCGGACATTTCCGGTTTGTTATTTTAAAAAACGGACAAAGGGGACCGGGGACAAAATCCCACATGGTGGTGACTCGAAGGGGCACGTGGCGGCCATGCCACCTCCCTCTAGTCACCCTTCAATCAAATTCAAAGGGAAAAGACCAAAATACCCCTGATTTGCAAGCCAAGTCGTGGGACTCACTTTGTGCACATTTTAGAAATTGCCCGGCAAGTCCTTCAAATTCTCAAAATACCACAAAACCCCACGGATTCGGGCCAAGTCCGTCCAGGACTCCTACCGCAATTTTCACCCTATAAATAGGATTCTTCATCAAAGGCAAAGGGACAGAAAATTTACTCCCAAAAATCACCACCCCCACGGCCTAAGCTGTTTTCACCCCTCCCGAGCTCCCGTTCTGTCTCGATTCGCGTGAAATATTCGTATTTCGGTCAAATACGCCCCTTACAACTTCGAAACAACCTTTCGAATCACTTTCCGTGTCCCGTACACACCTCCCGAGCCAAAGGAGTCAACCCTAGCCATAGGTATAACTCCCTCTCTCTAAATCTCCCGTTCCGTCTCGGTTTACGCGCCAGTCGCTATAACCGTTTCGAACGTCGTTATCAAAATGTAGACGCCTCCCGGAGTCCTAACGGGGTCCGATACGTTTTAGCCCCTCGATCCTCTTCTCTTTCCGTAAGAGAAGTAATCACGGAGTTAAAACGGCGTTCCGACCCCGTTCCGTTTACTTTTTATGTCATTTACCATTCCGGATCGATCGATCCGTTGATCGTCATTTACAATTCCGAGCCGTTTGGCCTCGTTGATCGTCATTTACAATTCCGAGCCGTTTGGCCTCGTTGATCGTCATTTACGAATCCGGATCGTTTGATTCCGTTGATACCGCACTTTAAATCGTCATTTACAAAGTCCGATCCGTTTGGATCGTGATAGTATTTACGTTTCAGAAGTCCGAGTCGCAACCCGATTCGTTGATCGCATGTCATTTAATACGCATTTTCCCGTAAAAATCGTTAACAATGTAATGCCCTTAGGTTCAAAACCGGAGTTCGTCCGTCGAACTCTCTTTCAAAACGCGCGAAATGACGTTCGGCCTCCGAACGCTCATCTTCAAACTCAAAGCCGCCATTTGACACTTAAAATCATTTAATACGCATTTTTCCCGTAAAAATCGTTAACAATGACGCGCCCGGTTTAAAAAAACCGGAGTTCGACCTTTGAACTCCTTTCCAACTCAAAGTCGACGTTTGCCACGCAAACGCTCATTTCAAACTCAAAACCGACGTTTGCCACGCAAACGCTCATTTCAAACTCCAAACCGACGTTTGCCACGCAAACGCTCATTTCTGTCTCAAACCGACGTTTGTCATTCAAACGCTCGTCTTTTCAAAAGTCACCTAATCAACGTTTGTCATTCAAACCAAGATTAAGCTTGTCATTCAAGACCCCATTTCAAAAGACACACACATACACGATTTCGAGAAAGGTAGAAAGACTCGTCATGCGAGGCGTTTCGGGCGATCTCGTAATACTCTACCCGAAACGTAACTTGACCTCCGAACCTAACAATCTCTGGTACAAAAATCTTTTTACTCGTTTTTGCTGCCAATAAAAATGATCCCTTTTTTCAAAGCCTTTTCCTAAGTTTTTGCTACCAATAAAAACGACACATTTTCACAATAGCCGTTTCTCAACGTTTGGGCTCAAAATACAAAAACCGCGTGGCGACTCCTCATTTTGTTCCTTCCCATGAAGCGAGGTCTCAGACACCAACCCCTCCGCGAAAGACAACCGCCTTTTCCGCGCCCCCCGCCCGCGCGCGAAAAGATCGGGTAATTTCAACGGGCCACAGTCGAAGTCAACGTCCTTAAGTTAAGGCGGGGATCGTGCCAAAATTTCGGCATGACCTCTCCTGACTCGCTTGTGCGAGAGACCTTATCTTTTGGCGTTGGCCAAGTTGTGGCTGGCACGGTGCATACGGTGAGGTTTGGTGACACGGTGTCACATTGAACCTTCGGGTATATTTTTCGGCAGAGCTCCGCGTCAAAGTCAAGGCTGAAAAGCTCAAGACTTCGGGTCGGGAACGACCTTCGGTCTCAACCTCTCGAGCTTGACTCGGGGCAGAACCCGGCGTAAAAAACATACACTTAGGCTTTATGACACGAACTAAGCCAAAAACCAACCGGGGTCTTGGACAAAGTGTGACACAAAGAGTGCATGGTTTACACGGGCTAGGATGGGCTGTTTGGGACGACCCCGTGCGCCTCGAAAGGTGTCTGGCAGACCAACCGAGGTGCAACTGATAAGGCCATCCCGGGTTACGGGTCGTAGTGTGCAGTGTACCGAGGCAGCAAGTGCACGTGAAGTGCGGTGTACCGAGGTAGCAAGTGCGAGTAGTGTGCGGTCACTAAAATTCTTTTTCTGAGTAAAACAGAGATTTTTCAGAATGTGTCTTAAAGAATTTTGATGCGCAGTTCAAAGATAGCATGAAAATCAAACATGAATGGGGATGCACAAACATGGTATGATTTTGAAAAGACAACAATGTAATGCCTTTGGAAAAAAACCGTTCGAGGTTTAAAGTAACACACGCACACGAAAACGAGGAAGGGTAAACGAAAGTTTGACCCACAAAAGGCTTTTTTTTTAAAACAACGACAGTTTTGAAAAAAGTATCCTCTTCCCCAGCAGAGTTGCCAACTGAAATTACCCGGGATTTCGCACGGAGGCGAAACGCGATTGTCTTTCGCGGAGGGTTGGTGTCTGAGACCTCGCTTTTCGGGAAGGAATGAGGAGTCGCCACGCGGTTTTTGTATTTTGAGCCCAAAACGTTGAGAAACGGCTTTAGTAAAAAAAGGTGTCGTTTTTATTGGTAGCAAAAACTTAGGAAAAAACTTTTGAAAATGGGGGTCATTTTTATTGGTAGCAAAAACGAGTAAAAAGCTATTTTGAGTACCAGAGATTGTTAGGTTCGGAGGTCATGTTATGTTTCGTGAAGAGTATTACGAGATCACCCGAAACGCCTCGTATGACGAGTCTTTCTACCTTTCTCGAAAACGTGTGCGTGTGTGTGTGTGTGTTTGCATTTTGAAATGGGGGCTTGAATGACAAGCTTAATCTTGGTTTTAATGTCAAACGTTGATTAGGTGACTTTGTTTGAAAAGACGAGCGTTTGAATGACAAACGTCGGTGTTGAGACGGAAATGAGCGTTTACGTGGCAAACGTCGATTTTGAGTTTGAAAAGGAGTTCGAAGGTCGAACTCCGGTTTTTGAACCAAGCGAGTCATTGTTAACGATTTTTACGGGAAAAAGCATATTAAATGATTTTAAATGTCAAAAGTCGGCTTTTAGTTTGAAGATGAACGTTCGGATGCCAAACGTCATTTCACGCGTTTTGAAAGAGAGTTCGAAGGTCGAACTCCAGTTTTGAACCGGGCATTACATTGTTAACGATTTTTACGGGAAAAAGCGTATTAAATGATTTTGCAATCAACGAATCGGGTTGCGACTCGGACTTTGAAAAGTAAATACTACCGCGATCCAAACGGGTCGGACTTTGTAAATGACAGTATTTAAATGCGGTATCAACGGAATCAAACGATCCGGAATCGTAAATGACGATCAACGAGCCAAACGACTCGGAATTGTAAATGACGATCGACGAGCCAAAATGGCTCGGAGTTGTAAATGACGTTCAACGGATCAAACGGTCCGGAATTGTAAATGACAGAAAAGTAAATGACAATCGACGGATCGATCGATCCGGAATGGTAAATGACAGAAATTTAAACGGAACGGGGTCGGAACGCCGTTTTAACCCGTGATTACTTCTATTACGAGAAGAGAAGAGGATCTAGGGGCTAAAACGTATCGGACCCCGTTAGACGGAGGCATCTACATTTCAACGGTGTTTATCCGAAACGGTTGTAGCGACTTGCGCGTAAACCGAGACAGAACGAGAGATTAGAGAGAGGGAGTTATACCTATGGCTAGGATCGACTCCTTTGGCTCGGGAGGTGTATACGGGATACGGAAAGTGGTGTGAAACGGTGTTTCGGAGTGTAGGGGGACGTATTTGATCAAAATACGAAGGTTTCACGCAAATCGAGACAAAACGGGAGCTCGGGAAGGGGTGAAACTGGTTTGGGCCGTGGCAATGGTGATTTTGGGGAGTGATTTTTGTTGTTATAAATGGCTTTGACAGCCCTTCTATTTATAGGTGAAAATTGAGCATGAGTCCGACCGGACTTAGACTGAAATCCAGGGGGTTTTGTGAAACTTTGGAAATTTGAGGGACTTGCTGGCAATTTCTGAGAGTCTGCAAAGGAGTCCCACGGGGACCGACTCGTATACCGTGGGTATTTTAGTCTTTTGGCCTTGATTTCTGATTGAAAGGTGACTAGAGGGAGGTGGCATGCTTGCCGCGTGTCCCGTGACTCACCAAATGTGTGGGAGTTCGTTCACGGTCCCGATTTTGTCCCTTTTTTAAATAACGATCCGAAATGTCCGAAACGCCCTGAAGTGCGGAAAGTGCATTTTCAGGGAAAGCCGTACTTTCACGTGCGATGACGTGTGTTAAGTACGTTTCGACGTCGGGATGCATGGGACAGTCCCGGGACGTCTCGTTGGCATGGCAATGAGGAGCTTAACGGGTTCCGGTTAACCTGGAGCGGGCCAGTTAACGGATTCCGGTTAAGTTTCTAACGGATTTTGACGATCCGGATTTGGGTACTTACACATCCCAACGGGTCAACACGAGCCATCCTGACCAGTTCTTTAGCATTCTAGGCTTGATCGCGATCATGGGGAAACCTACAAAGCACACCCATCACGAAGTTCCTCAACTGGTGCACATCCCTAATGGTCTGCATATCTCTATTCACGTAAGCCCTCCTCTTGGCCTACCATAACCGGGGTGGGACCCAATTTCCCCAATCATACTTCTGTGAGAAATACCTAAAGGATTCTAGGGTTAGCTTAACCTACATCCCACCGGAAACCATTCGGTAAATTCCACCGGAGCTCCTATCTACGAAAAAGGTATCTAGGATAATCCCATTGCCCAGTTCTAGAGGGCGTTCAAGGTCACCAGCCATGGATAAACAATCAAAGAGAAGGGAAGAATTAAAGAAACAATCAAATAAAGGAACAACTACCTGAGAACTAAAACGTAAGGAGTTAACGAAAGCTGGAAATATTTTCTCTCTCTAAGGCTCAGATTGAAGGCAAGGGGTGATAAAATATTACGAAGGAGAGAATATTTCTTATTTATAGGTCCATGACTGTTTGGGTTAACCCGTATTAATGAGCCACCGACCAAATTCCCTCTTTTACTGAACAGGCGGAGTTTTAAATTTTGAATTTATTGCGGTTGGCATTTATTACGCCTTCTGAGATTCACGAAATGTCCCGTCCATACCTGACACGCGCTGACGGTTCGACAACCATGGGGTCCACTAAAACCTTATCAGGGAAGCTTCCCTAAGCTTCCACCAACTTTTACCAACACAACACACGTGCAACGCCACGTGCCCCAAGCAGGGAGTCTACGCCAAAAAGTGACAAATCTTTACAACACTTTTGCCCGTGACATTAGCTCAGATCATAGACCGAGCTCCATATATATAGCTTCTCGCCCTGACCATAAATTATCAAGATCTCGAAACGAGGGCCGCAGTGAGCCAGGACCCTCCAGGGCCCGGGCCCCGAGATCGTTACAGTCCCAGCCAGGAGTCGAACGTGACATCACCAAGATCAAGATAGACTCGATCTGCGTTATACCGCGGTCTCATCCAGACTCCCATTTGCTAAAATTGTGGATCAAGATTTCGTATGAGCTCTAACACCAGTTGACAGACCTGTCCCTGTCGCATTAAATGGAGGCTCATGCGACAATCACGCGCGTTGTGGCGCCGAACCAACTATCACCTGCCCCTCTGTCCTTCGTCCTTTCAACGACTTCCTCTACAGTAGCAGTGCTCTTTATTGTACTTTCCAACCAGGGCTCGCCACGTGTCCTATGTCAATTCAAACGTGCTCAACGGTTGAGATCTTACCCAATATATCTTTCTCTATACTATTAATACCCTCCCTTGTCCTCTAGGGCAAGGTAAATCATATTATCTAGAACGTAACATAAACACACATTAAGACATTATAAGTCTTATTCTCAGCTCATATTTCTCGGAGATCTTACTCTCACACTCGATGCATGAGTCGAAATCAACCCCAACTTAGTCTCCGGTGGTCATTATTTGTGTTGTGATTTAGGTGCTGGATCATTAAAAGCCAGTTATTCCTTAGTGAGACTCCAAATTTTGTTGCGTCATCATATTTAATTAATAAAAATTTATTTTTAATTAATTATTTATGTTTATTGATATAAACTATAAATAGATAAAAACTTAATTTAAAATATATTTGTAAAGACACAATATTTCTTTTTTTAATTATTTTAATAATATTTTTGTTTAATAGTTTTTTTTTTTAAATTTTATTATTTTGTTAGTTTTAAGAGAATGGTTAATTAAATGACAACTAAAAATTAAAATAAGAATGAGTATTGACATTTGACTCCAAAGAGGGTGATTGTATAACAAAATAAGATTTTAATAAGATTTTAGGGATGAATAATACGATCTTTAAAGAAGGTCATTAAATTTTCATTTCACTTTGTTAGCTTCCGTCCAATTTTGTTATCAACCATCCAATTTTGATCCATATTGCCACAAAGTGTGAACATAATAGACTAAATTGTAAAAAATGGAACATTAATACCCACATTGCAATTCTTGTGAAACTTAAGGGCACCAATGTGCTATTTGCTCTGAAATTAACCCATTTTATTTTAGAGAATTTTTATTCACTCACGCATAATTACTTAATACCCCCGCAATGCAATTTTTAAAAATATTCTATTAATTGAAATGACTTTATTACCCTTCAATAAATGTTGTACACCCTCAATTTGATTTCTTAAATATTACTTACCTATCTACTAAATACACCCGCAAAATTTATTAAATTTTCACCCCCACTAAACCCTAAAAACTTACCTTTCTTTACAACACCTTCTACTCCATCATCGATTAAAAAAAAGCTCCCTCACTTTCTTTTACAAAATTCTCTATTCAAATTTACTATATTGCGTTAAAGATCAAGTATGGATGTAACAATACCTGTAAGTATTTTGAACACTCCAATGGTTTTTGCTTTGTTTTCAAAAAATAAAATAAAAAAATCATTGTGCCTACGGTTCGATCAGTAGTTGCCGAACATATTTGAATTGTTTGGTAACTATTGACCGAACATCTTACATATTTCGGTCAGTGTCTACCCAACATTGCAATGATGTTCAACCAATATTGGCGGAACATTTGAACGATGTTCAGACAGTGTTGGCCGAACATTTGAATAATGTTCAGACAGTATTGGGCGAACATTTTAAGCCGTATTAGACATCGGTGGTTGAACGTTTTGAAATTGTTCAACCAGATATGGTCCCTTTTGAAAATTTTCCCCAACTTTTTTTCCGAACAGTACGCATGTAAGGTAACTTTTTTTTTTGATACATGAACAAATCAGTTTATAGGTGATAATGGGGTGGATGCTTTGTTATGTCGGTGTTATTTGAGATCGGTATACGGAATTTCTTGTCCACGTGAGCTTACGAATTATATCATATTAAGGGATCCCATCCCACTTAATGATGTTCATGCTTTTTGGCGGAAGTTAGACGCCTTATCGATTAAATGCCTTAATGGTGACTTTCAACATGACGTTTATAATCGATATAAAGAGTGGAAGAATAATCTTGATACGAGATTTGATGCCGCTCTAGAGTTGCAGAATACATTAATTGTGAGGAGAATGACAGAGATTTGCAATCCATAAACGACGATGGTTAGTGAACCCGTAGTGAAAACAAACAATAAAGGTCGTCCCAAAGGGATAAAAGCTAAATTATCAAATCAAGAAAACATGATCCTCTACTTTGAGTACGTGGAGGCCATTCTCGATGGTTGCTCATAGGTCGAACCAATTGCATTAGAAGTAGATGCTAATCATAACTCTCTGATGTTCACTTCAAAATCCAAGTAACCGGTAATTATCTTTCTTATTTTTATTGTTCAATTTAATCATCGTAATATCTCAACGTCTATTCATTTACACTGATTATATATTGCCTTGTTCTAAATTTTTGTATAGTCTGTCCGTCGAAAAACGAGACTTGAAAAGTCATCGATTATCATTGATCAATTTCAGCATTACATGCGTTGTCATATTGAGAAAACCATAGACATGATATGTGATGGTTATTGCGGTTTTTGTTCTATCGTGGGGTTACTTGGACATGGATATGAATGGCCTATGGTTCGATCTCTATTATGGCAAGAGTTATATGCTCATGACGAATTATACGATCTCATATTCATATAACATGGTCGTGTCGAGGAAGTGAAACAAATTCTCAATTGTTATGAGACTCCTGCATCAGAAGGTCGTTGGTTTGACATGCCAGATATGGGTTACTTGGTTGCATCTGCATTCAACGTTGCTCTTGTATGTTTAAGCAGCAACACAACATACATATTTCTTCCATTGCGAACACCAATACCTAATAACCCAAAGCTTATTTGTATGGGTACGTCAACGAAAATCGCTACATTCAGGTACTATCAACTCTAAATATTATGTTTCTGGATTGGTTGTATATTTATATGTTTATTTGGATTCATTATTGGAGCATTGATATCATGTAGGTTCATTTGAATGAACGATGTCCATTACCACCTGTAGCCTACAAATGACATTCAAGTCGTTATTTATGTGCAACAGGATGGCTACAATACTATAGCGGGAGGATTATAGAGAATCAATGTAATTTTGAATGTTATTGTACAAACAATATATTATTTTGTTACTATTTCGTTGGTAATATGTTATTTGATTGTTAGTTTTAGATTTATATGTTGGATTAATTTAATATTTTGGTTTATTTGGATTAATTGTTATTTGACTTGCCTAGCCATCAACTTGAATGGATTTATACATTTATTTGTTACAATATCTCAATTTTTCTTAGATTTCTTTCCCTTTACGTTTTCAATATGATTTTGAAACGCTGCTTTAGACATTTGGGGGACTTTCTTTAACTCACGATAAATGACGCTACGTTTACAAGTTAAAGTTATTCGAGGTGTCGTATTACGACACGGGTTGCTAGACTTACCAATCACAATAACAAAATCATTCTCCATTCATTTAGCATGCACCCATTCACATAATCTCTCCCGAGAAATAAAGTGCAATGGCATTGTGAACACATGCGTGAAGTCTGGATTCGCATCTTCAAATTCAACAATTTCATGATCGTCTGAATATTCGTTTGTATACTGCAAACAAATTTTCAAATAAAAAGTTACATTACATACGTACTGTTCGAAAAAGAGTGGGGGAACAATTTCAAAAGGGACTACATCTACATCTGGTTGAACAATTTCAATACAGTTTAAAATGTTCGGCCAACAATGTCTGAACATTGTTCCAATGTTCGGCCAATATTGATTGAACATCATTCCAATGTTCGGCAGGCACCGACCGGACTATGGAAGATTGTTTGGTCAATAGTTACCAAACAATTCAAATATGTTCGGCAACTACTGACCGAATTGTAGACACGATGAATTTTTTTTTAAGATAAAGCAAAAACCACTGTAGTATTAAAAGTACTTACATTTAAGCCTTGATCATCCGGTGTTATTCCATCTATACTTGATATTTAACGCAATATAGTAAACTTGAATAGGAAATTTTGTAAAAGGAACGATGGAGTTTTTTTTACCGATTATGGAGTAGAAGGGATCGTAAAAGAAAAGGTAAGTTTTTAGGGTTTAGTGGAGGAGAAAATTTAATAAATTTTGCGGGTGTATTTAGTAGATAGGTAATTAATATCGAAGAAATCCAAATTGTGGGGGTATAATATCGTAGTGAATGCTAATAGTGTCATTTTAATTAACAATATTTATTTGAAAATTGTAATACGGGGTATTGGGGGTATTAAGTAATTATGCGTGAGTTAATAACAATTCTCTTATGGATTACTCCCTCCGTCCCAGTCGAGTGTACACTTATTTCCCTTTTGGTCCGTTCCAGTCGAGTGTGAACTGTCCAAAATGGAAGGGAATCTTCACTATTTATCCCACTCATTCTCTCTCCTATTTTACTTTTACACTCACAACATTCTCTCTCCTAACTATTCCTTCTACTCATTATATCTCCTATTTTACTTTTAGGATCCGCTCCCGAGTTTGTTAAGGAAAGAAAGGAAAGGAAGAGGAGAGAAGAGAAGAGAAAAGAAAAGAAGAGAAAGGAATTCGATTACTTCCTTCCTAAATAAACTCGGGAGCAAGTGATGGGAGGAAAAAACTTTAAATTACATTTGTACCCTTTAATGAAAGAAGAAGAGAAATATATTTAAGGGGTAAAATAGGCTTATCAAAAAATTTGTTAAGTAAAATTTTCTTTCCTTCTAATTCCTTCCACATTTGGAAGGATTGCCTAGGAAGGAAAATTTTAAAAAAATTTAAACATTTTCCTTCCACTTCCTTCCTGAATAAACTCAGGAGCAAGTGATGGGAGGAAAATAAATTAGACTTCCTTCCCCTTCCTTTCTTTTCTCCCCTTTTCTAGACTCGGGAGCGGACCCTTACACTCATAATATTTTCTCTCCACTTTTTTTCTCTCTTACTTTTTCTTAATCGGTATATCCAACATTTTGATTTACGCTAGGCTGAGATGGAGGGAATATACATTACTCTCTTGTTTCTCTCTCCAACTTTTTTTATTATTATTTATTTTTTTGTATGTATGTATCTTTAATTTAGCAAAGTCAGTTGGAAGTACAAAAATGGTGGCAAATTCAACCAAATCTGAGAGAAGCTTCTTCTTCTTCTTCTCCAAATCATAGGCAAGTTCATCCATTCTCCTTCTTTTTAGGCACCCTATAAAATACAGAGTGAGAACATTTGTGTTTCTTTTGCTCCTAGAGAGACAGCAACAATAATTGCTTATTTGGGGGAAAGAAATCGAGAAACTTTGTTTCAGAGAAGATGAATTAGGATGGAAAATGAGTGATACCCATCTTTCCAATTCCCATGTGCTCTTCAATCCCCAAATTTTCTCATTCGTTCATTCAATCAATCTTGCCAAGTTATTTGTTGTGCTTTTCTAGGGTTTTGAAAAAATAAAAATTAAAGCTGAGTCATTTTGCATTTTGCAGACACACAGTTATGTATGTGTACATATCTGTAGGTAATATGAAGAAGGAATCGATTGCTTCTTAGAGAGAGAGAGAGAGAGAGAGAGAGAGAATATATAAAGGGGAGAATCTGATGTTGTTCTTCTGATGTTATTGTTCAACGGTCATTCTTCCTATCCTCCTTTCATTGGAATCCGTGACAGCACTAATTTCCTAGAGAGAGAGAAAGCTATTTCTAGAGAGAGAGATAAGTGGGGAGAAAGTTATTTCTAGAGGAGGGAATTTGGGGAGGGAAATGTTGGCAATGGTTGAAGGGGAAGGAAATCCAACAATGGAGGAAGATTTTGATTTAAAGCTCAATCTACAGAATAATTCATCCTCCCATGGTGGTGGTGGCAGCAATGTGAATAGATCTAAAAGTTTTGCATTTAGGGCACCACAAGAGCATTTTACCATACAAGATTTTGAATTGGGGAAGATCTATGGCGTTGGTTCTTATTCCAAGGTTAGCCCTTTTTATATTCCTTATTGTTTTTTTTTTTTTCCCTTTGTTTTGGTTGCCATAATTCTGTTATTACCCCATACCTAACTAAATGAATGTCGAAAAAAGTTTGACGATTCATGGTAGCTTACCCTAAATCATTTTGGCACAAAATTTTGTTGTTGATGTTGTTCATGAGGACAGTTGAAGATTGTGTACAGATTTGTAGTTCATTGAATTATTATCTTTCTCAATCTTATTATAGCACTGTTTTGTCTTTTTGTGTTACTGCATTTTTTTTTGTGAGCAAACTTTTCGTTTCCCAGAGGATATTCTAGATTTTCATTGTTTTCGTTTCACCTTCTATTTTCTTCATTTTTTTTCACTGTGGTTGAATATTGTACCAACTGATTGAATTGAAGGTGATGAACCGGTGAAGTAAATCAGAAATTCAGGAAAGTAGTTTTGGAGTTGACATGTATATCGAGGAAGAGAAGGGTCACTTTCTGAAGTACTGATTCGGAAGTCTTATCTTAGAGAATTGCACATTGGTACATGAAAGAGCAATGCAATGCATTTGTTCAGTGTTTAAATCATTTAATGTTTAGGCCTCTGCATTTGTTCACCAATGTAGGAAGAGTAGGGAAGATTCACCCTTTCGCTGGTGGCATAACATTGTCTCCGTCCGTGGCCACAATTTTCCTCCATGTCACTTTTAGGAACTTGAAACTGTTCATTTCGCTATTCAGCTGAAGTTCCATTTTTTAGTTGGGAATTTGACCTGGAAGTTCCTTTTGGAACAAATCACTTCCCCTCAAGTTCCTCATTAAATTGAAATGACCTGGAAGTTCTTATGCAGTAATATATAATACTGCATGCAATATTATTATATTTACTCATATGTGAATATAATACTGCATCTATAATACAACATGGTGAAGGAACTTCTCGGGCATTATGATACTTTTTTAGAACTTCCCGGTCACTCTCCCTTTTTAGTTTCTTGACTGTTAGGTAGCTCAAGTTTTTTCTCTGAGATGATTTTCTTTGGTTATTCGAAGAAACAAGCTTATTTGCTCAATAGGTGTAGGTTCTAACTCGCTCCCCTGACGAAAGGAGCTCGTAGAATGTCGATAAGTCTGCAATTATATTTTAGATAAGATTTACATGGAGCTTGAATGATCACACCACATAAAAAAAATAAAAAAAATCCAAATACATGTATGGTTTAGTGGATCAATAATGGGGTTGTCAAGGTTAGTCCGGTACAATCATTAATAGTAGGTTTTGTTAGATCGATAATGTTATTGAATGGTTTGAAATGTTAACTAAAACACGTTTAACAGATGGTTAAATAAATAACACCAGTAATAAAAGATAATGTCTCTAGTCTCTACAGAGGTGCAAGAACCTTGCCCGGAAGTCAGGATTGATTATCGGCATCTTTTCCTGTAGAATTTTGATCGCAGGGTGTTTGAGCATTATCAAGGATGTTTCTTCTGCATTCTCTGTCTTTAATTACTTTTTCTAGTCAATTAATGTATATTCAGTAATTTTCTTTACTCATTTACAGTCACTTAAACCATCTGCATTTGATATGACCAGGTTGTTAGAGCAAAGAAGAAAGACACTGGAATCGTTTATGCATTGAAGATTATGGATAAAAAGTTCATAACCAAAGAAAATAAAACCGCTTACGTGAAGTTGGAGCGCATTGTACTGGATCAGTTAGATCATCCTGGAATTGTGCGTTTATACTTCACCTTTCAGGACACTTTTTCACTATGTAGGTATTCTTGCTCACGAACTATTAAGGCTTCAGCTATTTTGATTATATGGAGCCAAAATTTGTTATTTGTTTTCGTTTTCAATTTTTCTGGTAGGGTGTATCTTTTTTTATTTTTTTAATCAACTTCTTTCGTATGTACATCTGATTTTATTCTGAAGACATGGCCCTTGAGTCCTGTGAAGGTGGAGAACTTTTTGATCAGATAACCAGGGTAAGCAATTTAATTTCTAATCTTTGTCTCATTGTTTCCATGTTAGATTATGTAAGCTTTTCTGGTGATACTCTGCAAATTTGTAACTGAAATAAACCCCTCTGTCCCGGAACTTGATTGAACTTTGACCAAAAAGTTAGGAAAATATAATTATTTCAATGAAATTATAAAATTTGTTATTGATACACGATTAAAACTATCAACAATAACAATTTTTGGACTTTCATTGGGATAATTAAAACTAACATAAATTATTGGTGAAATATCAATCAAATTGACCACTAAAAAAGTGAGACTATCTTTCTCGGGCAGATGGAGTATTAAAAAACTGTGGTGACTGGAGTCAAACTTCCTACATATATAATACTCTGTAATAAACATCAATTCCTTCTAACCTGCGTGTAATCATATTAGTCATTTTGACACTTTATGCTTAGTTGAGACTTGGTCATTAGTTCTGTATCTTTCCCAACTAAATTTTACGATTGGTTGAATATCCTTTAAATTACTGAACTTCAATCGACACTAGAGTTCAATCAACTTGGGTTAGTTAAGTTGTTTTAAACTTATTTGTGTACAGAAAGGTCGTTTGCCAGAGACTGAAGCTCGTTTCTACGCTACTGAAGTTATTGATGCTCTCGAGTACATACATAATTTGGGATTATTACATCGTGATATTAAGGTATATATCCAACTGAATTTGAGTATTGATGTTTCAATGGCTATGGAAAATGCTTATTGTCTGTTGGCGGCAGCCAGAGAACTTGCTGCTAACATCGGACGGACACATTAAGATTGCCGATTTTGGTAGTGTAAAGCTGATGCAGGATAGCCAGATAACAGTTCTACCAAATGCAGCCTCTGGTAAATTTGTCATTTTGAACGGGGCATTGAATCATAATATTTTGACCGTTCGTTGACTTATTGTCCTTATGCCCCAGATGATAAAGCTTGTACCTTTGTGGGGACTGCTGCATATGTCCCTCCAGAAGTCTTAAATTCTTCCCCTGCCACTATTGGGTGAGGGAACTCTTCTATTTTTTATTTTTTATTTTTTTTTGTGCATTTGACACTAAGTATGTACTCCCTCCGTTCCTAAACGAATGCCCAATGTTCACTTTGGGAGACATTTGAGAAAGTTTAAATTTAAACATTTTTAGTAGCATAAGTAAATAAAACTCTTTTAATAATCTCACCGTATTGCTTCATGAGTTTTAAGTGTGAATTAGAAATTGATGTATCATGAAGGAGAATATGGTAACTTCACAAAAAAAAAAAAAAAAGACGACATTCGTTTTAGGACAAATTTTATGAAAAACTAGACGTTCGTATAGGGACCAAGGGAGTACTTGTTTTTAGATGACTTACTTGTTGGGATATGAACTTGTACAGAAATGACCTCTGGGCGCTTGGCTGCACGCTGTATCAAATGCTTTCAGGAACTTCTCCTTTCGAAGATGCTAGTGAATGGCTCATTTTCCAAAGAATCATTGCCAGAGATATAAGATTTCCAAATTACTTCTCAGATGAAGCCAGAGATCTGATCGATAAACTCCTGGTATGCTTGATGATTACCTTAAGTTCTGCTGTGTTACAAAATCTTAATCATGGTTTAGTTACACAGACTGAGATATGTGCTGCAAACCACTTTGAGAATGACCGAACTAGAGAGACACGTTCAAGAAAAGTACTCCTTCCGTCCCAAAATGAATGACCAAAATTTTTTGGTCATTCATTTTGGGACAGCTGGTTGAGGTGTTGCCGTGTGACCTTGAGGTCACGGGTTCAAGTCTGGAAGCAACCTCTTGCATTTATGCAGGGTAAGGTTTGTCTACATTTCACCCCAATGGTGGGGACCCTCCCGGACCCTTGCTACACGGGGATGCTTTGGTGCACTGGGCTTTGAGACCGAGGTAGTAGCAGTTTCTGTGAAGAAACCAACTTCCATTCAAAAACTTGAAAACTAACTTTCACATGACTTCTTAAAATATTTATACAACCCTGACGCGTCCCAGAAACTCTAAACTACTAATAAGGAAATAAAACAATTCTGAAAATAAGAATATAAGAATCTCATAACCCAAAAGACGTTTTTGCCCCTCAAACAACCCTGGATGGCTTAAATCAAGTATTCTCACTGCAAATCGGTAATTTGGTACCCTAACAACATATCACAAGTTGTAGGCAAATTTCGAGGCATTCTGAGACCGTTACTTTTTTAGCAAATTATCTTGCATCAATATGTGTTATTTCGCATATTTCACTTCCCGTTCGTTTATCGTTTTCAAAATACTTTTCACCATCCTTACTCTCGTCTACAATTCACACAAGAATATCATGGTAAAATGTCTACCTTAGTGAGCAGTATTTTGCAATGATTTACAGGACATTGATCCAGCCAGAAGACCAGGGGCGGGACGTGATGGTTATGCTCCACTGAAGCAGCATCCATTCTTTGAAGGAATTGACTGGGACAATATAAGGGCGCAAACCCCTCCGAAACTTGCTTTGGACCCCAAGGTAGTATGTTCATACTCCCTCCGTCCCAAAATGATCTTCCTACTTCTTTTGTTGTTAATAAGAAGAAATTTTGAGCAATAATTTTTGGTTAATTTAATTATTCTAATGAACATCTAAAAATTGTTATTGATAGTATTTATAATGGTATATCAATAACAAGTTTTTAAATTTTCAATATGATTGTGGAATTAACCTAAATTCTTTGCTTAAAATATCTTCGTAGTAACAACAAAAAAGTGGGAAGATCATTTCGGGACAGAGATAGTAGTTTTCTGTCTTCTGTCCAATCCTGTAATTTGGTGGCTGCAGACATTTCAGTGTCAGTGTGAGATATGCCCATTTAATCTACAGTAGATTTTGAGCGTTATAAACATTACTACCTCGGTCTCAAAATGAACGTTCAAAAAAATTTGAAATTTGCTCTTTGATCAAGAACAAATTTGAATTTTTTTTGGTAATTCATTTTGGGACAGAGGTAGTATACTCTATAAAGAATTAATAAGAGCTTAGGTAATTAATTCTCACACTATCATCTCTAAGGATGTCCTGATTTGATGTAAACTGCCAATTTTGAATTAAACGGCTTTCCATGAAAGAAGAGTTATGACAAGAATTAAAATAAAAACCTGTGTTTGAAAGCATTTTGATGTAGGAGGAACCGAGGAAGGAATCTGCACCAAGGAAGGATATTTGACGAAGTCAAATATATTAATTATTTTTGTATTTTAATTAATATCTTAGGATTTAATTTGTTTTAGTTTATATTTTATTGCTTATTTTCGTCATTAATTTTAATAGATTGATTAGGGATGATTTTAGAGTAGATTTTGAGGAGATTTACTAGTTTTTGAGTCCTATTTAGTTACCATATAGGTTAGGAGTAATTCTAGAAGTTTAGGATTGTTTTTCAAGTTTTATGGGCACTATAAAATAGGCCTAATATTGTAATCCGAAAATTAGCTTTTGATTAATTAAAATTGAAGAGTTTTTCTCTTAATTCCTGGTGGATTCCAGATTACTGCTGGTGGATTCCAGTATTGTGTTTGAGGATTCTTCGCTTGAAGAATTCTTGTGATTAGTGCGCTAATCACGAAATCTATCGGGCTTCGTCTTTGCGTCGGTTGGTATCGGAAGCGAGGCTTAACTGTCTTTTCATCGGCGATTCGTTATGGGGGATCAAGCAACAAATGGTGGAGAAGAAAAATCACTTCTTGAGAAGATCGATATGCGTCTGAAGCATGATCGTTGTCAGGTAAGAAATTTTTCTAGAAAGTTTTATAAACATGATAAGGAGGCCGAAGATAAGAATGACTTGATGCTTTATTTTGAATCTGAGATTCAAAGCGGCCGACTTCAGGCAAGTCATCAGTTTTGGGTGGATAGGTATCGCGACGAAAGGGGTGTTGTTTGAGCAGAAGCCGAATGATGTGGTGTCCAAATCGATCTTTATACGGAGAGAATTCAGCGTTTGGAGGCACAAAGGGAGGTGAATTGAAGCGTCTTGAGGACGAAAACAACCTTGTTGTTGACAAAATTATTGTCCAAGTAGTTCCTATTATCGACAAGATTATTGCTTGATGTCGATGACGAAATTTGTTGAAAAGAAGGTTGTTGATGCGATCGTAGATGTTTTCGGCTTTGTTGAAGCGACGAAGATGTTATGGGTGAAGGCTGCACGGGTGACGTAGTTAAGGTATGTAGTCCCATTGTTCTGCGAGATGTTTTCATGCTGTTCATGCCCCTATTGAGTCGAGGTGAAGGATGAAGTCCGAATTAATTGGTTTGTTGCAAAATCGAATTTTGTATGGGGTGATATTTTTGTTGGTAATTTTATTATGATTGATCATGGGAAAGATAGGGAAGCAGATCAGTCGAGAGATAATGGGATTGATACGGAAGATAGTATAATGTTTCTGGAGGAAATTTCCATGCCTATATTTATGCTTCATTGTCAAATTTATTCCAAATATTTGTTTCATTGGGACGGAAAAATATTAATTTTTTTTTCAAGGACGAGAAAAGCATTGATTTATTCAAAGTATTTGTTCTTCTGGGGCGGATCTTGCCAAACATCGGATGAGAACTCGGGGTCGAGTTCTTTTGAAGAATGGGTGACTGATGTAGGAGGAGCAGGAAGGAATGCGCACCCCGAGGAAGGATATTTGACGAAGTCAAATATATTAATTATTTTTGTATTTTAATTAATATCTTAGGATTTAATTTGTTTTAGTTTATATTTTATTGCTTATTTTCGTCATTAATTTTAATAGATTGATTAGGGATGATTTTAGAGTAGATTTTGAGGAGATTTACTAGTTTTTGAGTCCTATTTAGTTACCATATAGGTTAGGAGTAATTCTAGAAGTTTAGGATTGTTTTTCAAGTTTTATGGGCACTATAAAATAGGCCTAATATTGTAATCCGAAAATTAGCTTTTGATTAATTAAAATTGAAGAGTTTTTCTCTTAATTCCTGGTGGATTCCAGATTACTGCTGGTGGATTCCAGTATTGTGTTTGAGGATTCTTCGCTTGAAGAATTCTTGTGATTAGTGCGCTAATCACGAAATCTATCGGGCTTCCGTGCTGCGTCACATTTGCAAGTGCAACATGTGAGATTGCTTTTTTTTTTTTTTTGTCCTTTTTCCTTTTTAATTCTGAAATTTTCTTTAATCATAGGTTTAAGCAAACATAAACTAGGCATAGCAAGTTGCGCCTGTATTTCTCAAATATCTTAACTTATTGTATGGTAATTATTTTTCCTGTTTCTTTTATTTTTTTACACTAATTTCTTCTTTTAATCAACTTCTTAGCTTTCACCTTTTTTATATATTTTTTTATTCCTATTTTATTTTCTTTTACCATCTATCCATTTTTTCTCATCTCTTCATTGACGAGTTAATATGACAATTCATATTAGTCTACCCCCAATCATTTTGGGACTAGGAATTGTTGTTGTTGCATCTTAACTTATTGTCTGATTAACTTTAGGCTCAATCAAGTGGTGGTGGTGATGACACTCACGATTCCTCGTGGAACCCAAATCATGTTGGGGATTCTTCATCAAGACAAATTGATGGAACTAGTGGTGCGTCTTCTGACGGTGGTCATATAACTAGGCTAGCTTCAATCGACTCTTTTGACTCCAAATGGTAACCTCGTCTTCTTTTCTGCATGCTTTTCAATCAGCATTTGCCTGCTTATTTACTGATCTGCATATGATGCTTTCTGACAACCATCTGATCAGGAGCGGATATAGACAAGACAATGGGGGTGCAAGTGCACCCACTTAATCTCCTCATTTATTAGAAAAAATATATTTATAAATATATATACACCGAATGCACCCATTAATCATGTAGCTTGCGTAGCTCAACCTTTCGTGAGTTTGAGTCCCACCGTTGACATTAATTGTCTTAGTGTTAATTTGTGCACCCACTTTGGATAGCTCCTAATTCCGCTAGATGTCACCTAATTATCTTTTACTTTCATTTTGGGCCATGGCCATTGACAGGCAACAATTTCTGGAGCCCGGGGAATCTGTGCTTATGATTTCCATGGTGAAGAAATTGCAGAAACTAACCAACAAAAAAGTACAACTAATCCTGACAAACAAACCCAAATTGATTTATGTTGACCCGTCAAAGCTAGTGGTCAAAGGGAACATAATTTGGTCAGACAACTCCAATGACCTTAGTATCCAAGTTGCTAGCCAGACACATTTCAAGATTATTACAGTAAGTCCTTTTGTCCCAACTCCATTTTGTGGTGCCATCCTGTCTGTTTGATCAGGTTTTCACTGCCTGCCCCTGAGGTTTGAATAAGTCACAGTGCCCCCCTAGGTTTGGTTTCGTCTTGCTGCCCCCCTTTTGTCAACTTTATTTATGAGAAACAACTATTTTAGCCCTAAATCTATCCAATGTAATCTCTCCATCCCATAATAATCTGCAAAAAGACACCTTTTAGGCGTTCCACAATTTTCAGGAAAGACCCAAAATGAAAATGACACCCGCTTGTCATACTCGCAACAATTACCGACTTACCTCACTTTCTCTCTTCTACCCAATCATCTACACTCACAACACATCACCTTTTTCATTTTTCTCCTTAATTCTTGTGTCCTCCCATTTGTGCATATTATTGTCGGACGGAGGAGTATATTCCAAAGACACTTAAAATTTAGGGGCTAAATAGTCATTTTGCATAAATAAAGTTGACAAAGCGGGGGTAATGACACTCGTTTTTGATCATGCACGGTTTTATCAACTTGTTTCTGGGATTACCTAAGATTATTATGCAGCCAAAGAAAGTAATGTCGTTTGAAGATGCGAAACAAAGAGCATTTCAGTGGAAGAAGGCGATTGAAGCCCTTCAAAACGGGTGAAAATTTTCTGTTAGTTGTGATTTTGGCTATTCGATATTCTTTACGTGTAAAAAATGTTGTAGAGAAACTTTGGGAGAATCCTGAAACAGTAAGTCTAGTCTCTTATCTATATTTAGGGTTTCATTTCTTCTGTAAAATATCCTTAACCCGACTTTGGACTGCATAATTAAATTTATTTATTTATTGATTGGAAAATAACACGTTTTTTTCACTTTTCCTTTCATTTATACAAATGTACAATGCTCCTCAGTCCCGATATGGTCTTCCCGCTTTTTTTTTTTTTTCCATTAATACAAAGTTATTTTGAGCAATAATTTTATATTGATTTAGTTATCATAATAAAAATTTAAAACTTGTTATTAATACATTGTTATAATACTATTAATAACAAGTTTTTAGATGTTCATTCGAATAAATAAAACAAACCTTTGCATTGACAATAGAAAAAATAGGAAGATCATTTCTGGTCGTTGGAGCATATCTGCGAATTCGTAAACGAAAGTAGAAAAAAAAAAGTAAAAAAGAAAAGGAAATTGTATCGGGACATTCAGAACTGCTACACAATTCGACATAAACAATAGAGGGAATGAAAAATGAGAGATGCACATTTATGATCTACTTCATTTAAATAAATTCCCACATGGAATATAATATATTAAATGATAAAAAAATATCAACACATCCTATTTAATAGCTGGCTTTGTCTAAAATAATCTGTATTCTATTTTTTTTTTTTTTTTTTTGTTCTTGATCCCAAAAACCTCCATGGCTTCAACTGCACCCACATTTTTAGTAGTTTTCATCTCCTTGCTTGCCATATTTGTGTGTGGAGATGGAAACCTGACGAAACAACGATGGAAATCTTTGACCATTATAAACAAGATTAATCGCCAAGGCCCTTATGTTGGTCTCATCACTGTCTATCCACCCGAAGAAAATGCCTTCTTCTCCATTGGCGTATTCAAGCCCAACTCGACCCATCCTTATGTAGATCTATCAGGTAAATACATACACTCTGATGTATTTATCACTCGCTTTAGTTATATAATCTAATGGCTGTTTTTTTTTTTATTATTATTATTATTATTATTTTTTTTTGCAGGAAGGAGGTTTAGAGTTGGAAAGATCAATGAAAAGAAGGTCATCTATGTCAGATGTGGAATTGGAATGGTAGATCTTCTAACACACTCACACACACGCACACACCCGGCGCCCTTTTTGAATTACTCTTAAAAGAAATTGTATTAACAAATACTTTTGACTCGTTTTCAGGTGAATGCAGCAGCAGTAACGCAACAGTTGTTTGATCTTTTTGCCATTGTGGGAGTCGTACATTTTGGCATCTCTGGCAACGCTAACGATTCTATGTCCATTGGTGATGTCTCCATCCCGAAACAATTTGCCAACACTGGATTGTGGGATTGGCTGGTAAGATAGAATACTTGAATATGGGGTGCACTCTCTGCAAATATAGTTTTAGAAAAAAAAAATTATTTCTATTAAATGTGAAAAGAATATGAGTAAGGTAGATTCGCACTGACTATGATTTCACTTATATGAACAGAAACCTAATGCAACATTGCCAACTAACGACGTAGCCGCCTTTGACTTTCAAAAGTATGGCGTAAATTCATTGGGACTGCTCGGGTATAGCCCCGAGCAGTTCTTTTCCCTTTCAGGGACACCTAATGCCCCTGAATCACTATTTTGGATGCCCGTGACTCAGAAATGGATTCATTTAGCGACCACGATAGAAGGAATGGAACTTGAACAATGCTTGAACT
Source organism: Adenophora triphylla var. japonica (assembly GCA_022495995.1). Classification (NCBI taxonomy): domain Eukaryota; kingdom Viridiplantae; phylum Streptophyta; class Magnoliopsida; order Asterales; family Campanulaceae; genus Adenophora; species Adenophora triphylla. The sequence goes on along the minus strand of JAFEMH010002262.1, from coordinate 316,697 downwards.
CGAGTTTGTGCCTTGAAAAGAAGCCTAAACTAGTGGTTGGATTAAAGGGCTCGACGTCTAATTTTTTCCTAGACAATGCAGCTTATAGGGATTTTCTCTTTCGCACTTTTGACGTTTCATCGGTTGATATGGAGAGTTCTGCGGTGCTAATGGTAAGTTACTACCTCTATCCCTAAATAAATGTCCAAATTCAATAAATTATTGTCAAATGAATGTTTTTTTTTTTGACCCTAAACACCCTTTTACCAAAAAAAATTCGCTATTCATTTATTATAGGCGTATAAGCCGCATAACTAAAATGTAAACTGGGTGTTTTTAAATTGTGCAGACGGGGTTGTCAAATGGGTTCCCAGTGATTGTGATAAGAGGGCTATCAGACTTGGCTGGAGGACAAGAAGGGAATAACTCGATTCATGAATTTGGTTCACTCGCAGCTCTTAATGTTGCAAAGGTTGTAGTTCAGTTTGTCAACGTACTACCGCCATATCGTCATCGTTATGAATATAAACTATGATTATGGTCTAGGAGTTGACTATGAAAAGTCAAAATCAGCTTGCACATATAAGAATAGGAATGATTTATACATATTCAATCTTTTATGTTGTTAGCCAATACTCCCTCCGCCCCATTAGTATTAGCACAAACACTGTTTGCGCGGGAATTAAGGAATATGATATTTTAATAAAATGTTGTGAGTGTAAAAGAATGAGTGGAGAGAGAATGAGTGGAGGGTGTAATAAATTATAATGGTGTTGTGAGTATTAAAATAATGTAGGAGAGAGAATGAGTGGGGTTGGGTGAATATTTTATTAATATAAAGTTTTCTTTTTGGGAGTGTGCGGATATTAGTGGGACACCCAAAAAGGAAAGTATGCTAATATTAGCGGGACGGAGGGAGTATAAGAATATTAGTAAAAGCTCGTGTTCGAGGACACGTTTTTTTTTTTAAGGGCAAAATGGGAAAGGGACAACTTAGTAAGGGCAAAATGGAAAATTTGGCATGTGGTACTGTTCATTGTACTGTTCACGGAGGGGTTGCCATTTATACTATAGATTTCACTTTTGTGCTTAATATGAAAGTATTTGTAAAATACTCCCTCCGTCCATTTACATTGTTTAAACTTTCTATTTTGGGCATTCATTTACATGGTTCACACTTTGTTTCTTTCCTAAAATGGAAACTTTATATTATTAAAATATTAACCCTACCCCACTATAGTTTACTATTCCCTCCACTTATTCTCTCTCCTATATTATTTTAATACTCACAACACCATTATAATTTACTATTTCCTCCACTCATTCTCTCTCCTATTTTACTTTCACACTCACAACACTTTCAATATAATAATCCCTCCTTAATCAACGTGTAAACAGTAATTGTGAACCTACTAAATGGACGGAGGGAGTATATTTTTCACTACGTTAATATTCTTAGTTTAATTTTTCTTTACTTAAAATTAAAAGAGTCATTTGATTGAGATAAGAAAACACATATTCCATAGACATAATAAAGAAATTACATAAAATATACAAGATCCTTAATAAATAAGAAAAATTACAGGCTCTCACATAAGAAAAGAAATCACAGGCTCTCATATCAGAAGAGAAAAACAAAATTAGAAATAAAAAGAGAAACATTTTAATAAAAACATAAAATTACAAAACCTAAAAAGCAAAAGCAGATCTGAAAATTTAAATCCCTATTATCGCAATTATTAACTGTCAATTTTACAATTAATAAGTGTGAAAAAGGGATTTTAATGGTTACTTGATTTACTAGTCCTATGGCTCGTGTTTGGCACATTTGGTTTGGTTCTCTAGCAGCTAGCTCTGAGTGTTGCAAAGGCTGTAGTTCAATTTATTACTCCAATATCATAATTTTAAACAATAAAAATCAATTTAGTTGAATTGAAAACTGCAAATACATTTCTTTTTTTGATGGAGGGAATAAATTTGTGGCTACTCAGCAAAATAGCCACAAGAGCATCATATGTATTATTCACTCAGTCTCCAATTAAATAATAAGTTCATTATTTTGAGGGAACTTTACACTAACTAAACTAAGAGTAATTCGTCGAAAATTCGATGGACATATTGAGGCTATTTATTTAAGGCACTTTTCTTTGTCCTTATTTCATGAGAGATACGGTGAGCCAAATCTGGTTCACTTTCCGGCGTGCAGAGTTACCTTTCATTCTTAGCCTGTCATTGTCCCTCACTTACACAAATTTTTTTTATCAAAATTCAATCAAGTTAATAAATAAATAATATGCAACGTTTATATTGAATTAAAAATGTATACTTGATTTATGTAATTTCAATAAATTCCTAGTTAATTAGTTATCCGACTGATAATCTCTTTCTTTTAATTATTTATGTGTAGTGCACATGATGAATTAAACATGTAAATCTCATTTTTTAACTCGTTTGACTAACCCCAATTAAAATATCCAATTGTGCCCATTTTTTTAATTGAGTATTATTCCAAAAATAATATTTTCAATGAGTTACAAATATAATTTCATGTAAAATTTCACATGGCATATATAAAAATATACTCCCTCCTCCGTCCCGGACCAAGGGTCCTGGGGTTGAATTTCACGCTTCTTAAGAATTTTTTTTTTAAAATGAATAAAGAATTGTAAGTGGGTAGAAAATTAGAGGAGAGAGAATGTAAAAATTAAATGTGGGATATGGAATAGTAGTTAATGATTGATTTTTTTTGTAAGTGGGTAGAAGATTAGAGGAGAGAGAATGTAAAAGTTAAATGTGGGGTAGGAAATATTAGTTAATGATTGGTTATTTTGTAAATATGTTAACATTATAAGGATATAATGAATGATTTTTTTGTAAATATATTTAAATTATAAGGGTATAAATGTCCTAAACACTGTTCAAAACTTGCTATTTATGGAAGGGACTCTTGAAGTAGGACGGATCAAAAGAAAAAGTAGAACCCTTGAAGTGGGACGGAGGGAGTAATATGTTTCAGATTTTCTTTATTATTATTATTATTATTATTATATATATATATATATATATATATATATATATATCAATTAGGGGTATGACGGTTTTTTTGGGTTTCCGTTAAACCACTATAAAATTTATTATTTCAAATTTTTTTACAAAATATTACAAAAATTTATGCTACAGTAAAAGCTACAGTAAAACTTTGTTACAGTAAAAGCTAAATAATATGGTAAAAGCTACAGTAAAAATATATAATTATTTAATTAAAATAGGAAGAAAATGATGAATACTTACAAAGTTGAGGAGAGGAGGAGATGAAGAGACAACGATGAAGAATTATCCATACCAGAATTTACAGCGGAAACTATTGAAAATTCTCTTCTTTTTTTTTTAATGTTGTAAGGGATATATTATGAAGAACAAAAGGAGGAATAAGGAACTAAGGTAGGATACTAAGGGAATGGGAAGGAGGTTTAAGCTGCCGTATAGAGAGAGAAACTGAAATTTTTATTGCTCTTATGATGCTCGTTGTTACAACTGATGGAATGAATCGTTGTTACAACTGATGGAATGAATGGGTTTATATGGTGCCTTACCCACGTCTTGAACCTATTCAGGAATTGCTCTTGCATCTGAGTCGACAACCTTGGAAACATGGCCATGGAAAATGAGGAAATTTCAAGATTTTGAGAGAAAGAACAGATTTACAGCTTCAAGAATCAATGGAAACAAGCTTAAGACTTCTAAAATCTGCAAAAATTGGACTGCAATTTAAGGAAGTCGAAACTGAAAAACTCCTTGTAGCACCAATGTTCCTTGTCCATTCCAAGAGTCTTTGGGAATGTTAATCGAATCTCAACATTACCTTTAGTAGGCGAGGACAGTAACTCGAGTGTAGAGGCGGACACGTTCACCTTGGCGGCCTTTCACCATTGAATGTTGAGATATTTTGAAGATTATTATGGATTAGTCTTGTGAGTAACGTCTCTTCTATTTGAAATTGCCGTTATTGCGATTGGGGGCGTTACAGTTTCTCAATCCATCAATAAATAAACAATGTGAAAATAAAAATTTGGAATGTTAGAAAGATTACCGTGGATTAGACACCGCCTCCTTCGTGTTCACGCCCTCAATTTGAGTAAATGAAGTTGAACAGTATAAACCGAGATACGAATATGGGTTTGCTCAAGCTGGGCCTAATTAAATTGGGTCATGAATATTATCTAAATAACCAAGTATCAGGGCCGAGTAAGGTCTTCCTTATATGACGAGGAACGTTTATCTCAGCCTTATGTCAACATGTTTGGGCCGTTATGCAGCGAGAAACGAGGAAACTAAAGTTCTTACCTCGGCATTTCACCACCATGACGAGGAAACAAAATCATTTACCTCGTCATATCTCCGTACCGGCCAATCTCCAAATGACGAGGAAGCAGAATCATTTACCTCGGTCTATTTGTTAAGGCCGAGGTAAAACATTTGTGTTCCTCGGCGTTCCGGTTAGCAGAACATACAATCCTTATACAACAAGGATTACACATTCATGATTCAATCCAGATTGTAATCAACTACACCAATCCAAGTCAAACAATGACTCCTTAACAGATGTAATTCTCTTAGGATTACATCTTATCTCTTTACAAGTTTATTTCAACATGGATTCTATCAATCCATCCTTATAAATACAAGCCCATGGCTCATTATTAGGTACGTCACTTTTTACATTGGGAAAACTCTGTCCATTTGTTTTCTCATATACAAACCGTGAACTTACTCTCACGCCGGAGGGCCTTTAGCCGGATCCGCCCCGGCTTAGTTTACGTGTTTTCTCTTATTTTCAGGCCTTGCAATCACCGGAGCAATCATCGCTTGGATTTGGGCAGTTTTGACGATTTTGGCATCATCAATTGGTTCCATTGCCGGGAATCGACTCAAACACCCTTTGTTTGGCCTGGAAAACGCTCGCTTAAAGCCAATTTTCTTGCCGGAATTTTTCTCTCGTTGAACGGAATTTCTGGATCGCTTGGCTCTGTTCTTGACACCGCCGGAATCATCAAGTTCAGCCGGAATTTGCCCAGATTCCGTTAAAGGCGTTTTTAGCGTTAAATTCGATCTCAATTTTGGCTTGAATATTTTGTCTTTGGAAAAATTGCAATTAGTACATTTGTTTTTGTTTGCCCTAATTTTGGCCAGAAACTTGGATCTATTGGAAATTGTGATTTTGGAAAATTTGCACTTGATAATTTGCTGTTAACTTACAATGGATGGACAATTTGCAAGTGTAACTGCTGAGGAGGACCAAACCCAAGTGAACGGGGCTAACACCGTAGCCGAGGAACCCTGCCACCTCCTCCTCCTCTACCTCGGCTCGACGCCCTTCCTCCCCTCTCCATGACCCTTCGTTCCAAGGGTCAGGTGAATGCCGAGGGAGAAGGTGCCGACCTTCCTCGTCCTACACGTACCCACGGAAAGCAAGTAGGAAGGAAGAAAACAAAGAATGCCGACGCCGGTCAAGCGGGAGGATCTCGGCCCGTTGACCGACGCTCTTTGTTACATAGACAAATGGAGACTTTACGAGAGGATGTATGAAACACAAGCGGCTCTTTTGCAAATGGACCCAGATCATTCCATGGCTCCATTCATTGTACCATCAATGGGCCCACCTTTGAGAAGGGAGCGAGGGGAGAGCCGCAGGCCCTCTCCCTAAAGACCGCCGAACCGCCCGATGCCGGCCCAGGGATTCTCCTCTTCCTCGGCATAACGGTAGCGAAGGATCCCGTGGTTGATACGAGAAGCCGCTTGACTCCTAGGGACGAGGAAGTAAACTCCAAGGACACGAGGACCGGACTCGGCCTAAACGGCGTCATCCCCTGCTCGTCTCGTCATGGCACCTAGGCGTCCCACGTCACCTCGAGCTCGTCGTCCGAAGTCTCCTCGAGCCCGGCGTCCGGATTCTCCTCGTCCTCGGCACGAGAGAGGCTGTTAGGCCGAGGACCCGGAACCATATAGGATGATCTTGGGAGGCCAAGACTTGGCACCTGGGCATGATAAAGAACCATCAAAGAGGGCGGCCACCGACACGATGCGGAGCATAGTAGGGTGAATGATCGTCCCAAGGGCCGATCGGTCGAAGCTCCCAACGAAGCACTCGCTCAAGCGGTGAGAAGGGAATAGAAACAAAGCAATGGGGTGTTGAAGCAAAGGCTAGATGACATGGAGATGGGGAAGAAATACAATGACGATGACTATGATTGGGCCACCCGTCCGTTTTCCTTGAGGATAAGCTGTGCACCTCCCAATCCTAACCTCAAGATCCCAAATTTCGAGAAGTACAACGGAACCACGTACGCCAAGGACCATGTGCAAAGTTTTGAGCAGACCATGAATCTCCTCACGGCTGCGATGACTTGCTCTGCAAAGCTTTTGCTAGCACCTTCTCAGAACAGCTTTATCTGGTTCCGTGAGGCGAAGAAAGGCTGCATCGATTCTTTGGAGGGGCATGAGGAGAATGTTCTTAGACCACTTTGCCACGAGTGGGAAAAGGAAGATAAGATTGGCCGACTTGGCCAACATTGAGCAAGGGAAGGGAGAGACCACCCTCAGCTATTACAACGGGTTAGAAAGATGGCGGACCAAGTTGAAGAGAGCCTTACGATAGGGAGGTCATAGTTTGCTTCAATTCCAGGCTTAAAATCTGGCCCCCTTATTTATGAACTCTCGGCCAGGAACCTAAATCCAAGGCTGAACTATACAAAGTGGCCTATGCCATTTCCATGGCTGAAGACAAAATGAAGAAAAGGAGGGCGACAAGACGGAACTGAAGCGACCAACTCCCGAGAATGACAACGGGAACGAAGGGTTCCAAGGGGAAGAATAGAACGAGAAGCACCGAGAAGGCCGGAGTTCACCCCTCTTACAAAACCCATCTACGAAATCATGCGGCTAGTAAACCTTCCTCCTCCTCGTCCGTGGTGACAAGCCAAAATTCCCTCGTAACCAGAACAAGTACTGTGATTTTCACAAGGACCATGGGCACACCACTGATGGCTGTTGGGCCCTTAAGAAGATAATCCAACAATGGGTTGACGAGGGAAAGTTAGACCGCTATGTCATGAAGAAAGATGGCAAGCGAAAGCGGAAGCAAGAAGAGAGTGAAGATGATTCCAAGAGTGAGGACGAAGATCGAAGGCCTCCTAGGGCTAAACTACATGTGATCCGCGAAGAGGTGACTTCCACCAGAAAGCTAAGGGACCAGATCCACGAGCTAAGCAAAGTATACCATGTTCCTGCTTGGATCCATAAAGCGGAAGAGGTCATTAGTTTTTCTCCTAATGAGCTGGCTGGGAGCCGAGCAGCCCGAGAGCAACCCTTGGTCATAAAGGGCCGAATTGACAATGTGGAATCAGAAAGACTACTTGTGGACACGGGGGCCTCCCGTGACATCTTGTACTATTCTGCCTTCCAACAAATGGGCTTGAAGGACACCATGCTAGAACCATATCATGGAAGGCTTGAAGGGTTCACCAACCATAAGGTTGGAGCAAAAGGGACCGTGGAACTAGAGCTTGAAGTTGGTGATCATTCCTTCCGAGCCAAAGCTACTTTCACTTTCATAGTCATGGACTTGACTAGTGACTATCATGCAATCATAGGCATTCCAAGTCAAAGCCAAACTGGGATGGTAGCTTCCCTTCCTCACCAACGAGTTAAATTTCCCACTCGTGCTGGCATTGGATGCGTGAGGGCAACCCCCAAAGATTTCTTGGAACATGTTGTCAAGAGCCGGAAGAAGTCAAAAAGTGTAGAGATAGATACACCTGAGGAGAACATCAAGATCTCCAAATCGCAGAAGACCACAGAGACTAGCTCTAGAATGAGCTACATCCGTGAGGTATGGGAAAATGAGGAAGAGGAGCCTGTGGTCCTAGAAACTGTGGATGACCAAGGGATAGTTCTACCCATCTCTGAGGAAGACCCCATTCCCGTTAATGGCCAGAACTCGGGGGCCAACCATGACTTGGGGAGGAACGATCTTTCAGACATTGATAAACTTATGGAGGAAGAAGGCCTCAATGTAAACGACAATGAAGGGAGGAGAATCAGAGAGATCATCATCGAATCCCTGGAATTTCGAGACGGACCAGAAATGAAGCCTGTAGATGAGCTAGAAGAGGTAGTCATTAATCCCGACTATCCTGAACAAAAAATCAAGCTTGGAAGCCAGCTATCACAGGAAGAGAAAGAAAAAATCGTATCCCTCTTGAAAAACAGTCTCGATGTCTTTGCTTGGAGAGTCGAAGACATGAGAGGGATCAATGAAGATGTAGCCCTCCACAGCTTGGAAGTCGATCCTTTAGCAAAGACTATCTCCCAGACAAGGAGAAATTTTGCAAGGGACAAGGAGGAAGCTATAAAAGAGGAGGTGCAGAAATTACTCCGCGCCGGAATCATCCGTGAAGTCAAGTACCCCGTTTGGTTGGCCAATGTAGTTATGGTGAAGAAGCAAAATGGGAAATGGCGTATGTGCATAGACTTTACTGATCTAAACAAGGCTCGCCCCAAGGACGCTATCCTCTCCCCGGAAATTGACAAGTTGGTTGACTCCATTCTTGGACACCAAACTCTCGGCTTCCTAGATGCCTATTCGGGTTATCATCGAGATAAAAATGGCGGAAGAGGACATCGAGAAGACGACCTTCCAAACACAGTGGGGAATTACTGCTACATCATGATGCCTTTTGGGCTCAAGAATGCGGGTGCCACTTACCAACGGATGGTAAATCAAGTTTTTGCAAGTCAGATAGGTCGAAACATGGAAGCTTATATTGATGACATGGTCATAAAGACCAAGGAAGGCAGCCACGTTCCTGACCTAGAAGAGACAATTCACAACCTCCGAGCAAACAACATGAAGCTGAATCCAAGCAAGTGTGTGTTCGGAGTTACTGCAGGAAAATTCCTAGGCTTCATGGTTTCTCAAAGGGGGATTGAAGCAAACCCCGAGAAAATTAAAGCGCTCGTTGACATGAAGGAACCTACCACCATCAAGGAGGTCCAAAGACTTAATGGAAGAATCGCGGCCCTTGGAAGATTCATCGGAAATCCGGCGAAAAGTCGCGCCTTTCTTCAAGGTATTAAAGGGTACCAAGAGCTTCTCCTGGACTCCTGAATGCTCGGAAGCATTCCTCCGGTTGAAGGAGTACTTGGGTTCCCCTCCCTTGCTCAGTGATCCAGGCTCTAGGTGAGATCTTTGTACATCTTCCTACCGCCCGCGATCACGCTGTCGCATTGTCTTAGTTCGAAATGATGAAGGAATTGAAGCCCGTCTACTATGTCTCTAAGGCACTGTCTGATGTGGAAAGCAGATACTTCAATGTGGAGAAGATAGCATACGCACTAGTCATTGCTTCGAGGAAGCTGCGTGCATATTTTTCTGCACATCCTATCACCGTCTACACCAACGAACCATTAAAGAAAATCCTTCACAAGTTGGACGGCTCGGGACGTCTTCTTAATTGGTCAATCGCTCTACGAGAATTTGACATCACTTACCAGCCAAGGAAGACCCTCCTAGCACGGCCTTTGGTTGACTTCATAGGTCGAGGAGGCTTGCCTTTATGGGTGAGCATCTCCCCACCTCCCGGAAGCAAACGCGCCGGAGGAAAAGGACTCTCCCATTGAACTCCCGTCCAACTGTTGGATCACGTATACGGACGGATCGGCTACCAAGGAAAGAAGTGGAGGCTGGAGTTGTACTAGCAAGCCGGAAGGAGAGTACACCATGCAAGACGCCATCCGCTTCAAGTTCCTGCCTCTAACAATCAAGCCCGAATACGAAGCTCTAATATTTGGCATTGAGTTGGCTTCTTTCTATGGAGCAACTAAGGTGGCTGCTTTCTGTGACTCCCAGCTTGTTGTCAAACAAATAAAAGGAGAATACAACACTCAAGATGTCACCCTTGCCAAGTATAGAGACCTGGTCCTAGATATGACAAAGAAAATGGAATTTTTTGAGCTCAGCAGATAGGCGGGGAAGACAACCAAGTCGCAGACGTTCTCTCCAAACTAGCCACCGTGGACTCGTCTCCTTCGAGACCGGCCCATATGTAGTTTATGCCGAGGAACCTGCGTATAAAAGACTTCAAGTCATGCTTACGGACGAGGAAGAGAGATCTTTGGATCGATGACTACATTGAGTACATTGAGAAGGAGAAACTCCCCGAAGATGATGCTCGAGCCAAGCTTATCAAGAAGAGGTCTCCAAGGTTCGTGGTGATGAACGGAGTCCTCTACCGAAGATCTTTCACGAAGCCTCTGCTAAGGTGTGTCTATCCCAAGGAAACTGAGAACCTCTGGCGAAGTACATGAAGGTGTTTGCGGCGGACACCGGGGCAGAACCTTAGGCGACAAAATCATATCGCTAGGTTACTGCGGCCAAACCTAAGGGAAGACGCGCACGCCTATGTACGAAAATGTGACAAATGCGAAGGTTCTCCGACATTCCTAGACTACCGGCAATGAGCAAACACTCATAATACCTACGTGGCCATTTGATATGTGGGGATCGACCTCATCGGACCCTTCCCACCCGCCCAGTGGTAATTGCAAGTACGTGATAGTAGGCACATTGATTACTTCTCCAAGTGGATAGAAGCGAAGGCATTGGCCAAGATAACGGAAGAGAACGCGATCAACTTTGTCCATGACAACATACGAGTGCGGATTCGGCCTTCCACATACAATTGTCTACGATCATGGACTACAATTCTCCACAAAGCATTCACTACGAGTTGGGAAGAGTAAAAGTACGCCATGCAAAATCTTCGGTTAGCGAGACCACAAGGCAATGGTCTGCGAAGCGGCAAACAAAGCGGGTCCTAACCGCCCTCACCAAAAACCTTGAAGGACGCGAGGGTAGATGGTTGGACGAACTTCCCCTAGCCTTATGGGCTGTTCGCACAACCACCCGGGGGCCAACCGGGGAAACCCCATTCGCACTAACCTTCGGTTCCGAGGCTATGGCACCAGCGGAGATGGCCATCCCTACGGTGAGAAATTCCCATTACGATGAGCAAGTCAACAAGGTCAATAGGCTCCTGGACCTGGACCTGGACCTGATAGATGAGAAACGACTAGCTACACAGATGAGGATGGTGAATTACAAACAAAGGACTAAGGCGTATCATGATAAGAGGGTCATCAGAAGAGTATTCCAAGTAGGCGATTGGGTACTCAGAAAAATTGAAGCTACTGGACGAAAGACAGAACAGAACAACTCTCCCCAAATTGGGAAGGTCCTTATATCATCACTCAAGTCATTCGAGAAGGGACCTACAGATTGAAGACCAAGGAGGGGAAGGACCTCAAGCATCCCTGGCACTCCGACAACCTTAGAAAATACTATCACTAGTCTAGTTTATTTTACAGTAGATTAGTTTCTTATTTCCTGTCTTTTAGTTTTGATTAGTTGATAGGGTTGCAGTTAGTTGTAATCGCATTTCAGTTTTATGAAAACAGTCTCTTCCAAAGCATGCAAGCAACTATCAACTCTTCATACGGACATCGAAGATGAGGGTCGCATCCCCGACTCTTACATACGACACATCTGTCGAGGGTCCACCTTGACTCGGGATACCAGCGGCCAAGACGAGGACCTCCTTGGCACGATGGCTTACAACACATCTGTCGAGGGTCCACCTTGACTCGGGATACCAAGCAGCCCAAGACGAGGGACCTCCTTGGCTCCGATGGCTTACAACACATCTGTCCAAGGGTCCACCTTGACTTCAGATACCAAGCGCCAAGACCAATGGACCTCCTTGGCACGATGGCTTACAACACATCTGTCAAGGGTCCACCTTGACTCGAGGATACCAAGCAGCCAAGACCAAGGGACCTCCTTGGCACGATGGCTTACAACACTTCCATGGGTCCACTTGACTTAGGAGACACGGCCCAAGACCGAGGACTTTCCTCGGCCTAATGGCTTAACAAACCTCCTACCATGAGTCAACTCTGATTCAGGATTACAACACTTTACAGCCAAGGAAACCTTCCTCGGCCTAAATAACTAAAGAGCATAGTTAAGGCCGAGGAGTATTTCCTCGGCCTAACCACTTTGCCCAACATTTGGGAGCAAGGAACCTTCCTTGGATCCCGACTTCTTAAGTCTAGTGCCTCGGCCTAGCATACAAAAATATGAGCAAGCTATGGAAATAACATGAATCATGACAAAAGGATTTTCATTGATATTCAAAAAAATTACAAGTCCTACCATCTATTACAAAAAATAAAGAAAAGAAGCTATCCTAAGATTGATGCACGTCATCAAAAGGCTTGTCCAGCCAGTCTTCAGTGATAGTGTCGGGGGGAGGAAGGACCGTTTGTTCAGTGAAGGTATTAGTTTCCTCGGTCCCCCCTTCCACCTCGGCTTTTATGACCTCGGGCTCTTCAGCGTCCTGGATCGCCTCCACCAGGTCTTTTATATTGCCGGGGACAACAGAGGCCGGCCTCCACACTTCCTGCAGCGTGAGCATCCTTGGCGACCATTAGCTCCAAGTTGCTTTGAGAATAGGGGACCAAGTGGTGGAGAGCCCTGACTTCATCGGCATATTGATCCCTGCAAATTAGCTGGTCGACCTTATTGATATCCAAACCAGTGGAAGGATCAGCCAAAATGCTCCGGGCCAAATGAAGATAGCCATCTTCAAACATAGTGGCCGTCTCGCTCGTCCACGGCCTCTCGAAGGCCGAGATGGCCATCATCAATTCCTTGAAAGCCGAGCTCTCCTTGAGCCGAGCAACGGCCTCTTCCTCCCTAGGCCGGGAGGGTAGCTTCCAATCCGGCATTTGGCCTCGGCTTCATCGGCCTTGGTTTGAAGCTCGGCCTTATCGGCCTTTGCACTGGGCAAGCTCCTCTTCCTTAAGCGGAGATGTTCCTCGGCCTTGGCCTTTTCTTCCTCGGCCCTTTTCACTTCGGCCTCCACCTTGGCCTTGGCCGCCCATGAGGATTGGGCGTCCCCGCCTTTAAAAGCTTAGCCAAGGAAACCTTATCAATTTCACTCTTCGCTTGGGCGGCCTTAGCCTCATTTAGGCGCCTAGTCTTCTTCTTGGCAGAACATTTTCATACGCCGTGACGGAAGCCAGCGAAATAGAAATCATTATTAGAAAGGCAAACCAATATCAAGGACAATAACCAAGAAAAGGGATTAACATTTACCTCGGCGATCAAGAGTCCCTTATGGCGAGCAAGGTGTCCTCGTTGGGAGCCTCTTTACAAAAAGGTCTCGTAAGCGTCCTCGTCCATAGCCCTACGAATGGGAGCACGGCCCAATCTTACCAAGGGTCCCTCCCTTGCTAACGGAGGAAGTCCCTTGAGACGGGGAACGTTGAGGACATGCTCTTGGCCAGCTCGTCGGCCTCCTCAACGGTTTTGATAGTTTGAATGGTTAAGGGAGGGGGAGCCTCAACATTGGGGGCCCCACTAACACTTGCCCGTTTAGCCGCAGGTTCCTCGGTGCTAACGGTTGGCGTTCTCTTGGAGCTTTGACCTCCTTTGGACGAGGTAGTTTCCTCGGTCGCCTCTTCCTCGGCATCAACATGGAGGCTATGCCCCTCTGCCGGTTGATGGATTGGTGTGTTCGTCGATCGCCGCTTCCTCGGCATTCACTTCCCCATGTAATGAAAGGGGGAGGGGTTGGTCACCACGGACGTTGAGCACGAGATTACGGGCATTAGCCTCTTCCCTCCTTTCTACCAAGGCAGACTTCTTGCTCTGCCTCCTCTTCCTCTTCACTAGCTCTTGGGGACTTAGTCTCTCCATGGCTATAACTTCTTCTTCCTCGGCGGTTAGATCTGCAAGGACGAGGGAAAAGAGTTAAATACGAGCAGAGGTAACAAGAATTCAAAAAGTACCAAGTAAAAAAGAAACATTTACGTCCAACTATGTCGATGGCTTTCAAACATTGGTCCCGGGGACGTTCAGTCTTGCACGTAATGCAATCCTCATGGAACACCAAGCCGGGGTGAATTGTCCAGTCATTGAAGCGTCTCCCCCTTTTTACGGTGACAAGGGGAGACACCCCATCCTTCTTCCCCGCATCAAACTCCGCTTTGTATATAATAATGGTCCGAGGACTCAACCATCGACCAATCAAGGACTCCCACCTCGGCAAATTCTTCTAGGCGTTTGATCAAGTCCTGAGTCCATTCATATTGTTGTACGGGAAAGGATGAAGTGGGACCTTTACAAGGAGACCGGAACTCCCATCCTTGGCGGCTCTCAACCCTTATAACATGGTTATCCCGGTAGGCAACTTTGCTAGACATAGGGAGGAGCAAACTCTTCGGTTTCTTGGACGCACTCTTAATGACGAGGAGCCAACTCTCCTTGACAAATTGAACATGGTAGAAATATCTGAAGGCTCCCATGGTCGGCTCGTACCCTAAGCTACGGAAAAGGACAATGAAGCTGACAAGAACCCGGGTACCATTAGCTCCTAGCATGGCCGGCACTGCCCTCACATCGTATAAAAATTCGCAGATGAAAGGATCCAGGGGAAGACGAAGTCCTTGTTGGAATTGTTTGAAGTAGAAGTGGACAAAGTCTTGGTTATAGTAAAAGTTGTCCTCTTCCTTCTTTGTCTTCAGCTCCATATGGCCCATATAAGTTAGCCTGTACTCAGCTTTGTCTACCCCGTACTTGGAGTACAGCTTTTCCAGCATGGGATCCCCGGCTCTTGGGGTCCTCTCTTGTCTTTGTCCTAATCCTTGGCCTCCTCGTCCTCGGCCTCCTCTTCTTCGGGCCAAGCGGCCATCAGTTTGTGCTTCTTCCATGAAAGCATCAACTATCTGAGTAGACGAGGAGGGTTCTCCTTCTCTTCCCGTCATATCGCATAAAGACGAGGAGACAAAATTAGTGACCTCGTCCATGGCTGATTTAGGACGGGGAAGGAGATTCCTCCTCGTCATTTAATAAGGCCGAGGAGGGAGCCGTACCTCTCGGGCGCTCACGCATTTCGCGATCGAGGCCGGGTAGAACAACTCGATGTGCTCCATCATCTCGGCCTCTATCCTCAAAAACTATAATGTTGGGTGAACTGCACTCAATCCTATCTATTCTTGTGGAGTCGTGGTATTGGAGGAATAGACGAGTTCGACCATAACCTCTTAACCGCTTGCTTACATCATCCAGAGTGAGCATCAACCATGGACCTCTCTCTCTACGATAGACCCTCAGATTTCCAAGATGATATCCATAACGGAATCGGGAGAATGGTCCCAAGAACGAGCCATTTCTAAGGGGAATAAAAATGAAAGGGAGTTCATTCAATATTCAAGAAAGTCCATATAAAATACAATGAAAATCAAAGGTTTGAAGTTTTTTTTTTATTGATGAAGAAAAGCTTCATTCTTTAACAATGGTGGTTTGCCTGTTCTTGGTATGTTCAAGATCCTTCCCAACAAACCCTAAGAAGATGGAAATCAGATTCAAAACGCACAAAAGGGGAGAAATTTCATACCCGAGTTTGAAGAGCGATGGAATCACAACAAAGCTAGCTCGCTGAAACCGGGTTCGAACAAGATCAAGGTCGCCGGAATTATTGTCGCCTGAACCTTGGCAATCGCTCTCAAATATTTGGGGTTTGTAAAGAGTAAAATGAGAAGGATTTAGCTTTTTATAACCCCTCAATCGGGTTAAACCCATGGGTAAAGTAACATTCCGGGTCTGGCGCCCCAAAAAATTAAATACAAATTGACGGTTTCGAGGTGTGACAAGACTGGGGGGCCCCAGAATGGCAACCGTCAGTTATATGAAGCGACGCCGAGGACACGTGTCAAACCCGTTCGTATTCCATATTACGAGGACGAGATGACTTTCTACTCGTCCTAATCCGAGATAGAAAGTCTGGGGCCACCGAACAGTATAAACCGAGATACGAATATGGGTTTGCTCAAGCTGGGCCTAATTAAATTGGGCCATGAATATTATCTAAATAACCAAGTATCAGGGCCGAGTAAGGTCTTCCTTATATGACGAGGAACGTTTATCTCAGCCTTATGTCAACATGTTTGGGCCGTTATGCAGCGAGAAACGAGGAAACTAAAGTTCTTACCTCGGCATTTCACCACCATGACGAGGAAACAAAATCATTTACCTCGGCATATCTCCGTACCGGCCAATCTCCAAATGACGAGGAAGTAGAATCATTTACCTCGGTCTATTTGTTAAGGCCGAGGTAAAACATTTGTGTTCCTCGGCGTTCCGGTTAGCAGAACATACAATCCTTATACAACAAGGATTACACATTCATGATTCAATCCAGATTGTAATCAACTACACCAATCCAAGTCAAACAATGACTCTTAATGTATGTAATTCTCTTAGGATTACATCTTATCTCTTTACAAGTTTATTTCAACATGGATTCTATCAATCCATCCTTATAAATACAAGCCCCATGGCTCATTATTAGGTACGTCACTTTTTACATTGGGAAAACTCTGTCCATTTGTTTTCTCATATACAAACCGTGAACTTACTCTCACGCCGGAGGGCCTTTAGCCGGATCCGCCCCGGCTTAGTTTACGTGTTTTCTCTTATTTTCAGGCCTTGCAATCACCGGAGCAATCATCGCTTGGATTTGGGCAGTTTTGACGATTTTGGCATCATCAGAAGTGTTGGTATAGTGGTTCGATTTCGACCTAAAAACTACAGTTGAATCGTATGAAAAACCATAAAACAGTGGCGCAATAAAATTCGTAAAAACTAAAGAATTTATAGATTTACCTGTTAGGATCTATCTCACACAAGAGAATTCACACAAAAGAAACCAAACGTTAAACACCCACACAAAACAAAGAAAAAGACACACAATATTACGTGGTTCGGCTTAAAGCCTATTCCACCACTAAACAATATTATAAATTCTCTCTCGAAATGTTCAATGTTTATGTGATCAAAGAATGGTATAATGATTCTCACACATGAGAGTTTTGGGGGGAAAGACCCCCACCCCTAACGGTGTATTATTTTGTCAGATTGTTGCGGAGATTTGGTGCTATGGACAACCTTTTTCTAGACCCAACTGGAAAATCCATGGTAAACACAATTTTTGTAGCATCAACTATCGATAACAATTTTTGTAATTTTATAAGGATAACTAGGTTTCCTTCATAAAATTATAATCGAAATTAAATAGAGTTGACTATAAATTTTTCAGGATTGAGAAAGTATAAATATAACAAGTAAATATCTTGCTATAATATAATATGTAACTCAAGTATGGTTATTTCAAACATTTTCAATCGCTTGAATCTCATCCGTTGATATTAGAATAACACTGAATCCATGGTTTGACCTCTTCGATGGAGAGAGTAGGAAGATGTTTGGATAGCCAATTTAGACTTTGTTGTCAAAGTTGCCAATTTCAATTTCAAAATTTAATATAATTCAAAGCTTGAAAGAGCATTCCACCTAGCATTTCGTTAAAGGTTTACCCAATACCCCCCCCCCCTGCCCACCACGACGGCTACCCCTCGCGATTTTAGTAAATTCATTTTTTCCTTCTTTAATTGAAATCGTCGTACTGGTAAAAAAAATATCATGTCACAAAAAAATAATTTAAACTAAGTTTTTATTTATTATTATAACAAAAATTAAAATAAAAAATAAAAATCATGAACAATAAATAATAAAAAATAAAATTCAAACTCTATTGCTATTGATGGTTATGAGATCGATAAGTAAATAATAATTAAAAAAACAAATTAATAAAAAATTATGTAGTAAATAAAAGGGTGTGTTGGGGGAAGTTAAAAGACATGTTTGAGAAAAAGTGGGGAGTTATAAAACTGAAAGTGGGAATATAGAATATTTGAGTTAATTCAGACCGTCGGATTAATTTTTTAGATTCAATCTCAGCCGCTTTTTATTCAAAGATTACAAACGGTTAAACCCGATGTGTATTGCATTATAGATTATTCCTCCATCTCACAATAAAATAAATGTCATTTTTTTTTTAAATTAACATTTATTTTGGACAAAACAAAATAGTATTATGTGTGGAGGACAATAGAAGAGGTCCAGAGCACAAAAAACAACTTTCAGAAGAAAAATAAAAATAAAATTCAAAGGATGAGAAAGCTGAGGATTGTCCATACAAACTTGATGTCAAAATAATGGATTAGAGACGCGAAATACTTGAAATGAGATTCTGACAACTCTCCATTATCCATATCAAAATCAACGATCCGGGATACGGACTGCCATGACAGTAGCACCACAACAAAAGAGACAAGTTAAAGGCACAAACAACAAAAGTAACTCAAACTCACACTGATTTTCATCTTGGTCCTGATAAGATTGATGCCACCGGTAAACTCGAGTTGCTTGAAGAATTTGAATTGGCAAGAAACCGAGCATCATGAGTTTCTTGCATAGTCAAGTTTAATTGATCTTCAACACATTCTAGATCAGCTAAAACCTTCAAAACTGCAAACATGTGTGGCCTTCTATTATGAGCTTGTAAACATCTTACACCAACATTTATCATCTTCACAGCTTCCTCTTTGTGGGATTGCATATTCTCATCAAGTATATCATGAAACTCATCTTTTTCTGCCTTCTCCTTCACCAAATTTATTAGAGGACCGAAACTTGACGAGTTCTTTCTCCCCAAAACGATTTCTAGAACAACAATGCCGAAGCTGAAGACATCTGCTTTCACTGAAATATGTGTGCCATGAAACAGTTCAGGAGCAACATACCCCGAAGTTCCCTTCAATACTGTTAACACTTGGCTTTGATCTCTGTCTATCAGTTTAGCTAACCCGAAATCAGAAATCTTGACATTGAAATCCTCATCAAGAAGTATGTTTTGGGGTTTAATGTCGAAATGAATGATATTTGGGTTGCAATGGATGTGAAGATACTCGAGACCCTTTGCTAAGCCAACAATGATTTTTCTTCTTATCTCCCAACTTAGAGTTTGTGCTGGTTCTTGATTGAAGATCCATTTATCTAAAGACCCTTTGCCCATATGCTCATACACAAGAAGCCGGTTCGATTTCTCAGCACAATATCCAACCAGTTCACCAAATTAAAGTAATGAATGCTGCCAATGGTATTGACCTCTGCCAATGCCAAAAACTCTTTCTTTCCTTGGCCAATTGAATCTAGACGTTTTACTGCAACTTTGGTGCCATCACTTAATTCTCCTTTAAAAACAGAACCAAACCCTCCTTGACCAAGCTTCACTTGAAAATCTTCGGTGGCAGATTTCAACTCAAGGAAAGAGAACCTTTTTAGTCCACCCATTACCTCATCATCTCCATCTTCTTCTTCAGACTTCAATTTTTTCATGATTTTATATGAATAATAGCCACAAACAAAAAGGATCAATAGTCCAACAGAAAGAGAGGGTGCTAACACTTGAACCAGAGGGAACTTTTTCCTTTCAGAAGTAACCTGAAACTTGATGAATGCATAATAAGACATACCACTTATGTCGGCCTTAAAAGAATAGAGATTTGACTGTAATGAACACCGACCAGATGACATGCTTTCATCGTTGAGAAACAAGGCAGCTTTGCAGGTACAATTGTTCAAGCATGCTGTTTTACAACTTTCCACATCCATTCTCGAATTGGAGTTCTCAAAATCAAAGTATCTAACATTCCTATGCTCCAAAAAGGTCTGGGTCGAAGATTCGCATGTCAAAGGGTTGACTTCCGTGCATCCTAGTGTGGGTTGTGGATCTTGTGTCAATGTGAAATAAGTGTCATTTCCACCAGGACAGCTGCACTGGCCATTTGAGCAGATGCCATAGTTTCCACACACACTCGGGTAATCACATTCTCCAAAATCGTCATAACGGAGAATATCACCAGATAACACAACATCAAAATTGACTGAACTAGCTTTGTCTAACCGATAAACATTCAGATGTCCATTTGGCTCAAGCACGATGTATCGAAAACCATCCACCGTAGAGTTTCGGATGTCGAATCGCACATATTTCGAGAGGGTTTCAATGCTGCCTGAGTTCCCCAAAGCTGCATCGGATAGAAGTAGAGATTGTCGAGATTCACTTCGAAATTGATAGTCAAATAGTCTTGAACGGTACATTTTGGGGGGTCCAGAACCAATGAAAGCATCGATGCTAAGGTAATTGATGGATATAGAGTACTGCCCTGAACCCACATTGTTCGAGGAATTTCGAGCAACAAGGCCTTTACCAAAATGTATGTTTTGGCCCGGGAGCCAAGTATCAGTAGGGTAATCGAAAGACTGCCATATAACTCTATCTTTATCATCAAGAAGCATCAAATTGCCTCCATCACTGAAATTCAAGCGACTAACTGAGAGACCTGACGTGTTGGTAGACCAAACAAGACTACCATCTACATCATGCAATTGCAAATCCCCTGCAGCCGTGAAATTCAGCTTGGCATTTTCTTCAACGGGACTATCTCTGTTTGCAAGCCACACGACAACTGGGGATATCATAGAGAAATCATCATCAGATATAGGCAGGAGTAATGTAACAAGATAGAAAAGTTGCATATTACTAGTGGTCCTATTTGAGAAGAACCCAAAACAGAAAGCGGGTTTGCTTGTCCCTTGTGTAGACCATTCTTCCTCCCTCACAAAAAGGATTGGTCTTACTGGGGAACCATCAGCCAGAGTCCAAGCGGCTGAGCTGGTTTTCCATGAAGCAGAGAGATTAACTAAGGTTACTAATGGTTCATCAATAAGAGCATATGAGGTGGAGAGGTCAATCATGGTGGGCTCGGTGGTGAGGCCCTGGTAGGTGTTGTTGGCAATGGAGAACTGGAATTCATCAGTGTTGTTGAAGATGTAAGAAGTGTTGTGCTGATAAAAGAGCTGTTGTTGTGGTGGAGAAGAGGAGGGAAGGGGATAAGAGCAGGAACACTTAGAGATGGGGATGATGAGGAGGGTGTTAGAGGGGATGATGGAATTGATGGAGGAGATGTTGTTGATGCGGGTGATGGCAATGGGATCAGAGTTGAGGAGGGAAGCGATGGAGGAAGGGGTGTTGTAAAAGGGATATTGAGATCGGAAGGTAAGGTAGGAGGAGCATGAGCTAGAAGCATTGTTATTGTTGCAGAGGTAGCCGATGGTAGTGGTGTTGTTTCGACCGCAGTCGAGCTGTAAGTTGTTGAGATAAGTCTGTTGTCCATTGATGCAGAAACAAAATTGAAGTAGCACTAGTACTCGTAGAGTTGATGATGGAGGGAGAGGGAGGATGTGAAGAAGCTACTGATCAAGTGGGCGACCGCCCAGGCAAGGTAGGCGACCGCCCAGCCCCAATTCTCAAAAACGTTGAAACTTTTGTACAAGTGGGCGATCGCCCAGGTCAAGTGGGCGACCGCCCAGCTCCGTAATTCTGACGGGATTTAGCTTTCCTAATTCAAATAAACATTATTTTAGGCTTAGATAATTTATTTTTGGTAGGACTCTTTTCCTTATTCATTGTAACATATATATTGAGAAGCTGATCAATGAAAAACACAAGTTTTGGGAAAACTCTAAATTGATTTCCTACATGGTATCAGAGAGGCATCATACACAAGTCTAAATCTATGACGGGGAATGATGCTATCGTCGATAATCCTCTTAAAATCAAATATAATTTTCCCTTTTACCTAGATCCTCAGGATAGGCCAGGCAATTTTATTACTCCTTCCGCTGCTTCATCTTCATCGTTCACAGCTGAGCGATGGCAGGCTTTGGCAAGCCTCGTCGGTAATTCTCAAATCTCAAATAATCACCTCCATGGTAAGTTTGATGCGATTTCATGGATTATTGATACAGGTGCTTCAAACCATGTGACTGGAAACGCCTCGTGTCTCCTTAATTCTCGGACTATACCGACATGTCCAGTCGGTTTACCTAATGGGTCTTCTGTGTTGGCACATACAGAGGGATCCGTTCGTCTGACGGACACCATTACCCTCTCTCATGTTTTATTTGTTCCAAACTTAAGCTGCAACTTAATTTCAGTTTCTCAACTCTCTAACGATATTCACTGTACTGTCCAATTTAACTCCTCTATGTGTGCTATACAGGACCTGTCAAGGAACCTGATTGGAGTAGGTGTTAGGCGGGATGGACTCTACTACCTTCGCGGCACATCTTCAGCATTTAGTGTTTCCGTTGCCGGATCGCCTTCTTTGTTAGAGCTGTGGCACAATCGCTTGGGGCACCCCTCCGAGAATGTGGTAAAGCTTCTTTCCGCAGTTAGCCGAAATTCTGGTAGTTTACCTAAACCTTGTGATACTTGTTTTCGGGCTAAACAGTCTAGAGATAGTTTTCCTGTTAGCGATCATAAGACCACTAGAATCTTTGAGAAGGTTCATTGTGATTTATGGGGTGCATACACTCATTCTTCTTCATGTGGTGCACGATATTTTTTAACTTTGGTGGATGATTTTTCCTGAGCTGTCTGGGTTTATTTATTGGTTGATAAAACAGAAGTTTTTCGTATGTTTATGGCTTTTATTGCCATGGTAGAACGTCAGTTTTCTCAGAAGATTAATGTCGTCCAATCGGATAATGATACCGAATTTAATTGCATGCTTGATTATTTCTTTTCCTCTGGCATTACTTTTCAAACATCTTGTGTTGGTACCCCACAACAAAATGGTAGAGTCGATCGGAAGCATCGTCATATTCTGAATGTTGCTAGAGCGCTTCGATTTCAGTCTCATTTGCCTATTTTCTTTTGGGGTGAAGCAGTTCTCACTGCTGTTCATTTAATTAACCGGACTCCTACACTCTAATCAGAAGGCCAAGGGAGATAAATTTGCCAGTCATAGCCGAAAATGTATCTTTGTGGGCTATCCTCTAGGCAAAAAGGGGTGGAAGTTGTTTGATCCAGAGACAGAGAAATTTTTTGTCTCGCGGGATGTGAAGTTCTTTGAGACCATCATTCCTTACAGTGATTTATCAACAGTGCCTGATACCCCAGATTCAGTGGAGACTCTTAACCAAGAGGTTGATTTTTCCTTCATTGATTATCCGGATATGGAAGATATTGTCTCTGAACCTTTGACAGTGGTTCCTGCGGAGTACCTGAACCTGTTACTGTAGTATCTGCAGATATTGTCTCTACGGAGGTCTCATCTTCTTCTATGACAGAATCCTCTCAATCTGAGCAAGAGGCTTTAGGGAGGGGCATGCGTACGAAAGTTCCCTCTGTTCTTCTTCGGGACTACATTGCTGCTACTGTCACTCCTGCTAGTCCATCCCCCAAACACCGCACTCCAGCCGGCTCCTCAGGTACTCCTTATTCTATAGCTCACTATATAAATTGTGACAGTTTTTCTGTGAAATATTGTAACTTCCTTGCAGCTATTACCTTGGCTAAAGAGCCTAGGACTTTTCGTGAGGCAATGTCACAAGATGGGTGGAAGGAATCTATGCAGGCTGAAATTCGTGCCTTGGAAGATAATGGCACATGGACTATGGTTCCTCTACCTCATGGTAAGCGTGCTCTGGGTAGCCAGTGGATTTATCGAATTAAATATAAGTCCGACGGTACTGTTGAACGGCTTAAATCTCGATTGGTGGTTCTTGGTAATCATCAGAAAGAAGGGATTGATTACACAAAAACCTTTGCTCCTGTGGCCAAAATGGTCACCGTTCGAGCCTTTCTCGTCATTGCTGCCTCAAAGAATTGGGAACTGCATCAAATGGATGTTCATAACGCCTTTTTGCATGGTGATCTTCAGGAAGAGCTCTACATGAAACCTCCTCCGGGATTTCATTCCAATCAGCCCAATATGGTTTGTCGCTTTCGCAAATCTCTTTATGGCCTGAAACAGGCCCCGCGTTGTTGGTTCGCTAAGCTGGTGGCTTCCTTGAAGCACTATGGATTCTTGCAGTCTTATTCTGATTATTCCCTGTTCACGTTCACAAAAGGTACGATTCATATGAATATACTTGTGTATGTTGACGATCTCATTATAGCTGGGAACGATTCTGCTGCCCTACAGTCTTTCAAAAAGTATCTGAGTGAATGTTTCAAGATGAAGGACCTTGGCTCCTTAAAGTATTTTGTGGGCATTGAAGTTGCTCGTAGCTCCTCTGGTCTGTTTCTGTGCCAACGCAAGTATACTTTGGACATTATATCCGAAGTTGGTCTATTGGGTGCAAAGCCGTTCGGCTTTCCTATTGAACCGAATCATAAACTTGGTCTTGCCACTGGTGATCTTCTGGATGATCCAGAACGTTATAGACGATTGGTTATTCGGTTCATATTCTGTCGCAGTTTATGAAGGAACCTCGCAAGGGTCATTGGGATGCGGCATTGCGAGTTGTTCGTTATCTCAAAAGCACCCCTGGTCAGGGTATTCTCCTTCGTGCTAATAGTGAGCTCACGCTACAAGGATGGTGTGATTCGGATTGGCCTGCTTGCCCTATTACTCGACGTTCTCTTTTTGGATGGCTCGTGTTTCTTGGTCATTCCCCTATATCTTGGAAGACGAAGAAACAAACCACTGTGTCTCGTTCGTCTGTCGAGGCCGAATACCGCTCTATGGCGGCCCTTACTTGTGACTTGAAATGGTTGAAAGGCTTACTGCTGAGCCTTGGTGTTCAGCATCCCAAGGCAATTAATATCTTTTGCGATAGCCAGCTGGCTCTAGACATCGCTAAGAACCCCCTATTTCATGAACGAACAAAGCACATCGAGATAGATTGCCACTTTGTTCGTGATGCCATTTCGGATGGCCTTATCTCTCCTTCCTATGTTCCTACCAAAACGCAATTGGCGGATATTTTCACTAAAGCGCTTCGAAAGCTATAGTTTGATTTGCACGTTAGCAAGTTGGGCATTCTTAATCCCCATGCTCAACTTGAGGGAGGTGTGGAGAAGCTACTGATCAAGTGGGCGACCGCCCAGGCAAGGTAGGCGACCGCCCAGCCCCAATTCTCAAAAAAGTTGAAACTTCTGTACAAGTGGGCGACCGCCCAGGTCAAGTGGGCGACCTCCCAGCTCCGTAATTCTGACAGGATTTAGCTTTCCTAATTCAAATAACCATTGTTTTAGGCTTAGATAATTTATTTTTGGTAGGACTCTTTTCCTTATTCATTGTAACCTATATATTGAGAAGCTGATCAATGAAAAACACAAGTTTTGGGAAAACCCTAAATTGATTTCCTACAGAGGAGCTTTTTCATATTGAGCTTGTAGCGAAGTTGAAGTCTTGAAGATACATAAATGAAGTAAAACAAAGTTGTTTAATAGAAACTGGTCTTAATTGTCATCTTTATTTCTTTCTTTCTTTTGGTTGGATACTGAATGGTATAAACCGAGGTATGAACGTGGATTCGTGGCCGGGCAAGGCTGAATAGATTGCCAAAATATAATTCATACAAGTCTCAATTACGACAAAGGGAGTGGGCTTTCCCTACATTTGCTCGTCATGCTTTCTCGTCATTTCCCACAATGTCGACCTAAACATAGGTGAGCGTATAATGACTAAGGCCCAAAACCGTATACCAACGAGGCACAAATCTCATATGCCGAGCAAGGCATCTAACAAAGCCAAGCAAGGTCTCCTTTGAATACGACTCCTCGGTCTCCATATAATATAAGAAAATGAAAAAAGTCAATAATCTTATGGAGTAATCAAAACGTAAATGCTCATTTTATAAGCCACACATAATATATGGTGGGGCCAAATTACTCTTGACTTTCAACATCATCATTTAGGAAAATGTCTTCCCCAAAGTTGGGGAAAAGACGAATACATTTAGTAATTTCAAAACTGAAATGCGAGTCTTATACGCCACATAAGGGTCTGGAACCTTGGTTATAGTTTCTTGTTTGACAGTGGAGATTTAGCCACATCAGCTACTGGGTAAGATGATGGACGACATAAGTTTATAATTTGTGGGCCGCACCGAGCACAGGCTCAAGCAAAAACTAATCAATGACCAATTATTTCATCGAGTTCATCATTTCAATCACACGCGTATCTAAACACAATCGAATTTTTTCCCAAAATAACACATTTTTAAAAATATTTTCCAAAATGTCACACTTTTAAAAGTATTGACCAGAATAGCCTAGTTTTTAGAATTCGCGGTTGGCAACTGCGTTTTCAAAGTTGAATTCGCAGTTGCCAACCGCGTTTTTAAAAAGAAAACAAAATTTTGAAAAATTATAAACCCGCGGTTGCCAACAGCGAATTCATTAATGAAAACGCAGTTGCCAACCGCGAATTCTAAAAAACTAGGTTATTCTGGTCAATACTTTTAAAAGTGTGACATTTTGGGAAATACTTTTAAAAAATGTGTTATTTTGGGAAAAAATTCCGAGTTCAAGCTTTGTGAATGCAACAATGTTTAAATTTTCTTGGATTATTCGGTATTGTGAATGCAACAATGTTTAAAATTTCTTGAATTACTCAATATCCAATGTGGTGTTGGATTCAGAACCAACAAAAAAAAAACAACATTCCAACAGAGAGAAAAAAAAACAAAAAAAACAAAAAAAAAACCATATTTCACATGAATAATGAATCTCTATGGAAATGCTCCACGAGACAGAAGGCTTTGCCATTAAAATACAATAAATTCGAAAATATTGTATAATCATTGAAAAATAAAAAGTACTCCCTCCGTCTCATGATAATTTGCAAAATTATTCCTTTTGGACGTCACACAATAATCTACACTTTCCTAAAATGAAAATGAGACTCACTTCTCTCTACTCAGAACTATTACCCACTTACTCCACTTTATCTTTCCTACCCAACCAACTATACTCACAACACATCACATTTTTCACTTTTCTCCTTAATTCCCGCATCCTTCCAAAAAGTGCATGTATTTGTGGGACGGAGGGTATGAAAAAAAAAAAAAAGAGAGAGTACAATCTTCATCATTGTCCACTGAAATCTTTGACAGCAAGAGGTTCATACCATTGAGGGCCAAATCCAGCAGCTTTTCTTGCTCCCTCATTGAAAGGAGGCTTTAATGGCCCCCTAAAATACTTCCTCACAATCGCGTGAAACTTTCTAATAACTTCATCATTTTCCTCGGAAGAAATCTCAGTCTCTCTATATTGACTTTCTTGATTGACCAGGACGTCGCCAGATGAATGTGAAGCTCCTCTAGATCTCAAGCAAAGATAGTTGAACCATTTTACACCGGCTGCACAATGGGTTATCTCTTCAGGGTAAACCATATTTTCCAGAAGATCAGCTGTTTGGTTATCACCTGCTTTGCGGAAACGAGAAATTGTTGTAGGGACCACATCCAGTCCTCTTGCCTGCATTTAAATTCTATGAGGTCATGAAGTTTTCGAAAAATACACGCATATTTACCCAAGACCCCTTTAGATCATAACTTTTATAAGCAATCAAAAAGATCTACCAAGTTCATGATTTTTCACCATTTAGTATTTTTGTGGCAATTTATAAGTAAAATACTACACGATAAATCCCCAAAAAAGAATAGTCAAAGTATTCATCTACAACTGAAAGTACATTTACACAAAACTAACAAGCCTTGGTTTAAGGAAAAGAGAGTTGGCAAATGGCAACTCAAAAACAACACCAGTAAAATTAGTCCAATGAGAATGCTAAGATGGATGTAAGTTAAGACTTAAGGGCAAACCCCGGTGCGCCAAGCGCTCCCCGCCTTGCAGGGGTTGGGAGAGGGAACCATTTGCTAGAGCCTTCCCCTGACAATTGCCAAGAGGCTGTTCGCCAAGGTTCGAACCCGTGACCTTATGGTCACCAAAGGAGCAACCCGTTACCTTATGGATGTAAGTTAAGACTTGAAAAATAAAATTTGAGATGAACGCAAGTCATGAAAAAAAAAAGTAAGAGTATACCCAACAAGAGAAAAAGTAAGAGAAAACAGGTTCAGACGGTTTCAATGTTTAAAACGGAGACCACCAAGTACACAAGTTAGGTAGTGTGATAATATCAATATCAACAGAAATGCAATAGAGGTGTCCGAAGACTAAAAGTAACTTGGGCAACAACAATAGGAAGGATTTGAGTGATAATGTTGCTTTATACGGAACACAAATTGATTTGGACATAAAAGAATGCGAAAAGGGATTTATGTAGCCAACGCCAAATAATTGGAACAAAGATTGAGTTGGTCCTAAAAGGTAAGAAAGAACAGTCAATTAGACTATGCTCGGAAAAAAAAAAAAAAAAAAAACAAACCTTTTCTCCTTACATTTTCAAGCCATACCTGATTTCACCTTCAACTCAAAGAAAAAAAAAAAGAATAACCTCCAATAAATAAGATAACTTCAAAAAGAAATAAAGATATACTCCCATAGTCCCAACAGAAAAGGGACACTTTAACTTTAATGTGCAAATTAAGAACATAGTTGAAAACCCATTCTCTGCTTAAAACACTGATAAGTGACTATTATGTAGTCATTTATCTTAGGTTTTATATACTTTTACATGGATAAAGCATCATTTCTCATAGCATTCTTAGCACTTTTTACTTACTTTTTCTATTTTATTAGATTTTACGCTTTTGGTATGTTTCATACATTTTAGACAGGTTTTTTAGAGTCTTTTCTATGATCAAAAAGATACTTGGACACTTTTGGTCCAAAAGGATGGAGGAGCACCAAGCAAAAATGAACACACAAGCTGAAACCC
Source organism: Adenophora triphylla var. japonica (assembly GCA_022495995.1). Classification (NCBI taxonomy): domain Eukaryota; kingdom Viridiplantae; phylum Streptophyta; class Magnoliopsida; order Asterales; family Campanulaceae; genus Adenophora; species Adenophora triphylla. The sequence goes on along the minus strand of JAFEMH010002262.1, from coordinate 288,053 downwards.
AGGAGGAGCCGCCGTGCAGCAAAGTCTGGAGCGGTCGTGCATCATAGGCCATGGCCGGCCATCTTTGGCCCCAAATCCATGGAGTGGCCGAGCAATGAAGAAACCTGGCCGTGCCAACCTCGGAGCGGCCGTGCAGCTAATCTCGGAGCGGCCGTGCAAGTCTTCCCAATTCAAATTCAATTTTGGCGCCAAGGGTGCACGGCCGTGCAAAATCCTTGACACGGCCGGAGTGTGAAAGTGGTGGCTAACGAGATGTAAAGGCACCTTTTGATGGCACCTTCTTGAAGAGTCTCCTCCCAATTATAAATAGGACCCTTGTAATCAGTCTTATATACCGAATTTTAGAGAGAAACTACTGATATTTCATAGTATAGAAAACACAAATACTTGTGATAACAATTTTCAAAGAGATTTGAAGATCAAAGTTCATAGTTTGTTCTTGAAGTTACTTTGGAGAAAAAGCAATAAAGTGAAGTATTATTTCCAGCATTTGCCTTCTACTTTCATCGTAAGTTCTTCTTACTCTACTCTCTTATTTTAATTGCTTATACTCCCTCCGTCCCGATAGAAACCGCACAGTTACTGTTTGCGCGGGGATTAAGGAAAAAAATAATGATATAAATATTGTGAGTGTAAAAGTAAAATAGGAAAGAGAATGAGTGGAGGAAATAGTAAATTATAATGGTGTTGTGAGTATTAAAATAATGTAGGAGAGAGAATGAGTGGAGGGAATAGTAAAGATTCTTTGCCATTTTAGGAAGTGTGCAGTTTGTAATGGGACGTCCAATGAGGAAAGTGTGCAGTTTGTAGCGGGACGGAGGGAGTATGTTATAGATGGCTAGTGAGTAAATTTCCCTTATTCTTAGGGTTGGAAACTCAAAAGCATACATGTTCATCATAAAATGAAAAGTCTTGTCTTTTATCTTCATCTAAACAATTTTTTTATGTTATTCTCTAAATGCCTTACATTTTGGAGACGTCCAATTTGTATGATTCAGTCAATTGAGAGAAGTACCTAGCGGAGAATCTAAATTGACGGAACCATATAAAGAAACTGGGTTTCATTGATCACGAAAGTAGTTCAATGGCCTAGGGATGTTCCTTTGATGGAAAATATGTCGACTCTCGTTCTTAAAGGGTTCTTACTAATTATGGTCAACTAGAGATAAGCCGGAATGCCCGTTTGTGACAGGGCGGGAGCACCATAAACGAAAATCTCAAACAGTTAGGACATAATTAGTGAAGAATACAACACTACTTGCTTGACCGTGAGAAGTAGTGCAAGCCGAACGTATCATCCTTGCTCTTTATGAAAACCCTTATTTCTAAGACAATGACAATTTGATGAACAAGATTATGTGTATGATTTTCAATCCCGAGAATGCTTCGTTTTATAAGAATTTAATTAAAGTATTTTCTGTTTATGTTCTTTCTATTTCCTAAAAACAAACTTTATCTTCCCCCCAATCTTTTCTATAATTTCTAAAGACAAAAATATTCCCTAAGTAAACCCTGTCTCTGTGGGATCGACTCGTACTTGCACCCGCTATATTACAATAGCCCGTGCGCTTGCGGATATAAATAAACCGTTAGGTTTCGACCGAACAAACACCCATAGATAGTGTGGCCACAAATTTTTTTCTTTTTTAGGCTGGTTTGATTTGCTGACTCTCAGCTACAAACTAAATAAAGTATTGAAATCATTATACCAAAGTAGATTGTCATAAAAAGGAATTTTCATTTTGTTTTAGGTAAGGATGACCAAACCGGAACCGGAACCGTCTCGAACTGGAACCGTTTGAAACCGGAACCAGAACCGTCTCGACTAGAACCGTTTGAAACCGTAACCGGCGGCTTGGCGGTTCGGTTCCGGTTTCTCCTTTTGACAAACCGTGAACCGGCGGTTTCGAACCGCCTAAACAGGAACTGGACCGTTGAACCGTTGTCAAAACCGTCAAATTCGTCAAATATTTTGTTAGATTTGTCAGAATATAGCCGTTAGAGTATGGGGTATATGGTTAAATACAAAATATTTTTGTTTTTCTAACATTTTCTCAACTATAAATACCACCCCCTTCCCCTCACAATTTTTTCACACAAATTCCCTTAACTCTCTTAACTTTCTCTAACGAATTTCTATAATTTCTTTGATTCTCAATCTCAAATCATAAACTAACTCTCATTTGTTTAAGTTTTAGGATAAAATGTATATAAGGGACATGTATAAGATTGAGTGGTTCGGTTTAGAGGTATATATGGGATTTAGGTATATGATTTAGGGGGTTAGATTATGGGGTATATGGTTAAGGTAGATGAATTAGGGTTTAGGGTATGGAGTATATAGTTGTGATTTAAGGTTTAGGGTATAGGATATATATGAGAATAATGTAAATGAATTAGGGTTTAAGATATCGAGTATATGATTTAGATTTAAGTATTAGGGTATAGGTATATGTAGATGAATTAGGGTTTAGGGTATAAAGTATATGATTTAGGGTTTAGGGTATCTGCATATGAGAATAAATGTAGATGAATTAGGGTTTAGGGTTTAGGGTTTAGGGTATGAAGTATATGATTTAGATTAAAGGTTTAGGATATAGGGTATATATGAGATTTAGGTAGATTAATTAAGATTTGAGGTATGGGGTATGAAGTATATGATTTAGATCTAAAGTTCAAGATATATAGTTAAGGTAGATGAATTGGGGTTTAGGGTATAAAGTATATCATTTAGATTTAAGGATTAGGGTATAGGGTATACATGAGATTTTGGTAGATGAATTAGGATATGGGGTATGAAGTATATAATTTAGAATTAAGGTTAAGGGTATAGGGTATATACGAGATTTAGGTATATGATTTAGGTATATGATTTAGGTTTATATGAGATTTATGATTTAATTTTTCTTTTATATACTTTCATTTGTTTAAATTTTCTAACATTTTTATATACCTTTTTGTAGAAAACTTCAGTAATAAAAAAAAAAAGTTTAAAATATTATTCCCTGGTCAATAAAAAAATATAAAAAAAATAAAGGGTAGTCCGTACCTCTTTTATTTTATACAGTGTTCTAAAAGACCCCGCGTAAGGGCGCCTAGGCCCCGCCTAGGCGCTAGGCCCCTCTCCAACGCCTAGTTCTAAGCCCCGCCTAGGTCCCTACTAATTCTGACTAATTCCGACTAGTCCCCGACTAGTCCCCGCCTAGGCGCTAGGCCCAGCTCCGTCGCCTAGCATCCGCCTAGCGCTTTTTAGAACCTTGATTTTATATACTTTCAGTTGTTTTGTTTTTTTCTATCTTTTTTATATACCTTTTTGTAAAAAAATCACTAATAAAAAAGTCTAAAATATTATTTCCTAGTCAATAAAAAATTAAAAAAAAATAAAGGGTAGTCCGTCTCTCTTTTCTTATATATATTTTCATTTGTTTAGTTTTTTTCTATCTTTTTTTTGTAAAAAAAAAAATCAGTAATAAAAAAGTCAAAAATATTTTTTCCTAGTCAATAAAAAAAATTAAAAAATTAAAGGGTAGTCCGTCCGTCTTTTCATTTATATACTTTCATTTGTTTAGTTTTTTTCTATATTTTTTTATATAACTTTTTGCAAATATTTTCAGCAATAAAAAAAATTCTAAAACAGTTTTTTCTACTAAAAAAAACGTTGAACCGCCGGTTTCGAACCGTGAACCGTAAGTTCACGGTTCGGTTCCGGTTTTCCCCTTTTCCGGAACCGACGGTTTCGAACCGGAACCGTGTTTGGTCATCCCTAGTTTTAGGACAATCCAAGAAAGAAAGCCTCTGAGATCTTTTGAGGCAAAGAAACAAGTTTTTAGTTAAGCTTATAAAATGAAACATAATGATTATAAATCCATAGTGTGTGCCACACTGCCATGTTTCACTAGTCCAAAGTAAGGGAGCTGAACTCATTCTTATGCTCTCTAATTGCATATAGACAATGTCTCGCAAACACAGGTCTTAAGGCACACCATAGGTATCTATAGTTAGCATTGTGCATTGAAATTCACCTGGTGGCATTTGGAAATTGAAATAGTGGTAAAATAAATGAAAGAGTTCTCAAGGTGACTTGTGTTTGAAAGGTTTCTGAAACTAGTTTTCGCAATAAATAATAAAACACCAACTAGAGATAGTTAACCACACCTCATGTACACAATGCTCCACTGCTAGACGTGCTAGCAGGTCCTTGGAAGTAGCAATAGCTGAGTCCCAAAGACCATCATGGGCCGGTAATGCTCCATAAAAAGAACCCATTTCTTCTAGCCGTGCAGCAAGAAGAGTGAAGTGTCTCCCTTCATCTTGCGCCACTTTTACAAAATCATCAAAGAATTCTCTTGGCATTGACTCTTGTTTACCAAACCGTGCAATAATATCCTGTAAAGAACAGAGAAAGCAAACTGAAAATGCATGGATGACAACTATTTAAGAAAATAGCTATATTTACTTGAGGTTGAACGTAGAACCAACTACAAGGTATTTGTAGCTACCTCTGAGAGGATGAAATGGAGACTACTGAAAAAAACATGAAGCTTTGTATATAACAGAAAAACGACGTGCTTACATATACAAAACGTGGCTGTACACTAGTTCTATTTTGAATTCAAGAAAATGATAGAATTTACACCCACAAGTCATAAGTAACTGAGTAATGTCTCACCTAAGCATTTCATATGAGTGTGTATTATACTGGCAAAGCGTGTATATTCACTTTTCATTGTTTGAATTTCAAAAGCTTATCAATTTTTCTTTGCAATAAATATGTCACTTGTAAAAAAAAGTAGATAAAGAAAAAGAATTTACAGAGAGGCCAAAAGAGTCCAAGACTGCACTAAGCTCTCCCCTTTAAATATGATACAAATAAAGTAAAGTAGACAGTGAAATGAAAGCCACCATGTTGCAACACAAGAAGAGTTATTTGTGATCATGACATGCGTCAAAGACAATAATTCAAACTCTAGCTTGTATAATCTCTACTGAAATCGCCTTGAAATGGTTCACTGGTGAAAATTCCTTTAACTCAAACCATGGTAGAGAAAAAATTGAGTTAAAAGAGATTAAGAAGGAGCAAGTACCCAAGACAAGTCAATAGCCCAGCTTTCAGTATGAACAAGACTGTGGACAATAGCCTGTCTACTCTGTAAACTGCCAGCTTTCCCAAGCTTGGGCATAAGACTGGGTGCCACTAACCTCACCTGCAACAATAACAGAAAATAACACAAAAGCATACTCTGTGAGACATTTTATCAAACAGTTGATATGTACTGGGAATGCTTGTGGGTTATGAGCAGCGATTACATTGGTGAGCCTGGCGGGGCGGTCTGGAACTGGGAAATCTTGAGAAGGGTGGTAAGGTTGGGGGATGAGACCTTGGAGCCATTTGGTGGCCACTTGATCGCCCAATCTGGCTTTGTCAACTGGGTTTTCTGTGCTTAAGATGCGCAGGGCTGCTTCAACTAGACTCTCTTCCTCCACCATCTGATGATCTCCCTCTAACTCTGGGCGAGATTTTTGACGTTTGTGTTGTCGATTTGCAAGGTCCTTGTCAGAAATCTTTGTTAGGAATGGCGAATGGCCTCTTTTGTTTGTCAATACTCTCTCCCATCCGCTCAAACTACCGTAACACCGGTGTGTATGATAAAAAAAACTTTGATAAATTTGAGAAATTAAATTTAAAAAGTTACTATTGCTATAAAAATTAGTTTAGAAAAAAAATTAAAATAAAAAGTATACAACAAAAATATATCCTGACATTAGTAATAAAAATTACAAATTTTAAAAAAAAAATCTTGTATACAACATTTGTGATGTCTTCCACGATCTTTTTCTTTCTCACATATTAAAATCTTCAACCCATCACAATTATTTATCTTACACAAAATAACATACAATTAACCATTACTAAAAACAGATTATTTTAAAAAGAGACCAAAATGAGTGAGTGAACAGATAAAATCGACAAACAACATGTTCATTTGCCTATGAAAATGAAAATTTATAGTTTTTTCGTATTTATATGCATTTTTAATAGTAAAATAGTATGTTCATTTGCCCGTGTCCCAAAATTGTTCTCATGTCATAGTGCGCTCTTTAAAAAAAAAAACCAGGGCGAGAGTGAATTCTTAAAATTTGTGTCTGTAAATACTGTAAATAGTGAAGACCAAATCATTGGTTATTGACCACTATTTAAATGCAAAAATAATGGGTTTGAAAAAAAAAATTCTCTCTCCATCTCAATTTTTTTTTATATTTATTTTAAAACGAAAGTAGTATGACATTGTAGTAAAATGTCTTCAACTTTTTATAATCTTATATTTACCCTGTTCTAAAAAAAATATATTCACTTTATTTTTAATGTTAACTTAATTGAACATTAATCTAGAAAATAATGAAACTTAATAACTCAAATGAACTATTAAAAATGCTAATGATATTAATGTTGTGTTAATATCAATTTTTTGATCAAAAATAAATCAAACTTACTATCAAAATTAAATTAGAACTATCCTGTCATTTTTGAGATTGAGAAAAATATTTTTTTTTAAATTAGTTCTAAGTATTTTACTAAATGTTCTAATTTGAGCATGTGTATTTTTTGGTAGAAAAATAACACTTTAACTTTGATTTCATTGGTTATATTTTTGTTTTTTATTGCCTTATTTCTTCATTTAAGAATTCAATATAAAATTTTGATTCTCTTATTTCAACATTGATATTCTAGCTAATAGTAGTACATCATTCGAAGAAAAAAGCTAGTGAAAAAAAAGGCAGTGATAGGGAGTATTGGTTTCATACTTTTCGAATTAAACAAGTGAGAAAAAGGAAAAAAAAAATATGAAAAGAGAAAATTTAAAAGTGTCATTATTTGTATCAGATTTGAATAATGATAGTTATCAAAGGTTGTGTCAAATTGATTGCTTCTTAAATCATAATGTAGCATTTCCCATTTAGCATTAAATGTAATAATGAGGCATGAAAAAATTTATGATTTCAAAAAGGCTCATTATTTGTATCAGATTTGAATAGGGGTAAATAAGTCATTTGCTATCACTAATTTAAGGGTATATTAGTCATGTGATGTCTCAAAGTTTTGGAGGAAAAATTGAGTGCTAAAATCACTTCAACCTTTATATATAGATTGGTGTCTCGACAGAAGTTTCATCGTTCCTGAAATGAAAAAGGCTTATTAATATTCTATTATACATACCCCACTTCTCATACTCACATTCATAAATTGTGGGACCCACTTGTCATATCAATTAATTTTTCTTTCTCACATATTTAAATTGTGGGTCTCACTTATCATACCCAATCACTTATTCTCTCTTACAACCATTTTCTACTTAACATTTTTCTTAAATTTTATAACACTCCCAAAATAGTGAAACTTAGGCCGATGGGGGAAAGTATTTGCAAATACCTCCCCTCGGTCCTATCTCAAATTAAATTAATTTTTTGAACTGGGTAGCGTGATTACGAAAAGTAAAGAATAAGAGATGTGTTTTGAGTAAAAGTATGCAAGCAAAACCGAAAAAAAATGAGAACCGTATCAAAACCAAAACGAGAAAGATCGAAATCTAAGTTACCATTAGTTTGTATATAGTACTTTATTATAAATTATAAAGTAGGGGTGAGCAAAAAAAACCGTTAACACCGTTAACACCAATAACACCGAAAAACCGAATCCGAAAAAACCGAAACCGAACCATTTGGTTTGGTTTAGGTTTTAAAAGTTTAGAAACCGAAATTTTCGGTTTGGTTTAGGTTTTAAAAATTTAGAAACCGATAAGAAACCGTTAACACCGATAGTCAAAACTACGTCGTTTTATCTTATACTATATATATTATTTTTCTACCTTTTATTTTCAATTTTCCACATTTAGTATTCACAATGCGGCAATGCCTTAGCTGGCATGCTTTAGAACATTATATAGGCAATGGACGGAATGCGTGTTGAATAATAAAACTCAGCTACTTTAAATATGGTGAAGCAACTAACGTAAAACAGTGAGAGAAGGACGTGTAAATTAGGATGTTTCTTTGAGCTCTGAAGGATTCCCCCCCCCCCCTGTTCTTGCAAGGTTATTTAGGTACAGATGCTTGCAATAATCTTCTCTGTCTACTTTAAATTCAACAGCTGAAGTGATGGTGTTACTTAGAGGCTGCTAATACAAACTAAAAGGTTACTTCTAATTTTCCCTTATTATATTGGTTTGGGAAGGGTAAAGGCACTCAGATGCTGTGAAATGTCATACTTTGGAGAAGTTGATACTGCATTAGGGTGTTCACAATTTTGTATCATTCGAAGCTGGGGTTTTGAACATTGAAGAGGGTTCACAATTTCAATAAGCTTGGCCCAACAAAGTCCAACAAAAGTAATTGATGCCCAAACAAGACCCATTAAAGCCCAACAATCCATTAAGACACCGAACCAAACCGATATCACACCGAAACCGGTAACACCGAACCATTAAGAAATCGAAGTAAATGGTTTCGATTTACACAAAACCGATAGCTATTGGTTTGGTGTCGGTTTTATCCTAAAACCGATCCAAACCGATCCGTGCTCACCCCTATTATAAAGAAACCAAAGTTTTGGTTTGGAGTTGATATAGTGTTGAAAAATCAAATTAATATCCCAAACAAAACGGATAAATCAAACCAAAGCGATAATAATTGTCTTCTTACCGTAAATTGATCAACTATTCATTTTGTTCAAATTTAGTGTATTTAAATGTGAAGTCCAATCTATCAATAACTATATAATGGTTGAAATGATTAAGCACTATTTCCTTAAATAGCAAAATGGGCAGAAAAACTAAAACCTATTTTTGGAAACTTAATTAGGCTTTAATATTGTAACCACAAATAATTATTAAGCGCCATTATATATGTGATTCCTCTTCTTTCAATGAGTAATAATTTTTACAGTAATAAAAATATTATAGTTTTCAAAAACTAATAATTACTGCATATTAAAATAGCGTTGGAAATCAGTACAGTTATTACAACCTCATAAATAAACAGATACAAAATTATTACAGCTTCAAGAGATTACAAAATTAAGATAATTATTACCTCTGCATTTACAAACCAAAATTAATTCAAATAATATTATACAGCCTCATAAATAAACAGATACAAAATTATTACAGCTTCATAAAGAGATTACAAAATTAAGTTAATCATTACCTCGGCATTTACAAACCAAATTTAATTCAAATAATATTATACAACAGTCCTATTTATTTTTTTATAAATAACTCATTTAAAAAAATATAAATCAAGGAAATTCGAAGAGTCACAATGTAAGTGAACAGTTACTCTTCTAGCTCTCTGCATTTTCAAAACAAATATAATTCAAATAATACTCCCTCCGTCCCACTTCAAGGTTCCACCTTTCCTTTTTGATCCGTCCCACTTCAAAGTTCTCTTCCTTAAATGGAAAGTTTTCCATATATTTATACCCTTATTATCTCCTTATATTTACAAAAAAACCATTCTCTCTCCTATTCCCTACCACACATTTCATATATTAACTTACTATTCCTCCCACTCATTCTCTCTCCTATTAAATATTTTTAACTTTTACATTCTCTCTCCTATTCCCTACCACACATTTAACTTTTACATTCTCTCTCCTCAAATTTTCTACCCATTTTAATTAAATTTCTTAAAAAGCGTGTCCACACCAAGGTGGAACCTTGGTGTGGGACGGAGGGAGTATTATACAGCTGTCCTTTTTTTTCTTACAAATAACCATTTTAAAAATAACCATTTATAAATCAAGGAAATTCGAAGAGTTACAAGGTATATGAACAGTCACTCTTCTGGCTGTTTAAAAGTGTCATTTTGATTCAATGTTAAAGGTGCTCATCCTGTTCACACAACTTGATTTTCTAAAGAGATAGTTGTCCCAATTTCCATTTTCCCCAGATTTTTTATTCTTCATTTGTTTCTTATTTTTCACTTTTTTTTCCAAGATTTTTAACCGGCAAGCAACATTAAGCCTTTCCTTGAGTAACCACTGGTGAGTGTTTAAGTACTAACTTAAACTGTGGATATCAATCATATTCTGTGGAAGATCGTTGATTTCTTCACTCACTTCCAAGTTATGTTTACTCAACACATCAAGAGTTAACATTATCCGTACGACATGTACATAACTGTATCACTATCAGTGACTAGCAGGTAAAATGTATCTTAGGTTTAATTAGGTTTAATCAAGAATTTGTTTTTATCCCAATTATGCTAGATGTTTTATTCATTTACAGTATATAGCTTAAGCCTTTTAACATTGTAAACTTTATGAAAACATGACTGAAAATCTAGAATATTAAGATTTGAACCAATAAAGGAATTATAGTATTAAATTGCCCAATAAAGCAACTATAGTATTAAATGACCCAAAATTACATTATTTATATAAAAAAAATCGTTTATAGTACCATAATAAGTATGTACTCTAATCCAATTAAGAATCATATTATGCTCAATTAGGTCATAAAAAGTGTATAATATAACAGATTAACAGACATTAAAACTGTATAAATTTGTACATTTTAAAAAAAAAAAAAAAATATTGTAGACTTAATTAGATGGAATAAATTTATTCAAACACTTATAAATGAGCCTCACTGTAGTGGATCAGGCTCAAATGAAATTGGACATGTACTTAGATCAATTGTGCCTAATAATGGGCCCAAATAATGTAATAGTCATATACAATATAAAGTCTCAATTCATTAATTTTATAATGTTTGAAAAATATTGTACTATTTTCAGATTTACATAAATATGATTTTATTTTTTTTTACGATTCATACATGGATGCAATATACAATAAAAAAATTTCAATCAAGAAGCGATCTAAGGACAAAATATAAGATTAATGTGCAACTTTTGACATGAAATGGAACAAAATATTATGTAGGTTGAGAATTTACCGAAAATAAGGGCTCATATTTTAATGGCCAGTTGAAAACCATTGATTTTGGATACTAGGCCGATCAATTCCAAGTAATTTCTTCTTGAAAATATCAAAGGGTAAATTAAATGAAGAAATGAGGAGAAAGAAAATTTCATGGCTATTTAATGTTGCTGGATTATGGTTTTCGGTGTGTGTGAGAGGGGGAGAGAGAGAGAGAGTAAAAATGGCGATCTGTTTTTAAGAGAGAAGAGAGGGAGCGGCGGTGAGGATAATATTAGGGTTAGGTTTAACGTTTAGGTTTTTTCTTAATTACTTTATGGGCTTGGACTATAACGGGCCATTTGGGCTGAAAATATTTTCTGGATTTTTGATCTTAGTATCTACGTTTGTCATTTTATTTAATTAATAATGACTAATAATTAGAACATTCTTATGATAAAATGCAAATAGATTCACTTTTATGGACCATTTCTTTCAAGATTATATACAATATTACATTTTTTGTTATATATATTTTATATATAGTATTTATACTTTTCTAAATAATTTCCAAAAATTATAATTTATGTTTAAATGTCGAAAATATTCCTCTGCAAAAACAATATTACATGGGGTGGAAGCGAAAATAACTGCTACATTTCTACTTGCCAACCATTATCCGATATAATTTATATTTAAATGTCGATATACGATTGACATTCAAATTACAGAGACGACAGTTTTATTGGTTGTGTCATATGCAATGACAATCAATAAAAGTCAGGGTCAATCTCTTGTCAATGTTGGCATTTTCTTGAAGACGCTTGTTTTTAGTCATGGTCAGTTGTACGTTGCATTGTCTAGGGTCACAAATCGCCATGAATTGAAGATATTAATGTGCGATGAGGAAGAAAACCTCACCAATGAAACTACAAATTTTGTCTATAAGGAAATTTTCCAAAATTTGTAATATTCATGAATGTTTGAAATATTTAAATAAGTATTTCTTTCTTTAATTAAGATCATCGCTGTTTCACTTTTATGTAAATAAAAATTAGAATTTTTTTTTTGGTTGATTAACTTATATTTTAAAAAGTGTTCTTTTCGTGCGTTTAACGCACGGGTGGCATACTAGTTACTATATAATGAGGTAAGTGCAAGAGCAATTTTTCCGCTCAAAATAAGGGGAGACAAGTAATTTGATTTCCAGTTATATTAGTAATTACAATGCCTTAGAGTGGTATTTTGATATTCTGCATTTCAAAACTGCCCCTGCCATAGCACCTGATAAGCCAACCCATTTTGTATTCTGACCACTCATCTTCTTCTCTCTCTCTCTCTCTCTCTCTCTCTCTCTCTCTACTCCCTTTCATCGTCACTGCAAATAATTCAAAAACCCTTCTTCCTCACTTTCTTTCTCTCTCTAATATTCTCGGAAATTTGCCCCATAAGTTTCTTTTGGAACAAATCAGTTTTCACTAAGTTTCTCATTGTATTAAAATGGCCAGAAAGTTCTTTTTACAAGTGAACTTCCAATTTTGCCCTCACAATATTCTGAAAATATAATACAACATTCTGATTTAAAAAAATAATTTTTTTTTAAATTTTTTTGAAAATATAATACAACACTCTGAAAATATAATACAACACTCTGAATATAATACAACATTTTGAAAATATAATACAACATTCTGAATTATAATACAACATTCTGAAAATATAATACAACATTCTGAAAATATAATACAACATTCTGAATATAATACAACATTCTGAAAAATATAATACAACATTCTGATTTTTTTATATATATTATTAAAAAAAATTGAAAATATAATACAACATTCTTTGGGGGGTATTTTCGTACAAAAAGACAAAAAATTGATACACTCATTTAAAAGGAACTTATTGAGCATAGATTTAAAAAAAAAGGAACTTATGGGGTAATGACCCAATATTCTCTCTCTAAAACTCTCTGCAACCATCCCACCGTCACTTCACATTCATCGATTTCGACCATCCATAGTTTTCAGCGACGACTTGAGAGATCCACCAATCTCTCTCCAAAATATATGCTGCAACCAACGTCGTCATCGTTTCCTCATCTCTTCTGTCATGGTCGCCACTCCCTCCACCCTCCTTGGTCGTTGCCTGGCTCGAATCCACCCTACTCAGCGGCGGATCTACACTCAGGGGTGGGGTCGATAATTCGCCCGCAATTACGACGTCTGAAGTGATTCCCTCCATTCACCACGACTGTCACCGGCGTCGCTAAAGATCAGTTCAGGTAGGCATCTATTTATCCCTTCATCATCTCCCTCTGTATTTAATCTCAAATCCCAAATTTTCTAAATTTAAAAAAAAAATAGGGTTTTGAATTGTGTGTGAAATATGTTTTCAAGCCTCGGACCTTTCCATTCTAATTTTTGCCTATATTCTCTATATTGATGTATTTTTAGGGATTATGGGGACTTGATTTTTATTTATATCGTAAGATTGATTTTATGTTTGATTTCTATCTAGGAGGAGAGGAAGCACTTACTATTGGCGCACCCTTTTGATAAGCCCTGCTTTCTTGGATTGCTCGCAGTAAAGGTGATTTTGTTTTAAAAGAATATTTGTTTTTAAGAATAAGTTGGCTACCAAAATTCCTCTGTCCATTATTATGCAAACCCCTTGCAATATAAGTGAAGAAACAAGACTTTTTTTCATTTGTGTAATTTTAGTTCTTTATTTAGTCTCATCATAACTCGAAAATTCTTTGCTTTGCATCTAGGCTGATGATATAGTTGGTTTCCATGTCAATACACATATTCCAGTCGTCGTTATTGGATCTCAAATGCGTTATGAAGTTACTGGAGATCCAATCTATAAGGTGGTGTAAGTTAAAATTGGTATCTCTATAGCCGTTTTTCACCAAATTTACAAATTTCATCAAGATTCAACTTTTGCCTTGTTATATGGTTTGCCAGGAGATTGGAACGTTCTTTATGGATGTTTTCAACTTTTCTCATACATATGCAACAGGAGGGGCCAGCAGTCTCAAGCTGATTGGATACGCCAGTATATGGAACAGCAGGAAGAGGTACATCAGTAGTTTGCTTGAGCAATTTTTATTTTGTTTATTAGTTTTGACGCAATTGATGTTCAAATTTGTACTTGAATTATATTTTCTGTCATAATTTTCTAAATATATTTTTGGGTATTTGGAAATTAATTTTGGAAAATAAAAGATGCATTTGAGGATCGCGTATTTACATGTGTGAAAACCCTAAAGACGCGGTTGCCAACTGCACCTCTTATATACTGACACATTTCGTCAAATATTTTTTCAAGTATGACATTTTGGTATTTCAAAGGTGACAGTTTGAGAAAAAAAAATCTCATTTAGTGCTTAGAGATGTTTCTTTATCTTGATTATTAATGCCTACCATTTAGGACAAAGCTGCCCCCACACACACAAAAAAAAAAAAAAGAAAGAAAAAGAAAACATAAAAAGAGGAAAGGGACAGTAAAAGAAAGAGAATGAATAAGAGAAGACGAGCGAACCACCTTTATCTTCAATTCTGATGTGCATTAATGTACAACTTAGATCGGTATAGTACTAGCATTAGCAATGTAGCAGTTGTTTGTTTTGGTACTACTTTCTGCTCAATAGATATTTGAGGAATATAAGTTAACTTGATTATCTACTCTGTTTCCCACTATTTCTTTTTCTTTTCACACTAACTTTATCTCTTTTTTCGTGCAGGTGCATAGAGAAATGATAGATTCATTAATTGCCTTACCATATTACTACTTATTTAAAAAGAAAGTGCAATATTCACTACTAGAAACAGGGCATTTACCGACGGACATTTACCGACGGACACAGTCCGTCGGTAATACCGACGGAAAACAAACGAATACCGACGGAATTTATTTTCATTTTACCGGGTTTTTTTTTTTAAAATTTCGTTTATTCCGTCGGTAATTGAAATATTTCCGTCGGTAGTCCGTCGGTAATACCGGCGGTCATTGTCCGTCGGTATTACCGGCGGTCAAGTCCGTCGGTAATGACGCCCTATATATAATGAGAAAATTCCATTTTTTTCATTTTACGACTCCTCCTCTCTCTCTCTCAGTTCGCGAATTCGAAGAACCCTAGGCCTCTCCGTTGCCGTCGCCGTCTTCGGTAAGTTTCTCTCAATCCCTTAATTCCTCTCTCACTCGATTTCTCCCTCTCACTTTCTCTCTCTCTCATCAGTAATTTGAGAACAAACGCCGTCTCCGCCATTTCCGTCGTTCGCCGTTGCCGTTGCCGTCTCCGTCGCCGGCCGATAAGCTCTCTTTCTCTCTCTCTCAATCCCTTTCTCTCTCACTCGCTTTCTCTCTCTCACTCGCTTTCTCTCTCTCTCTCTCTCGCAGTCGCCCTCTCTCCCGTTGCCGCCGAGCCCGCCGTTCGCCGTCGTTGTCTCCGTCGTCGGTAAGCTCTCTTTCTCTCTCTCTCTCTCTCACTGGATTTCTCTTTCTCAAGTATTGATTACGAAAGTTAAATAAATTGCAGTGATAAGAAAATGATGTTAGAATGTGCTGTGAATGTGTAATTATGATACCAACTGATTTAAAATGCCGAATATAATGTTTCAATCTAAATTTATTTATCTATAAATTATGATATATATGCTTTGGTTGTATTTGATTTTTGAATATATGAGCGGCTATTTGGTGTGTCTTTGTGAGTGTGTGTGTTCTGCGTGTGAGTGTGAGTGTGTGCAGCCGTGTGTGTGTGTGTGAGTGGCAGCAGCCATGGTGTGTGTGGGTTTAATTTTGAAAGTATGCCTAATTTTGAAAAAAATTAATTAACTGTGTATGTATAATTGTTGAAAATAATTAAGAAAGTATATTTGGTAACTTTATTAGTAAAATAATTAACTGTCTATGTGGGTTTAATTATGTAGCACGTATATTCCTGCCCTGGGTTTACCGACGTTCAAATCGAGGCGGCTTTCAAGAAATTGGTTGCTAAGCGGTACGCTGGGAAAGTGTACGACATGAGAGGAAAGTGGCTAATTGATGGTTTGCCTCCAGCTAATTTCTCCGCTAGTGCGTGGGAGAAGTGGGAAGCCTATTGGAACAGTGAGAAATTTCAAAAAAGTTCAGAAATTGCAAAGAAGAATAGGAACTCACATGAGGGGCGGGGGAGTGTGCACACTGGAGGATCAATTAACTTCAGCGAGACTTGGTCCATAATGGTAAAGTTCATTTATTATCCGTTTGTAAATTAAGCAATACTTTATTTGATTCATATATTGTTATTATTCTCCAGCTTTTTAAAGTTTTAATTTTTTTATATGTTAAGATTAAGAAACATGGAGATGATGAGGCTGATCTTTGCTTCGTATTTACGGCTACTCATACTACGGAGGCTGCGATGACTCGGGGCCACAATGGGTCAATCCTTATTACCGGACCCTTTTTGTAAGTGTTAATAGTATTTTCTATTAGTAAATTATATATTTTCTATTAGTAAATAATAAATTATTTAGTTAAAGAAATATTATTTTCTACCATAGTGTATAATGTATTTTTTCCGGGAAGAGTATGATAGGCGGGCTCGTGAGGAGGCTATTGAAGAAGGAAGTTTGGCTCTGAGAGCACCGAGCGGCCCGCCTTTCGTGAAAAGCTTTGGGCGGCCATTATCCTCTCGGGCAAGCAACCGAAGGGAGATCGCTTGCTGGATTCGGAGGACATGGTGCGGGGTATTTTAACATGCCCTTCCGCGGCCTCTACTACGCAATACTTTTCATCTTCTTCCTCCGGCGGCGGTCATCATGTGGATCAAGAAGCGTTTGATGATCGGGTCAACGAGAGAGGTTGAGAGGCGAGTGGAGCGAGATCGAGGCAGTGGAGGCCGGGTGGAGGCCCGAGTGGAGGCCGGGTGCGGACCCGGATGCACCCAGGTGGAGGCCCAGGTGGCTAGTATATTGGCTCAACGGCTTGACCGGCGCGTGCAACAATACTTGGCTACCATGAATTTGCAATCACGGCCACGGCCGCGGCCACGTAATAGCGGTAACGCTTCTGATGAGTCAGTCGATCAATACCTTAGGCGAAGTGGCGGTGGTAGTGGCGATGGTAGCGGTAGCGGCAGCGCTCGTGGTCGGGGTCGTGGTTGATTGACATTCATTTTATTTGGCTGGCATGTAATGTAAACAAATATATTTTGTTTCCCTTTCCCTTTCCCTTCCCTTTTCTCCAAGCGAAACAATTTCCCTTTCCCCTTTTCCCCTTTCCCTTTCCCCTTTCCCCTTTTCCCCTTTCCCTTTCCCCTTTTCCCCTTTCCCCTTTCCCTTTTCCCCTTTCCCCTTTTCCCCTTTCGCTTTAGGTTGTTTGATACAGTTTGAGTTTATTTGATGTTTGTATGTTTGATGTTTGTATGTTGTTTGTGTTTATTTTATGTTGGGATTGCTTTAAACAGGTTTGACAGGTTTACAGGTGGATTAATAATAAAATAGAATTTTTTTTAAAAAAATCTGGCCAGATTACCGACGGATATTTCCGTCGATAAATTAATTAAAAAAAATAAATAATTCTAATTTCCGGCGGAAATATCCGTCGGAAAAATAATAAAAATTAAATAATAAAACTCATTACCGACGGATATATCCGTCGGATTCGGTTTAGATTTCCGACGGGTATATCCGACGGTAAATTTTATGTTTACCGACGGTTATAACCGTCGGTAATGGGTTTTATTTATTTATTTTTTTAATATTTATCGACGGATATTTCCATCGGTAAACTCCGGCTATTGCTCCGGTTAACCGGCCGGCGTTGCTCATTTCCGACGGACGATTTCCGGCGAAATTTTAGATTTTCCGGCGGACAATCCGCCGGAAATACCGGCGGAACTGGTCCGTCGGTATTACCAACCAATTATTTCCGACGGAACCCGATGGACTCATTCCGTCGGTAATAACCATTTGCCGACGGAAAAGCGGATTTACCGACGGAAATTTTCGTCGGTAAAAGGCCTGTTTCTAGTAGTGATTTATTATAAAAAATTACATATAAATATATGATTAATTATAAATTTGTGTGGGTTTATTATCATAACATACAATTTTTGTTAAATCATTTGATTATATTAAAATATTTTAGCTAACAATGAGTATCAGTTATAGGGTAGAGATATAAGCATTCTATGTCAAAAAAAATAGAAAGTATAAAAAATAACATTTATTTTGATACATATCGAAAAGGGATAGATGCTTTTAGGAATGAGTATTTTATGCCAAAATAAGAATATTATAAACAAATAATTCTTTTAAAACATCCCAAAAAATAAATAGAGACTTTTATGTCAAAATCTTGCAAAAAACTAGTTTTTTCGTAACATAAGAAAAAAACTAGTTTTAAAGCACTGAGTCTAACTAATAAGAGTGATGAACTATTTTGAAAACTAGTCTATTATAATATAATGGCTGAAGTGATTTTAGCACTTCATTTTCCCGCTCACATTTGGAACATTCTAGAAAAACTTTTTATATTCCGGTATACTATCTCTCTCTCTCCGATTCGCCACTATTCTCTCTTCTCTCCCTCATCCCTGCTCACTCTCTCCCTCATCCATGCGCACTCTCTCCCTCTCTATCTATCGATCCCCTAAACCACGCAACCCCCTCTTCCTGCTTAAAGACGCTGACGGTTTTGGCGCATCGATTTTCGACGCTCTCCAACCAAAGTTACCAAACCCTAACTCCAACCTCCTAAGACTGTATGTTTACTCTTCACCGGAATCTTCGATTATTTTTGTACCATTTTCACTTATCATAACCTAATTACATTTCTTATTGCAGAGAAGATTCGTTCGATTTGTCGCTGGATAGATATGGAATCAAAGATTACAAAGCGTCCGGTGACATTACTCACTTTGTTGACGACAATGGCATCCCACAGGTAGTTCTGGGTATAATTATTTTTTTTGTTAATTTATTGCCATTGATGAAGTATGTGGTGCCTAGAAAGAAAGATTTGCTTTTGGGTTTTATGTAAGTATTTAATTTCTGGACATTATGCGATATTTGCAAAGAAATATTTGATTTTATTATTGTTTGGGCTTATTTGCTTTAGTTAAGGGTCTTAGGGTCCGCTCCCGAGTCTAAAAATGGAGGGGGAGTGAAGGAAAAGAGAGAAAATGTGGGAGGATTTCCTCACTGATGGTGCTCCTGAGTTTTCTTGAGGAGGGAAAGGAAAGGAAAGGAAATGAGGCGCTCATTTCCGTCCATTTCAATCTTCCCGTTTGTGCGCGGATTGGGGAGGAAAGAAATGCTACCGCCATTTCCTCCCCCTCCCTTCCCTTCCCCTCCCTTCCCTTCACCTCCCTTCACCTCCCTAAAAAACTCAGGAGCGGACCCTTAATTTTTTATATGTATCATACAATGAGTAATTCCTGGGTATTATTTGGTATTTGAGGAAAAAGATTTGCTTTTTCGTTCATTTGACTTTTTGAGGGAATTTAAATCTGTTATGTAATGGTTTAGATAGTTTCTGGGCATTATGTTACAGGTGAGAGGAAAATTAGTTGTTTTTCTTCGTTTGATATGGAGTAGTATTTGTTATGAGCTTTCTAGATTGGCTTTTTGATTAATTAGTATCTTTCCTGTTTGGATGCTTATATAAGGTCTAAAGTTTGGTGCTTTGCTGGAAATTTGCTTTGGAAGCACATTATGCTTTATTTTGATGACCTGTGAAAACATTTTGTCGGTTTTACCTAAATTTGTGGTTGTTAGTTGACTATGTTATATTGTGATAGTATTAACTTGAAAGGCTTCTTCTGTTTGAAGATATGCACACAATATACAGGTTCTTACCCTTGGTGTTTGAATTTGGTCACTTATCATTCGTTTCCTCTGAGCTCTAATTACTTTTTTTCCCATTTGAAAGGTATGGTCCAGTTTGTTAGTTAGTTTGCTGAGCAGAGTGATCCAGAATATGCTCCGCCTGTTCAAAAGGGTGAAACTCCGGTAAGATGCTAATTTTGCAGTACCATGGTTCTCTTGGATTCTCTCTATCAAACTTCAGTTGTTTTGGTACAAGGGTATACTCTTGATTCAGGGGTTGATCTACTGTCCACGACCCTCCCTTCTATTAAATAATTCTTAGATTTAGTTTTGGTGAATTGATTCAGCTGACAACTCAATTAAGCTTTATATCTCCTTCTTTCGATAAGACTCTCTATAAGCATGATATTATGGGGAGCCGTGCGCATGCTTCAATGCTCGCTCATCAGGTCCTTTTATTTCTAATTTCCTCCCCCAAATTAGGGGTTTTCAATTTTATTTTTTATTTTTTGGTTTGAATTGTTGTTTTGTGCCATTTCTTTACTGGTTATTCGTAATGTGCTTAAATTAGTCCAGGAATTCATTTTTTTTGTCACACATCGCTCCGTTGATTAAAAGTTTTGAGTTTTTCAGTCGGTTTCATAGTTTTTCTTATTTTTATTTGAGGACATTTAATTAGTTTTTGACAAGATGATTCGAAATGGTGTGGTTCACTTTAAATTATCAGATGTGATTTCTTTACATAGTAGTGGAGAAATTTTCCCTTTTTTAAGGGAAGGGATTAATCCAAGTTTATTATTCTACCATTGGCATGACGATTCATGGTTTTCTTGTCATAATGATAATGGTGAACGAAAATTTGAAAAATAACTCTTCATTCAAACAGCTGCTAACTGAGTGAAATCGTGATTGTATATGTAGAAATACGCAAATCAGCTCAGCCTGAGTGCCAGTCCTTGGAGTTTGATGTATATGCAGAATAATATAGAATCTAAACTAGCTCATGTATCTACTCTATATCCAACCTTATTACATGCAAGTTGATGTCTATTAGGTTATTGCCACTACTCAAATACTTCCAAATTCTTGTTTTGCGGGGTGATTTTCATTTGTCCAACTTTAAAGATGGGGTTATATCTTCTGAGTTCATGGTTGGGCTTCTAATAGCATCTCCAGTATTTGCATCTTTGGCGAAGAGGTATTGAACTTGTTCGAAAATTTTTGTTGCCCTTCTTGCTGGGCATTGTTGAGGTTGATTAAGATTTCTTGAAAGTTTATGTTTAGTATGCTAAAGTAGTGAATCAACATGAATACAAAAGTAGTCCAATATATTTTTGTACCTAATGACATAGCGTGCACGAAAGCCTAACTACATTATGCAGCAAATGTGGAGAAGTTACTTGGCCTTTTTAATTCCCTGCAGTGGGGCCGCAGGGGACCTAGGGATGATAGCTAATGATGAGTTCACAGTAGGGGGAGTTTAATTAGCTGAACCATACTTACTCTTAAATATATGTTCGATTTTTGGGATAGTGGTTTTGATTTTTGGAAGTGAATATATAAATATTCACAGAAGCATCTTTTTTGCAAAAGAAAGGAGGAAAGGGAGAGCAGAGTTAGTATTCAGTATTTTAATGTTGAGTTGTCTCATAATTTTATTTTTCTTTTGATACTTGTTTTTTGCAGCGTCAATCCAGTTAGACTTATTGGAGTTGGGTTGTCAGTCTGGACTTTTGCCACTGCTGGTTGCGGTATCTCAATTGATTTTTGGTCTAATACATTATTCCGGATGTAAGTGAAGTACTTTTAAGATGGATTTTGGTCCGTGTGGTCAATTTCAGTAATCATATTAAAGTTCCCCTTTCGCCTGAGCCACTAGATCTCATCGTTTTCCCTCTTTTCAGGCTGGTTGGTGTTGGTGAGGCTTCTTTCATAAGTCTTGCAGCCCCATTTATTGACGATAATGCTCCAGTTGCTCAGGTTTTCTTTCTCCTTAGCTACCCGCCCTTTAGCTATATTGTCGTTCGTATAATTGTTGTTATTTTTACAACTATTGACTATAAGATAGATATTCAGTGTTTGAGAAATGCAAATGTTTGCTTGATAAAATCACTGTCATTTATGGGTTCTTACAGCAAGTATTCCAGGTTCATTCATTAAGAACATGTACAGTTATGATGCTCCTTTCCTTTAGTAGCCTACTATCTTGAATTACCAATTCAATTAGAAGGTCCACTTTACTTCATGTGCTTCGTCTTACTCTCCCTTCCCTTTAATTTGTACCCCCCCCGAAGAATTTAGTTTGTTACAGGTTCATTTCGCGGGGTGTGGTTTGTGGAGTGACTTAGCAAGTTCAAATTCTGTATGGTTCTTTGTTATTCAGGATGTTACTTTTATTGGCCTATGTTTTAGAACTGTAGTTGGTCTCCATGTTGTAGGAAAGATAATTATCCTCGTGTTGTAGGAAAGTTAATTATATGTTATTTCAGTCTCGGAACACTATACTTCTTGCATCCATGTGTATGAATTTTTATCAAACACCAATGTGTAGGCTGAGGCTAAAATCCTGAGAGGCCCACACGAAGACCTGGAAAGCCATCTTCAAGCAATTGAGCAATTGAGAAGCAATATTAGTTTTTTTAGCAACAATAAAAGCTTCAAGAGTAGTGACGGAGTGCTAAACCATTCTAATAACTTGCTAAGGGTATTTCTAAGCTGGAAGACGAGTTTAAACAGCTCTTATCATCTTACAGGTTTCCTTTGACATTCTTAAGGATGTTGTATTACTTGTGTATTCTTGCTTTAGCACACTGCAATTTTGTTGTTGTGGATATTTTATTTCAGCATGTCTGTTGAACCCGTTCGTCTATTAGTATGTGATGAAGTGGAAAGACTGTGGATGAAACAACAAATGTTGTTTACAAATAAAATTTTTAAAATTTGTAGTTGTTATTGTTAATTCCATTATTAATATTTTTAATGACATTTTTAGCAACTTTTTTTATATAGTTTTCGTTATTTCTCACAGTTTGTTGGTCGTGCGTTTAACGCACGGGTGTTATACTAGTTTTTTATAACATTTTGAAAAAAACTAGTTTTTCACAAGAGTTACTCGACTTTTATTTGAAAAAAAAAAAGTATTTTAAAATTTAGTTTTAAAGAAGAAGTATTTTGGAATTTAATTTATTATCACTTTCAAAATTTTGAAGAAGAAGAGTAGAGAAGGGACCTGGGCAAAAGGAAAAGAAAAAAAGAATTAAATGGTTCTATGTTTCGTAAATTTCGAACCAGGAACATTTACAGCCAATGCAATGCCTTACCACTAGAGAAGTGTCTTCTACGTTTAATAATGCAAAGTAAAGTTATATATTTTGTGTATATTCGATAATTTTCTTAAATGCGTGGGCTATGATCCACACTGTGATGAAATTAATTACACATAAACTCTAAAATGATGCGGAATATTTATTCTAGGACAATCATAATTTAAGTTATCAAAGATTATGGAACGATAGACAAACCTGAATCCATAGCAATATTTGGAGAATACTTGATGAAGACTTGATGAACGATTATTGCCTTCCAATTGATCCTTAGGGTTCTTAGAATTCAGATGACAATGGAAATCAAGAGAATAAAACCTAGGTTGGTCAATTGGGGATCATAACCCTATATTTATAATGACCTAGTATGTTAGCCAGCCCATCATAGATTAACAACTAGGCCCCTTAGGTATCTGCACATATTAACTGTAGATCACATACTTATAAAAGATGACTTGGGCCCCCTTTAACTTTAGATCACTTTATTAGGCCCAAGTACTTTAATATTTAATATGACATATACAATTACTTATAGTGCACATACGTCTATGTGCCCAAAGACTTTATTTATTATACTAGTATATGTAAAGTCCATAAAATATTTCAACAATCTCCCACTTGAACTTACACATGTACATAGTATAATATCTTAGTTTAATTGCATATCATATTATAAACCTTAACAGCAATGCTTTACCAAATTGTGTCATCTTAAACCAATCCGGTCCATTAGTCAAATCAACATAAGGATCAAAGAGGTTTTCGTCACTATTAGCGCAACTAGACCCATCAGTGGTCACATATATTAACTCAACTAAATGATATGGATCAAGTATGGATGTGTAGCATGGAATAACATGTAATGTGATCTTCACATGTCTATTCTCAACTGGTCCAACCTTATTTTGAGATCAACCAAATATTCAGAGTGCAAAATAACTTTATTAACCAAAATTGAAAAATCAAATATACTTATAATAATAAATGTAAGAGTAAAATACAAAACTCCCACTCAATCTAAGCATAATCTAGTGATACAACACCCATACAAGCAGTGTGCTCGTGAAAAACCTTCGGTGTTACACTCTTAGTAAGCGAATCCACGACCATGGAGTTAGTCCCAATATGCTCAATACAAATCTGTCCACTCTGAATACGTTCATACGTGAAGATACTTAATGTCTATGTGCTTAGACTTAGACAAGCTCTTGTTGTTATTAGAATACATAACTGCCGACTTATTATCACAAAATAACTTTAATGGCCTATCAACGCCACCTAATATGCGCAGCCCAGTGATAAAATTTCGCAACCAAATTGCGTGATTTGATGCCTCATAACACACCACAAACTCTGCCTCCATTGTAGAAGTAGCAACAAGTGTCTGCTTAACACTCTTCCAAGAAACTACTCCTCCACAAAGTAGATAAACGTAGCCCAAAGTAGACTTACGACTATCTTGACATCCCGCAAAGTCGGAATCTGAATACCCAATGATCTCAAGTCTATCCGACTTTCTGTAAGTGAGCATATAATCCTTTGTTCTCTGTAAATAACGCATGACCCTCTTGGCTGCTATCCAATGATCCTTTCCAGGATTGCTAAGGTATCTGCCTAAAACATCAACTATGAATGCTAGGTCTGGGCAAGTGCAAACCTGAGCATACATCAAGCTCCCTATAGCCGAAGCATAAGGGATGCTATTCATTTCCTTAGATTCAATCTCATTCTTGGGGCACTGAGCAAGATTGAATTTGTCACCTTTAGCCACTGGGGTGTCACCCATTTTACAATCCTGCATGTCAAATCTCTTAAGTACCTTATCGATGTAACTCTTTTGTGACAATCCAAGAATACCTCGAGAACGATCTCTGTGTATTTGAATTTCTAATACAAAAGATGCATCTCCCAGATCTTTCATCTCAAATTTCTTTGAGAGAAATCTCTTAGTTTCTTGCAGTAAGTACGTATCATTTGGGCTAGTAGGTTGTCATCCACATATAAGACCAGAAAAATATATTTACTCCCACTGAACTTGTGGTAGACACAATCATCAACTGTATTTGTCATGAAACCAAATGACAATACAACTTGATGAAATTTGTAATACCACTGACGGGATGCTTGTTTGAGTTCATAGATGGATTTCTTGAGTTTGCATACCATATCCTTTGAATCTTTTGAAACCAAGGTTTTTGGTTGCACCATATAAATTATTTCTTCAATGTCTCCATTAAGAAATGCATTCTTAACATCCATCTGATGTAACTCTAGGTCATAATGTGCCACTAATGTCATAATGATTCTAAAAGAGTCTTTCGAAGAAACCGGAGAGAAAGTCTCTTTATAATCTATTTCTTCTTCTGAGTAATTTCCTTAGCGACAAGACGTGCCTTATGTCTTTCCGCATTGCCCTGTGAATCCCTTTTGGTTTTAAATATCCATTTGCAACCAATAGGTTTCACTCCTTCTGGCAATGGGACAAGATCCCATACATCATTGTCTTTCACTGATTTAATCTCATCATCCATAGCGACTATCCACTTTTGAGAGTTAGAACTACCAATGGCCTCATGAAAGTTGATTGGATCATCTTCCAATTGACCAATGTCTACCTCTTGTTCATTTAGAAATACCAAGTAATCATCCGAAATGGCACTTCGTCTCTCTCTAGTGGATCTTCTTAAAGGCACTTGTTCTTGAGGTTGTTGAGCTTGTTCCTCATGGACAACTAGAGGGATATTGGCAATGTCTTCTTGATCCAAATTTTGTTCTTGAACCACATCAGGATTGAGATCCAAATCATGGTCAAGGACAATTGTAGGAAGAGGAATGGTAGCAGGAACCTCTTCAAAGACAAAATCATCTCTAACTTGTCCCCCACAAGCTCAACATCCTCGAAAAATTGAGCATTTCCGTGTCAAAAAGTTTTTGGATTTGGGATCGTAAAACTTAAAGCCCCTTGACCTTTCGAGTAACCAACAAAGTAACTACTAACAGTCCTTGAATCCAACTTCTTTTCATTAGGCATCGTAAGGCCTAGCCTCGGGACATCCCCAAATGTGTAAATTCCTTAATACAAGTTTCTTGCCTGTCCATAGTTCATAAGGGGTTTTGTTAGCAGCCTTTGTGGGTACCCTGTTAAGGAGATAAACTGCAGTCTTTAATGCCTCTCCCCAGAGCGAGTCTGGTAAAGTAGTATGACTAACCATACTTCTCACCATTTCCTGTAAAGTTCGATTTCGTCTTTCAGCTACACCATTCATGCTAGGTTTGCCTAGCATGGTGTACTGAGGGACGATACCGCACTCCTCTAGGTATTTAGCAAAAGGCCCAGGACGTTGTTCACCTGATTCGTCATTTCTGCCATAGTATTCACCACCACGGTCAGATTTGACTTTCTTTATTGTTTTGCCATGTTGATTTTCAACCTCGGCCTTAAACTTTTTGAACATATCCAATGCCTGTGACTTTTCATGGATCAAATATAGGTAACTGAATGTGCGCTAGCCGAAATTGGATTTCAAAAATGAAGGAGTCGCCATGCCGTTTTAAGAAGAAACATTGAAAACCTTTTTGAGAGAGAAAATACGGGTTCGGAGGTCAGGTTACGTGTTGGGAAGAACCGAGAGTTCACCCAACACGCCTCGTCCGTAGACGAGTCTTTCAATTAAACATCCAAGCAAATCCAAAAGTGTGTGCAAGTGTTGACAATGAACAAATGTGGTAAACATGCATTTTATTAATATGAATCGAGGCTTACAACTCGTGAGCCCATTATTTAGGGAGGCCACATCCCTGCTACAACAATCTAAAACAGATTACAAGAGAAAAGGTTTCTGCAGATAGGTCATGATATGTCGCATGACACATGATACAGGTGACCACATATGTCGCGTGACACAGGATCACCTTGGAACAATGTGTCGCGTGACATACAGAGGCCATCTGCAGAAACTTACACAATGAACACCAGAATCAACAACAACTAACACAGATCTAATTAATTGACTAGATTAGATACGAAATACAGAAATTACGACAAATCGACTCCGGGAGTGTGGATATGGGTAGATCCACACCCCCTTGGGGTTTAAACACCAAATTCAAGCAAATATTCAACAATAGTAGCTCAATTACACAGATTAGACAAGTTAAACAGAGAGATTGTGATTGGGAATCAGTAATCTAGACAGATAGAGTCTGATTACTGAATCCTAACAGAAGTAGATGATAAAATTATGAAGAATTGAGTAGAAGGAAGAGAGAAGAGGGAGTTTGAAATTCGTTACCCTTGTTGCTTCCACGAATCCTGTATCAAGTTAGATACAGAACCCTTCAATTGCAGCTTCTGGTCTTGGGAGGATTGATACAAAGGGTCCAAGTGGTTTGGTTTAGGAAATAGGTTTGGATTTGAGGGAATTGAGGTAGGTTGAAGGTAGGGGAGAGAGAGAGAGTTGTGTTTAGGGGATTTGTTACGATGCAATTTCTGCAGAGTAACAGTAGGCTGAAGTTGGGATCCATTTCTGAGAGGGGGAGGGTCTTATTTATAGGTTACAGTTAGTGGTCACCTTGTGTTGCACGACTATACGCAACCACTTTCCATGCCTCGACTTGTCGCGTGACACAAGGTGGCCTCAACCGTTTTTGGTGCCAAAACCAGTTTCTGAAACATTCAGGCCTAAATACCTAAAAAGTCCGAAAAGGTTTATTCCCAACAGGTCCCTTGGCATGAGTAAGGTACCAAAAGGTACTTCCTTCATGGGAAACTTATGAAATGTTTCCGGAAGTCTCGGGATAGGCCGGGAATTTACCAAAATGCCCCTTAATACAATTTTATGATATTAAAATGCATCTAAAAGGATTACGAATTGGATTGGCATACTTACAGTAACCATAACGAGAGTAATCGTCTATGAATGTAATGAAATATTCTTGACCATTCCACGAGGGTGTAGGAAATGGTCCACATATATCCGTATGAATTAATTCCAAAACATTCTTAGCTCTCTCAGCTTTTAATTTGCTTTTGTCTGTTTGTTTTCCCTTAATACACTCAACACATATTTCATAATCTGATTTGTCAAGTGTTTCAATAATTTCGTCTGACACAAGCCTTTGCATTCTCTATTTTGATATATGTCCTAATCGTTTGTGCCATAATGACATGGAATTATTGTTAGTAAATTTGCGTTTAGTACCACGTGTTTTCACATGCAAGTTTTCATGATATGAAGCAACAGTATCCAACATATAAAGATTATCATAGACCGACAAAGTACTAGATCCAATAAACTTAGAATTGTACGAGAAACGACATTCACCATTTGCAAATAAACAAGTAAATCCTTCTTTGTCCAAAACTGAAGTGGAAACCAAATTCCGTCTAAAAGACGGTACCACGTGTGTCTCATACAAATCTAAATAAAATCCAGACTTTAATAATAATCTAAAAGTTCCGATTGCTTCAACTTCAATAGAATTGCCGTTCCCCACATAGATGAATCTTTCAGCATCACTTGGCTTTCGGCGGTTCGAGCAACCTGCATAGACACACCGATGTGAGTAGAAGAACCGAATCTAACCACCAAGTATGTCCTAGGCCTTTGAAACCAAATTAACCTCAGAACAAACAAAAGCAAGAGATATACCTTTCCTTACACGCCATGCGTGGTATTTAGGGCAATCTCTCTTCATATGATCCATTTCCTTACAGAAAAAGCAACCAGGATCCTTATCTTGTCCTTTGGACGTTGACGTTGCTAAATCCTTAGCTTGTCCCTTTGATACTTTATGTTGCTTTTTCTTTGGCTCATTGACCGCAGTTTCTTTAGCCTTCCCTTGTTATAGCCCGAAGAGGAAGCCGCAAAGTGAGCACTCTCAGTCTTTTCAGACTTTAACCTTGAATCCTCTTGCACACACAATGAAATGAACTCATTAAGAGTCCACTTTTCCTTCTGGAAATTGAATGTTACTTCAAATTGCCCAAACTGTGGTGGAAGAGAGATCATAACCATATGAACAAGCATGTCATCCGACAGCTCGAACTTGAGAGCCTTAAGTTTAGATTCCAAATTGGCCATCTCCATAATGTACTCACGCACGTTCCCTTTACCTTTATACCTCATGGCAACAAGATTACGCAAAAGCGTGCTTGTTTCTGCCCTTTCATTCTTAGCAAAACGCTTTTCAAGCTCTGTAAGGAACGTCATTGCAACTTTCTCATCATCTATATCCCCTCTGAATGATTCTGGGATGCTTTTCTTCATGATCATAAGACACATGCGATTTGAGCGTTCCCAATTTTTCATATCCTTCTTAGCTTGAGAAGTACTCGTGCTAGTCAGGTCAGCAGGTTTTGGCTCCCTGAGTGCAAGGTCTAGATCCATAACTCCCAGAACAATCAACATATTTTCTTTTCAGCTCTTAAAATTCATCCCATTCAGCATGGAAATCGAGTTGATGTTAGCAGATACATTAGAAGCTGATGAATTAACTGAATAGAGAACAAAAATAAAACAAATAAGCTCACATATAACTTTAAGCAGATAAATGTTTGAAATTAAAATTATCCCATTACAAGAAATCGATGCAACATTAATTTTAATCTTTGGATAGAAAATTAACTTGCAAGTGATTTTCTTGAAGTAGAAATCAAATATTAACAGTAAAATCTTGTCAAATACCAAGTCTTTCTTTGAACCGACTCAATATTCACATGGACACTTAATAGCTGTTACATATTTATCTCCACTAACGAATTTGAATTTCTGTCAAATAATAGCCTTCCTTTGGGCCGACCATTACCCGCATGAAAAACAAACACGCTAAAACTTCAAATAATCATGTATTTTAAATTAAAAAAAATTCATAGGAGAGGTTACTTTGGTAACATGCTACGTAAATTTAATAACATAAAATACAAGATGTGTTCGAATAAACGAATCCAAAGTAATTTCAAACATGGGCATAAATTAAACATTATTATTGAAATTTTAAATTATTAAATCCATAATAATAATTTCAATAAATAATATTTACTTAATCCAAATAACGCATAATTATTACAAATCAAATTCAAATTCAAAACACAATACATACGGCATAAACACAATGCAGTTCAAGGCAATGGAGGTGGTTCACCCAATAAGAATACACACTTCAATATCCCTATATTTTATGAGAGGCATGTTCGCAAGGCAACAGCCCCCCTGCTTTTTGATCAGTTTACATCGAGCATTAGCAAGCTTAAGCACACCAAATTGGTTTACTAGTAATAAAAGGCAGGATTATAGAATATACAATGAGATCAACAGCTACCTTGCAGCCAACCAAAACCCTTTGATAAACCTTTTTTAGTATACTCCAAACAATGCACAGCAATTTGACCCCGATTCTTGGACTTCTTTCAGTAATATTCTAGACTAAAATGTAATACAGCATGTATGCTATTAACTTGCTCGGAGGCAACCATTCTGATAGCTTTGTTCGAATAGAGTTCAACTTAGTTCATAAACAAACAGCATAATCAATTCGATCCAAATAATCCCAATAACAAAGCAAGATTACGGCTCTGATACCACTTGATGGAATTAATTATGCATAAACCCTAGAATGATGCGGAATATTTATTCTAGGACAATCATGCTTTAAGTTATCAAAGATTATGGAACGATAGACAAACCTGAATCCATAGCAATATTTGGAGAATACTTGATGAAGACTTGATGAATGATTATTGCCTTCCAATTGATCCTTAGGGTTCTTAGAATTCAGATGACAATGGAAATCAAGAGAATAAAATCTAGGTAGGTCAATTGGGAACCATAACCCTATATTTATAATGGCTTAGTATGTTAGCTAGCCCATCATAGATTAACAACTAGGCCCCTTAGGTATCTACACATATTAACTGTAGATCCCATACTTATAAAAGATGACTTGGGCCCCCTTTAACTTTAGTAGATCACTTTATTAGGCCCAAATACTTTAATATTTAATATGACATATACAATTACTTATAGTGTACATACGTCTATGTGCCCAAAGACTTTATTTATTATACTAGTATATGTAAAGTCTATAAAATATTCCAACACACTAGCCCCTTTTTAAATCCAATATTTATTTTAAAATGCAATATTTATTTTATAACAAATTTAAAATGCAATATTTATTTTATAACAAATTTAAAAAGAAAGTGCAATATTTATTATAAAATTTTGAGATTAAAACAACATTACATTTTTATTAAAATTACAAATAAATAAATTTATGTAACTTGTAAAATTATAAAAATAGCAAAATATAATGGAGGAAGAAAAAAAAAGGTGAAACATTGAAATTTAAGGTCTATTAATAAACATAGGTGAATTGTTTGGCCCAAACTTCAAAAATTAATCAATGACAACTTTTTAAAATA
This sequence comes from Adenophora triphylla var. japonica, assembly GCA_022495995.1. Taxonomy (NCBI): domain Eukaryota; kingdom Viridiplantae; phylum Streptophyta; class Magnoliopsida; order Asterales; family Campanulaceae; genus Adenophora; species Adenophora triphylla. Next base: position 256,565 of record JAFEMH010002262.1, on the reverse strand, counting down.
TCAAGGTTGTTTACACTACCTTTTCAAATTTGGTCGTGCAAATAGTAGCACCCTTATATGTTTGCATGTTGTCTGAAGTGTCTAGGAGTAAGATCTAAATTATTGTCATTACTGCTTTTTAAATTGAAGTAACCCCTTAGAGCAACTACAACAAATGCTATTTTCTTCGACGATCTCGTTATCTTCCTCACCGCCAACCATTAGTAGTAGATCGAGCCAGATTTGCTTAGATATGCAACAAAAATTGCCATCTCCGCCGCCAAGCTCGAAGCACAAACCAGGCCCGATCATCTTCTCCGTTGAACAAACCAAATCCGATCTTCTTCTGCGATCTCTGCAAGTGAACAGTCTGATCATCATACACCCACTTACTTACCTTCAATAACTTCATCTCTCTGAAGTGGACACATTATGTATCTGATCTACTTGGAATGGCAACATTGCTGGAACAATCACCAAACATTGAGACAATTTCTTTTTTCTTTTTCTTGTTAATTATCCGAGGAACCTTCCTTCACAGTTGTTTTGGTGTCTCATATGCTAATTAATAGCTATACGCTTTTCAAAGGCAAGTCTTGTATGCCTGACCTGTCCTGTTACTCTACTCCTACTCGAAAGATTGCATGTATTGAAAAACTATTAGATAAACAGACCTAGCTGATTAGGAGGTTCTTTGATGAAAGCCTATTCGAACTGATTATAGGTAGAAGGATATGCGTCGAGGATCACCTTTTTATTAGGCAATAAAGAGCTAGGTCAAGGTCCCGAACCACAATTTCCGGACGAAGGAATCTTCGCACTTGAAGGCGAAAATCGATGGTAGATGTTCTTTGACGGAGCAGACAACAAAAGAGGAAATGGCATTGGAATGATTTTGGTTGACCCAAAAGACGAGCACATCCCAATCGCCATAAAACTAAACTTTGAGGTAACCAACAACGTCGCCGAATAGGAAGCCTGCGCCGCCGAACTAGAGGCCGCACTCGAAAGGAACGTCCAAGAGCTAGAGGTCTACGGGGACTCAGCCCTGATCATCAATCAAGTTTCCAACAGATGGAAAACGATAGACCCAGGCTTGCAAAAATACCATGTCTGCATGGAAGACCTCATCACACAATTCAAAGAGGTCACCTTCCACTACTTGCCAAGAGACTGCAATCGATTTGCAGATGCCCTAACAACCTTGGCTTCACTCGTGAAAATCCCCGAAGGGAAGGTGATAAAGTCATTCAAAGTAGGAAGAAAGGAAATTCCTGCCTACTACTGCGAGATCGAACCAGAACCCGAACCAATCAATGAGCCGTGGTACAACTAAATATACCAATATCTCAAGAACGGGGAAACCATGCACCTTCATGAACGAGGAAGGTAAATGCAAAGAAGGAATCAAAGCCAAGAGCGTCGTGGCCCTAAAATGTCTTGCCTCTCACTTTCTCATCCTTGGGGACATGCTATACAAAAAATGCTACCAATGACTGCTCCTCCGCTGTATTAGCAAGGAAAAAGCGAATGAACTCATGAACTAAGTCCACAATGGGGCTTGTGGCCCCAACATGAATGCCAGGGCCCTGATGCAGATCATTCTTCGAATGGGCTACTACTGGATCTCCATGGAGGCAGACTGCATCCACTTTGTCCGAAGCTGCGACAAGTGCCAACGGTTCTCCAACCTCAACCATCTCCCTCCTCACGATCTCTATTGCATGACCACTCCCTGGCCCTTCGCCACTTGGGGAATCGACGTCATCGGAAAGATCGCCCCGTCCGGAAGCAACGGCCACGAGTTCGTCCTGGTAGCCATCGACTACTTCACAAAATGGGTCGAAGCCAATTCCTACAAAGTGCTAACTTCCAAGAAGGTCGCGCATTTCCTCAAGAAAAACATCATATGCCGATACGGCATCCCGAACGAAGTCATATCTGACAATGGGTCCCACTTCAAAGCAGAATGCGACAGACTACTGGCCGAATTCAAGATCGCGCGCCACAAGTCCTCTCCCTACAGGCCGCAAACTAACGGCGCAGTAGAAGCAGCAAACAAAACCCTCAAAAGGATCATCAGAAAAATGACCACACGAGGACGAGATTGGCCCGAGAAGCTGCATCTGGCACTTTGGGACTACAAAACATCAGTCAGAACAGCCACGGGAGAAACTCCATTCGCCCTGACCTATGGGATGGAGGCAGTACTACCCGTTGAATTGGAAATTCCATCACTCCGAGTGTTGCTGGAAAACGAGATCAACGAAGTCGAATGGCTCCGAAGCCGACACGACGAACTGGCCCTGCTAGACGAGCGCCGACTAAAGGCCATGGAACACATTCGAGCCTATCAAAGCAGAATGGCTAAGGCTTTCGACAAGAAAGTCAAATCCCGAGACATCAGGGAAGGCGATCTGGTACTCAAAGAAAAACCTCCCACCCAAACCAACCCGCTTGGAAAATGGGAACCAATATGGATTGGCCCGTTCGTGGTCCAAAAGACCTTCTCCGGAGGTGCCATAAAGTTGACAGACCTAGACGGCAACCCCTTCATGAATCCAGTCAACGGAAGCAAACTTCGTCGATACTTCGCCTAAAGCAAATCGACTTTACTGTCTCCCCGTCACTTCAAAAAAGTGTCGAACTACGGAGACCTGAGCCCCTCAGTCCGGGGGGAACGTAGGCAGCCTTAATTGGTTCGGTCTAAAAACACACAAAAAACAAAAAATTTGGATGCCAATCAAGGCTCAGATCAATCCAAACACAAAATCAAAAAAAAAATGGATGCCGTCAAGGCTCAGACTGCTTCAGTCCATGTATTTTCACCCCAAACAGTCCACAAAATACAACAAAAAGGTCCAAAGCTGGACGCCGCCAAGGCTCAAACAAAAAGCAAGCAAGAGATCTTGCGTCTCAACAAAGCTTTAAAAGTAAATCACAAATCACTAACGATTAAAACACTTCTTGATGAGTACAAGCACGGTCTACTATCAAGCTCACAACATACTAAAAGACAGCTTAATACATTTAACAAATAATGTGTCTACAATGCAATGAATGGATACTTAGGAGGTCATTCCGCGCCATTCGCGCTTGTCCCCTCGCCATTCTTTCCTTTCTTTCCTCGTCCCCGCTGAGTCTTCTTTTGCTCCACGTAAGCCAACTCCGTCTCTCTCATTCCGAGCTCAGGGGTCATCCCCATCGAATCAAACAATTCAGTAGCTCGCAGAGCTTCATTCGCCCGTGCCTTGGCTCGGATCTCCTTCCTGCGAGTCTGCAAAAGGAGACCTCTCTCCGCCAGTCGATCAACTCTGGTCTCATAGTCAAACAAGTGTCTCCCGTAACATTCTGAGGGTTAGACTAGACTTCTGCACTTCTAAGGCTATAGCTGAGACGACAACCTTGCACCAGAAACACTTCGCGACTGCTCTCCAAATCCACTTGGGCCTGTCCGACACGCTGCTCGTACCAATCCAGGTACTCGGTGGACAACACAACACTCTCCCGACGTCGAAGGAGCACCACAGGAGGGAAAGCGGAATACGTTCATACCCTCAGAAAATACATGAAGGCATCTAGATCTGTCATGCAGAAAGAAGCTACCTCCACAGTAGCAATGTTTGATATATTTGTTTTGGGACAAAAGCAGTACTATAAATTAGACATTTTTAAAAAATAATAATAAATGGATTATAAAATGACTATTAAGATGCAAAAAATATGGAGAAATATATAAAAGAAAAAATTAAGTTGTATTTAATTCCCAATCGATTATGAAAGAATAATTAAGATACGGAAAATAGGAAGAATATAAAGAAAATTTAGAGAAAAGAAATCACGCCCGGTGGGACTCGAACCCACAATCGCCTGATTAGAAGTCAGACGCCTTATCCATTAGGCCACGGGCGCCAGTTGTTCATATTATTTTAAACTAATTTATTGAATCATAAAAAATTTGCTTCTCCGTGTAAATTTGATTTTTTGTTTTCACATTCATAATTTTTGGGACAAACGTAGTAATATACTCCCTCCGTCCCACTTCAATAGAGACCAACTTTTTGGGTGTGGAAATTAAGGAAAAGTGATGTAAGAAAGAGAAAAAGATAAATGTTGTGAGTATGAAAAATTAAATAGGAGAGAGAATGAGTGGGAGGAATAGTTAGGAGAGAGAATGGTGTGAGTGAAAAAGTAAAATAGGAGAGAGAATGAGTGGGGTAAATAGTGAAGATTCCTTTTCATTTTGGGAAGTATCAATTGAAATGGAACGGACCAAAAAGGAAATAAGTATCAATTGAAGTGGGTCGGAGGGAGTATATTATATTACATTACACTCCCTTCCTTCCACAATAAGGTTTCTAGTTAGTTACGTAAAAATTAAGAAAAAGTAAATGTTGTGAATATGAAAATAAAGTAGAACAGATAAAGTGGGGAGGGAATTTTATTGTGAGAATAACAAGTGAATTTTATTGTTCATTTTAAATAATATAGCAACTAAGAAACTTAATATAAGACATATCAAAAAGAAAAGTAAGAACTTTATTATGGGATGAAGGGAGTATATTTTCTATTTAATACCAAAATATTTATTATAAGGCAGAGGAGAGGAGGTAAATTATTAAATTTCAATATGAGAATTTCACTTGTCTCAAAATATAGATTTGTGATTTATCATCATTTGTATTATTATTACTTTTAATTTAACTCTTTTATAAGATAGAGGGAATATTGTATCATAATACTCATTCATGTGTATCAAACTAGTCCTTAAAATTAATATCTAAATGATTATTATAAGTTAGCAAGTAAGAGTACGACGAAGAACTCGATTTTTTTTTTTTATCAACAGGAAAATAAGATTTTTCGGCTTTGAAGTTGCAAATTTTATTATAAAAATTATTTGTTCATAAATTAAATCTATCAAATTATTATTTGACAAATAAGGAAACTATAACCAATCGACTAATCATTTTAATAGAAAAATTAATCGTTTTAACATGCCCACAATTTACGAATTAAAACTGACGATTTTGATTGATGAACAACAAGTTTTTTATAATTGAAAAAATATTTTTTCCTAATTTTTGAAAAAAAATAATGATTTTGTGATATTTATTCACAATTAAAGAAAGAAATGAAAATAGAAATATTTTTTATGCCACAATATTTTTTTTTTTGGTATGAATCATCATATAATCTATCTGAACATTACAATGGATGTCGACTGGCTTGATTCGAGCCCAATAGAAATATAAGGGCGATAAATCTCCCCTAACAAAAATTTTAATAAAATTTTAATGTTTCCTCATTCTCAATATCCGAATCCTACTATCCGAGACCTCTAATTAAAATATAACACATTAATCGGATGATTTAGGCACTTATTGGTATGTCCACAAATTTTGATTATTTCTATTAGCAGCGAGTTTTGTGAAACTCGCTACTGCTACTGGCACTAGCGAGTGTACCCCTTTTTCTTTCTAAACTTACTATTGCTAATATCGAATTTCATAGAGCTTAGTTATTTTTGTAAATACTTTTCGACTTGTTATTTAGGGAATTACTTTTTTTTTTAATGAATAAAATAAGAAAAAAATCACAAAATTGTGGTAAGTGTACTAATTTTATTGACAATTGGGCCACTTTGACGTAACAAGCCCAATCCACACCTTTCCTTGGAAAGAGTGAAGCACAAGAAAAGCCCACGCCGTAACCTCCGCCGCTTGCCAACTCAAACCCCCAACAAAATACCAACGACCGAGAACCGCCTTGACCTTCATCTCCACCGTACAGCCATGGCGGAAAACGAAGCCACCGTCGTAATTGTTCGAAAAGACGATGATAATGAAGAATCAAACAAGCCTCAACCCAATCAAATTATCTCTTTCTTCTCCAATTTTCTTCAGTCCTTCAATTTCCCTCCGCAGAAGAAAGTAGAGACGGCGAAATTTGAGATTACTGTATTGCCGAAGACGACGACCACCGACGCTTCCGTCGAGGAGGTGGTGGTGGAGGAGTCAAAGCCGGTGACTATTAAATATCCGGTAACTCCGCCTGCTGTTGAGCCTTTGAAGCTTGAAGCTGAGGAGTTGAAACAGGATACTAAACCAGTGGTTCTCTGGCAGGTATGTGGTTGTTTTTGGGAAACCCTATATGGATTTTATGTTGTTAGTTCTTATGTTTGCTATGTTTAATTTGTTTAGTTTATGATCATTTGGTGGGTGAATGAATAGTGGTAAGGATTAAGAATTGGAAAATTGAATTTGAATTTTTGAAAGAGAGAAGGAAAAAAGAACAAATTAGCTGAATGAAATGTGATAGGAGTTTGGGTTGAGTAGTTAATTTTGATACTCGAGGTTTATGACTGAAATTACTTCTTTGATGAAGTTTGGGTTAATTAGTTAATGTTGATTCGTATTGTGGTTAGTCAATTCCTGCCACGAGTTCTATAAATTTCATTCTCAGATAAAAAAAACAACTTTCTAGTTAAATTGTTGGTATATTTTCTAGTATCCAGCAGTGAGTTACTGACGCATAATCTTAGTAGCATAACTATGAATGTGATCAGTCAAAATTCTAGGGCCCATTTTAGTTGGGGAACTGGTACACTGCATCTATTCACCTATTTTAAACAAAGATTTATACGAGAAAGTTATGTGCCGGGACTATTGTTCATTCACCACAAACCTCCTTTTGCACTTGTCTTTCCTGCTGGTCAATTTTGCGTTTGTCTTCTAGTAGAGGATAATCGTGCTGGATTGCATTTCTCTTCTTTTTGGGATTCGAAATCCTTAAATCTTTAATGCCAAGATCGTGTCTTTTATATATATTGTTCTACCTTCATGTTAAGCCCATTGTTCCCACTAAATATAAAAGGTTTGAGTGGTTAAAAGCAAGTCTCAAAGTATGCTCTTCTTGTTGTTGCTGTTTGTTGGAGATAGCAAAAATTCAAATCGTCCCTTCATTTATATTTGGACTTGCCTGGACTCTCAGAGTTTAGCTGCTTTGTTGAAGCTATATCATTGTGGGTTTACTTTATTTTCTCTTCTTTCTTTCTTTTTTTTTTTCCCCTCTTTAAAGTGAAGCTTTCTTAGTCCCTTTATATCACAGTTGGGTGTAATTTGATATATGTTCTTTGGAGAAAGTGACAAACTTGAGTATTTTCTTTTGAAGCGATAATTTTAAGCTTAAATTTCATGTGCACTCCCCCACCATGCTTTCAACATGCGTAGAAATCCTTAACCGCCTCTTTATTATTGTTGCCATGTTTTTGTTTTTTTAACACATGATGCCATGGTTAATTGCTAGATAAATTTGTGGGCATCATTTAGTCAATGCTCACCTATTTTCTTGTATAATGCATCTTCCACCAGTTCTGCTATCTTATTATTCAACCTATCACTATCGAGAACAATAGTCAAGCAAGAAACTTAAATTTAGTTTTACTGAAAGGTTTTATGATTGATAGATAAGATAGTTAGAGTAATGTTTGGAATAATGGGCTAACAAAGTTGGTAGGCATTTGTGTTAACCTGCGCTGGATAAAGATTAGTCGTTCTGAAACTTGAAATGACCATCTTGTAGATGAATAAATTGACATAGAATAAGATTGGAGCACAGCTAAATATGTAGCTTTGAGGTGACTATTCTGCTATGTGCCTCTATGATCAGTATTATTTTGTAATCCCTCCATCCCAAAATGAAGGTCCAAAATATCTCCAAATTTACTCTTGATCAAGAGCAAATTTGAACATTTTTTAGACATTCATTTTGGGACGGAGGGAATGTTTGTTTCGCATTCTAATGTTTGATATGGCCTTTTTGATGTTTGTGATAGATACCAAATGATCTATGCTTATATACTCTATTCATTTTATTTGAAGATTAATATTGACCTGGATGTAATAATTCTAACATAGCTTTACTTAAGTTGGTATCCAAACTTGTCTTTTGCACAGCCGAGTAGGGGTGTGCAAGAAAACCGAAAAAACCGAAAATCGAACCGAGACCGACGAAAACCGAACCGAAAAGACCGAAAACTGATGATACCGATTAGTGTTCGGTATTAAATTATAGCAAAACCGATTTTTTCGGTTCGGTACGGTTTTATGATTCAAAAACCGATTATCATACCGAACCGAACCGAAACTAAAAGATCATATTATTTTTATATGATTTGTTACATATGTCAAGTATATTGTTAATTTATTATGTTATGTTACTAGCATATATTTTATTTATTTATGCTCAAAAATATATTAATTGTTATTTTTACAGTTGTTAATATAAGTTGTGCAATTAGATTTATGTTCCATTTCAATGATGAAGTATTTATTTTTGGACTATTATTCTTTAAATTGAAGAATTAATCTTGTGTCATTCGAACTTTTGGATTTTGAAAATTGTTTTCCTTCGGAAAAGAAATTCCAAATAGCATTTTTGAGAAACCTCAATAAGCATAAAACCCTATGACTCTATAAAGACCTTTAAACAATTTAAAAACCGAAAAAACCGAACCGAGCTTATACCGAAACCGAAAATCGAAACAACCGAACCGATGAAAACCGATAACTAATGGTATAAGTTTTTAATATACCGAAGTATTTCGGTTCGGTATCGGTTTTACCCCAATACCGAACCGAACCGTACCATGCTCACCCCTACAGCCGAGAGATAAACTTAAGATAAAGTTGGAATCTTCTCCAAAGCAGATGGAAGTAGTAGTTAGTTCCAAACTTCCAGTAACATCTGATATAATTACGGGTTGTCTAAGTTTTTCAACCTGAAACCAATGGTGGTGGTAAAGTTTTCGTTGGAGTTGATTTGTACTATAATGGCTAAGATTGGGTCTGAGCAATCGTTAACAATTGTTCATTGGGGCATATATCTCGAAACCAAACAAAAGAAATAAATACGGGTAAAAGATTCTTTATCTGGAATTCTCTTGCACCCCTTGTTAAAACAGCCAATATGACTGCAAGGGTGAATTCTATCCAGAAAAAAAAAGACTGCATTTTTTTGGCAGATTCTTGTTGTGTTGAGCCGTCATTGCAGCATAATAGAGTATGAGCTTCTGAGTTGTAAGAAGAACTTGAAAATCCCCCCCCCTGTTAATAAATAGAAGTTCTTGCAAATTGATCACAGTTAAACTTGCCATATTTACTAAATACTCGGTATATGCTTTTCGTATTTAGTGGCTTATCATTACCAGTACAAGTCCATCAATGACAATGAAGATTGTCTACGATCTTAATTCTTGGGGAGAAAGTAAGAGCTGAGGGGCATATCTCTCAAGTCAAAGCCATATATCTTCAATCATCCTCACTCTCTCTCTCTCTCTCTCTCTCTCTCAAGTCAAAGCCATATAATATCAGCCTGTACCCTAAAAGAGGGTTGTGTGGGTCATTGGTTATCATATGCAGCAAGAACCTTGCTTGGGAGTGCACTGATGCTGCTGGTCAACAACAACAAAGCCTTAGTCCCAAATTGGCTAACATGAATCCTTATATGTCATCATTGTGCAAGAAAAGATGTAAGAAAAAAATAAGTTAGAAGAAGTAATAGGTGGGAAAGAAAAATATAAAAGAAATAGAAAATGAAAAGAGAAGCAGAAAGAATTAAAATAGTGATAAAAAAAAAGAATAAATATTACTAGATAGGGAAATGAAAATAATAATAATAAAAAATAAATAAATACTGATGCTGCTGGTCAACTAGTGAAATTTGCATGCAAAAATAGTTATACTTTAGGTTATTGCTCTCTCATTGGATATCTAACCTTGTACGAATCTGATGGCCTTTTTCCAGGTTTACGCAATTGGAGGGTTTTTTGTTTTGAGGTGGGCTTTGGCAAGATGGAAAGAACGCAGGGCAAATAGGCCGCCACCCAATGAGCCACCTAATGAAGATCCACCTGCAAATGAGTAATTAGTCTTCACACAAATCTTATGTGTAGAGTTATCCTGTGGAATATCGGAAAATAGTCCAGCTACTTTTGACTACCCTCTTTAAGTATGAACGTTTGGTGAATATATTTTGTCCAATATTCAGTGTTTGCGTGCATGATCTTCAATATTGTGAATGGTTTTTTTTTTTTTTTTTTTTTTTTTTAAAGTCCCCTCCCCCCAAAAAAAAAAGAAAAACCCGGGTTTATGGATGTGCTGAAGGGTTCGAATTGTAGGAGCATTATTTTCTGGTCATCCACATTGCGTGGCCAGTGTAGCTACAATCTTCAGTTCATTTCTATGGCACTGTTATGCCTTCCAGAAATAGGCTCTTTATGAAATTCTGGAGTGGATATTGTGTTTTAAAAGTTAGGGGGTATGAATTGTAAAGGCAAAAACCATATTTTTCATATTAAACTTTTACCTTTCTTAAAATGTTCTCACTGAACTTTCACATTTTTCAAAATGTGCTCACTCCGTTAATGAATTTGCTAAAAACCTAATGAAATTTATCCATGTGACCTGACATGACTAATATTCGTTAAGTTTTCAATCGATATGATAATGTTGTTGAAGACTTGCCACATATTGTGGGTTTTAATACTTTGATTCATGGGTTTTGTTTTGCAAAAAATTGATTCAATTGAATTCATGTTATTTGAGTTTGATGGTTGGCGATGGTAAAAGGGGTGTTCTTCAACATACATATCAGTAGCTTGGTTAACAACTTAACTATGTTAGTCATGTGAGGTTATAGCGGCTAAATTTCGTTAAAGTTTTTAGCGAATTTGTTGATGAAGCGAGCACATTTTGAAAATTTTGAAAGTTCAGTGAGTACAATTGAAAAAAATACTCCCTCCGTTCCTAAAAGATTGTCTTGTTGTACATTTTGCAATTATTAAGGAAGAGCTTCACCTTCTTGTACCTTAGTAGATTTGCACTAACATTCATGCCTAAGTTTAGAAATGGGACATACTTTTTGGGACAGGTCAAAATGACAAATGAGACAATCTTTCGGGGACAGAGGGAGTAATTCAATAAAAACATTTTAAAAAATACTAAAGTTCAGAAACGGTAATATGAGTTTTGCCAATTGTAAAGTCTGAACTTTATGAACTTTATATGCCGAATTTGAGGACTGCTGAGACCATGATTAATGGTGAACGAAATTTCGTTCACCAAGAGCAATTCCTTGAACGAAATTTCGTTCACCAAGAGCAATTTCGTGAACGAAATTTCGTTCATGGCAATTAGTGGTGAACGAAATTTCGTTCATGGCCATGAACGAAATTTCGTTCATGAGTTTCGTTCATTTCAAGAACGAATTCGTTAGTGAAAATTTATGGGTTTTGTTAGGATACCCACCATAGGCATATCCTAACAAGTGACCCATTATTTTTAGGACAAAAATGTCCCTCATTTCTCGAAGCAAGCATATGTATGATGGGGGCAAAATTGTAATCATCAAAGAGAGAGAGAAAGAGTTAGTATTAAATAAGAGAGAGAGAGAGAGAGAGTTAGTATTAAATAAGAGAGAGAGAGTTAGTATTAAATAAGGGGATTTTTGTTTTTTTTAAGTGATAAATGCTGAAATTTGATTTCAGTTCTGAAAATGGCTGAATGATTAAGAGGCAGCAACTGAAAACTGAATTCTGAATTGGATAAGTTGTTTGATTTTGTATCTGAATTCATTATCTGAAACAGTTAAAAAAAAAAAACCGTAAATGCATTATGAAACAGTAAACAGTTTAAATTTTTTTTTACCCAAAATCAAATATGAAACAGTGGCTTTCAGAGGCTTTCAGAGGCAATTCAACAACATTTTAACCACTTAAAATTAAGAGGACTTTAAGAGCCTAACAAGCCTTATTTAAAAAAAAAAAAACAAACACACTTATTTCTCTAATCCTCTTAATGAATAAGTGTTAAGAGGCAAATAAGGCTTAAAATAAAAAAACAAACGCCCCCTAAGAAAGAGAGAGAGAGAGAGAGAGAGAGAGAGTTAGTATATCTCTCTCTCTTTGATGATTACAATTTTTCTTCCATCATACATATGGTTGCTTTGAGGAATGAGGGACATTTTTATCCTAAAAATAATGGGTCACTTGTTAGGATACTCCTATGGTGGGTATCCTAACAAAACCCATAGTTTGAGCTATATGTGTATTTTGTAATTTTGACATTTTTGAAATTATATTATTGAAATAAAAATATTAAAAATGTTTATAATTTCTTTTTCTCTATAAATAGAGTCTAATTTTATAATATTTGACATAATTTTAATATTTTACTATTTAAAAATGATAAAAAAATTATTGTATATATTTGATTAAATTTTAATTTTTTATATATTTAAATTTTTTCTTGCGTCAAACGATGTCGTTTAGATCAAAAATTCAAAAACGTTCATTTTTTCCCCTATAAATAGAGCTCAAGATTGCTAGATTACGTACATCTCTTCTTCCATACTTCCTTTCTCTATAATTAGCAAAAAAAATCAAGATTTTCTTTTTTTTATTATGAGTAATTACTGGAATAGTTCTCATAATTTTGGAACAAATCCTGATCATGCTTGGTTCGAACAAATGCTGACTAATGATCCCAATTTCGTACAAAATTTTCAGCAACACAATTTTCAAAACTATCCAAACAATGTTGAATTTTGAGATCATATGTGTCATTTTATTTATTCTGTTCGTTTGTTTGTGTGTTGTATTTTTAATTTTAATTTTCATGAGTGTAATGTTTTAAATTATCGTAATTTAACGTTTATTTATGAGTGTTTAATTTTTTAAAATTTTGCAATTAAGTAAAATAAAAAAATAATTATATTTATTGTTAATGATGTTAATAAAAAATAATATTTATTAATGTATATTATTAATTTTATAATATCAAATTTCTATTAAAAATATTTATGTGAACGAAAAATTCGTTCACCACTACAGAATGTAAGCTGGCGTTGTAAGTACCCAAATCTGGCTCATGCCTTCCGGTTAATTTTCCCGACATTTCGGTAAATTTCCCGGTAATTCCCCGGACCTTCCTAGTGTTCCGGAAATGTCCTGGAACAGTCCAAATTTAAATTAGGGCTGTAAGGAGCCTTCCTAATTAAGAAAACACGTTTTTCTTAATTAGGGAGAAGCTTCTAGAATGATGCCACCTTGCATGGTTCTAGAATGCTGAGTCACAATGGATAAGACCGCACGGCCTCATTTGCAAAGAGCCTGCAGCCGCACGGCTTCATTAGCCTTATCCAGACTGCCTATAAATAGAGCCCTCCTCTACCCATTTCAACAACAACAACAACAACAACACCAACAATCACACACACACTCCATAGCAGTCCAGACGTGAAGAAAAACCCTTGAAGGCTCAAGAAGGCGAAGAAGAAGCTCAAGAAGCCATCTCCCTCCTCCTTGAAGACCCAAGAAGAACCTCTCCTCCTAGCTCCGTCCGAAGAAGCGAAGGAAACGATTAGTAACCTCGCACGCCCTAACCTTGCATTTTAATTGATATACTTGCTCATTGCATTCATATATCTTGCTTGGGACTTGGCATTTATTCATAAAGATCATATCTTTATCACCCCCTTTCCCCTTTGCATGCATTAAGACCTCATTTGTCATAAAAATGTAGTCTTTTTCATAAAGGTGCATCCTTTGCACCTAAAATCCTATTTTCCAATAAAAATGTCATCTTTATGCATCATTTGCATATAAAGATCAAATCTTTTTCAATGAAAACGCATCCTTTGCATCAAAACCCCTTTTTCAATGCATCATTTGCATAAAAATCAAATCTTTATGCATCATTTGCATAAAGATCATTTCTTTAAATCAAAAAGCATCATTTGCAACCTAAAAATGTCATCTTTTCATTAAAGAGTCATTTTTCATCATGCATTTCCCCTTTCCCCCAACCTTGGAACGGACCGGTGTAAAAGTTCTCATCTTTGCATCGTTCCTTCCATTAAAGGTTCATGATTTCTTTAGGAAAAGGATAACCTTGAACCCTATATCTCCGATTATCGCTTAAGAATGAGTATGAAGCCTCTATACGAGCTCGACCGTCTTAAAGCGTAGGATTGATGGGCTAAGGACATTCCTTCCTAAAGAACCTCATCTTTGACCAAAAGAGAGTCATTCTCTCGATCACGCAAGTCCCGAGGGTCCCGAGGTTTAAAAATGCGATGATCATAAGTCATAAGATGAGGACGGGATCATAATCCCAAATACATAAATTCCAAGGAATCCCGAGCGACAACCAACAAATGGTTTGTACGTCAGGAAGATAACTTGGGACATTCCCCCTTATTTTCAAACACATGCACACAAAGAAAGCACGCAAGCAAACACGATTAATGAAATCTAGGGAGACTTGCTCCGGCAAGGCACTTTGGGTGAACGCCAAGCGTTCTTCCCGAGGGTAACTTAACCTCCGAACCCATAAAACCTTTTTTTCAAAGTTTTGAGGTAATCAAAATGGCGTGGCGACTCCGTTTTTCAAATAACTCGGATGTCTTCAAACTCGCGTGAATTCCAATAAACAAAAATTTTGGGCACACATTCACAGTTTGGCGACTCATTGGGGATCATCCCAAAGGAGAAAAGCTTTATTTTCAAAACAAAAGTCGATACTTGGTATATAGGTGGACCCCACTTACCCTTCTGTATCGCTCCTAACCGGGGCTTGGGATAACAAGGTGGTTTAACAATCCCACGTACCAGTATCCCTTTTCGAAAAAAAAAAATTTGAAAAAAAATACAAAAGCTTTTCCCTTTGAGCGGGTTAGACTCCCATCGCCGATTTCATTAATCGTGTTTGCTTTCTTTTACCATGCATTGCATCATTTGCATCTTGGAATCTGTGCATACTTTGAACGGGAAACAACCGAAAAATAGCAAAAGGAGTGGAACTGGAAAATTGATCCATGCGGTCGTGCGGCTAATCCTCATAGGATTCGACCATACGACCTCGGTGGCAATTCCACCGGGGAAAAATCATGGTTAATCTGGCGAGTCCTAGCGGCTTGGGGCTATTCGGCTCCATGGCGGCGGGGCTCCCAGAAAAATTTACGTGCTTATGTGTTGCATTTTCCCCCGTCCCGAAAATCATTCCTTTAAAACACATTTATGAAAATCTCTGTTTTAACTCAAAAAGGAACAATTTTAGGAGACCGCACACTACGCGCACCTGATATATCTGTACACTTTTGCACGCACGTCCCTCAAACCCGAGGTGGTTCAGTGCGATCACGGACGGCCTTACGATGCTCCGGGCGCGCACGGAATCATCCCAACCTCCCATGGCGGCCGGTGTCGACCAATGCACGGTCCGTGTCACACGTTTCAAAAATCCGTGACTTTTGGTTGGTTTTGGTCTAGTCCGTGTCATATAGCCCGGTTGCATACCCACGTAAAGGTCAAGCCTTAGCTCATAACGGAAGCCAAGATTTTCGCTCAAGCGAAATCCGCCAAAATTCCGACAAGGAAAAATCGGTGGGATCTTGACTCCGACATTGACTATTGACCTTGACCCGCACGGAATGCGTAAAAGTCAAGACCAAGTCTTTGCCAAAATAAAAGATCTTTCGCTCAAGCGAAGCTCTGCCAAAATTCCGACAAGGAAAAATTGGCAAGATCTTGACCGGCATTGACTTCGATTCCGACTCGCGCCTTTGCGTATGCAACGAAGTTCAATGTGACCTTTGTGTCATCCGGCTTTTGCCGCCCGACCCATGCCTATTATATTCTCGGACATTACCGAAAGTCAAAAACCGTCATTCGCTCAAGCGAAACTCATCAAAGATCCGTCGAGGCGAGAGACGAGACTTTCACGGTATTGCCTTGACTATAATCCGCATCGCTCGTGCGTTGAAAGGTCCTATGACCCGCTAGACCCGATAGGAGCGTTCTTTACTCTCGGTCGGTGGGATCCGCGTGCCCTATAGGACCCTCGCCCGGGGCTGTCCACCTGGGAGGTCGAAATACGAGGTGGAATACGAGGGGCTTATAGACGTAGTGACGGAACCCATTTGATCCGGGATCTAGAGTAGTTGTGAAAAAGAAGGGCGAGAACCCCTTTTCCAACCAAATAGATATTAATAAAAGACCTTTTTAAGTAAACTTGAAGATTCTAATTTGCATATTGCACAGGCCTTGGCTAAACACCTACCCAGTCTAAACCTTTCCTATCCCTTTCCCGAGAAAGAAGTGGGTGAGAACACCGGGTCGGCGACTTGTTAGCGCGAGAATCCTCGAAGCAGGTTCGCGAGAATCCTCGGTTTCCTCGGTTCGAGAGTCGAGAATGGCCGATTTGAGAGAGCGATCTTTGGTTTAGGTAATCGAGATGACTAGGGAAGAAGAGCTAGCCTATAACCAATGCCCTCCCCATCTTCATATAACCCATTACCAAAACTGTCCTTTCTCGGTCTTATCCAATACCAATTTGTTAGGGTCCCGACACCCTCGCTTCCTCTAAATCCCTCCATGGGACCCTTTTCCTCCTTTCGGCCCGAGCCAAATTTCCCTACCTTGGAATCCCGGTGCAGGTTTGACCTTTCCAATTTTGTCAACTTTGTGAATTTGCCTACCTCTCGAGATAGCTACGGCGAAGAGTCGGTCGGGAATGAGAATAGGAATGGGTGGATTTACTGATGATGATGATTCGGTAGAAGGAATGGACTTGGAGCCTACGGAAGTGAAACCCGAAGGGCAAGATGAGGCGAAAGCCACGGACACTGGAACAGGGGATGAAATCACTTCAAAGTGTGTCTGCGGCCTATGCAAAGGCTCGGAGAAGGATGAGGTAGTGTATGAGTCCTATATCCTAGAGTTCAATACTCCGTACAAGGACTTGGTAGGTGAATGGAGAAACTTGATCGAAGCTTTAGCCAAAAGAGGGAAGTGGGCTCCTCCCACCGATCTAGAACATGTAAGTGATCGCCAGAAGCCAAACTCTCATCGGGAAGGGTAGACTCTATCACGGTGTTAGTAGTCACTCCTGAAACTTGGTGCGAAGAAGAATGTATGGATGCCTTGGAAAGAGTCACGAGTTTAGAGGCGACCCCGGTCCCCTTTATGTCCTACGATGATAATGATGTCTTCCTGGTAATCCCTAAGCCCGAGGAAGAGTACGAGATACCCTCATATGGCGTCAAGTATCCCGACCTGCTTTTGCCCTCATTGGTCATAAGAGCCAAGACGAAAGTTCCCACGAGAGCTACTTGTAGTGACAACGTGAAGACACGGTCGAAGTGCCGGAAGGGACAATAGAGGAGTGGTTAGCCCGAAGCCAGAAAGCCCGGAAAATATCTCGACGGTAAGGAAAAGGAACCCGCCATGAGGTTTGACCCCGCGAGAAATCCTTATTGATGATGGAATTTCCCATTTCGGAAAGTGTTTAGCCAATGTCCAAAATGCCGTCAAAGGTTGACCCCAGGGGAAAGAAAAGACATGCTTGACGGTGATGAGGAATGTGATCCTACTCTGTTAAAGAAGTTGCTAGGATCGGATGAGAAAGCCATTTGCCAAGCTCCAAAATCCGGAAGTGATAATTCTTGTTGCATGCGACTTTGAAAAGTTTGAATGAGGCTGTGAAAGCTTTAAACGGAGAATGTGAAAAGGTCAAAAAGCCGGTAACACAGGACGGTTCGGGAAGCCGCCTATGCTTCCAGGCGCCGTCAATCGGATCAATCAGTGAGAAATTGGCCATACGCCGGTAAGAATCCGCCTCGACTTTGAAAGAATTGTGAGAATCCTCCGGTAGGAATGATGACCAAGGAAAATCCAATGTCTATGTGATGACTCGATGCAGACGAGATGAGTATTGAGCGGCCTAGGGGTGACAAAAGGAATGCCGTCTCGGAACCAAAGACGAGATAAAAGACCTTATAAGCTAGAAGCGAGAAAAGCGACTACGATAAGGAGGATCCGGTCCTAACTCGGTTGAAGTGTACCCAAGCCAATATCTCCTTATGGTCCTGTTAACCTCTTCATACCCTCATAAGTTGAAACTAGAAGAAAGTTTGGCCAAGACCATGGTGCCCATAGATGTCACCCACGATGAGGTCGTCGAAATGATTGGAAATATCCACTATGGAAACATCATTACCTTATTGAATTGGACTGCCAAAGTATGGGGCTAGTCACAACGAACCTCTTTACATCACAGTCCGAGTTAGAAGAGCGTCGATTGCCACAGTACTAGTTGACGAGAGTGCAATGAATGTCTTGCCGGCTAAGATGATGGATTTATTGGATACGAAGCCAACGGACTTAAAGCCTTCTAGTCGAGACTATTAAGGCCTATGACTCCCTTTGCACGATCGGTTTTGGGGATCGCCACTCTCAAGATGTGGTTCGGAAAAAGGTCATGGATGTTGATTTTCAAGTTATTGACATTCCAATTTCATTTACTTGCCTTCTTTGGGACGGCCTTGGATCCACCGAGATAAGCGGGGTAGCCTCTACTTTACATCGGTGCGTCAAATTTCGGTCGAGTGATGGAACTATCACCACCATTTATGGGGACAGTGTCACGATAGAAGGAACCGGCACCGGGGACATCCCGATATTGGAAATCAAGCATGATGATGAAGGGTTAGCATTGGCCGGATTCTCCGTAGCTTCTTCAAGGCACAAGTGTGTTGCGTGACCTCACCACTACTTAGATAAAATCCCTCTGCCATGAGAATGATGCGAAAAATGAGCTATCTTAGGGACTTGGATTGGGTAGAAGACTTCAAGGTCGTAACACCATCATTGATGTGAAGGAGCGAGACTACCGAGATATGGCTTGGGGTACAAACCAAACTCTCGGGATGCCGGAAAAGCTAAAGGCAAGAAAGGTGAAGGGATCCGGCTCCATCCTTACGGTCTGTCTCGACCCATTACTTTATAAAAGGAGGGACACAATATGATGAAAGTGATCGCCGGATCTCCTTGCGAGAAAACCCTTCTAGAGAACCTTGAGAAAGTTAGGGAAAGCCGGCCAATCCCGTTCGAAGAATGTTCCTTGATTTGCCGGATATCCACAGGGCTACCACTACCGATTCGGAATGAGTACGTCTTCAAAGGAAATCCGGCCGGTGTCAAAAGGTCGGCATCGGGACAATGGACTTCTCCGCCTTTGAGTTAGCTCTTCCAAAGATCAGCGGATAGAAGGCTGCCGGCGGTGAAGACGATCGGTGGGGTTTGCAAGAGTTGTTTGACGAAGAAGCACAAATCCCGAGACTTGATCGACTTGATTCGAGATGATGAGATAGTTGCCGTTATTGGAGACGATGGTGAAAGTCATTTTGATCCTCGCACTTTGGTGACTAAGACGAAATGCCATTGAAGAATTGGGAGACATTCTCGGGGCCGATAGCGATCGACGGCAAATGATCACGGAGCTTGGATTGGTACCCGTCCTCCTCAACCCGGTCGTGTCAAACACCACATTGTCTATTCGGTTGAGTCGGGAATCTTGAATTCAGTCCTCGAGAGTCATCCGAAGGCCTCACGCTGAGGATTATGAAATGTAATCGATGTCATCTTTCCCCTTATCTTGAATGAAATGACAAATCTTTACGATTATCCTCTTATTGCCAACTTAACAAATGATAAATTAACTCAAAACTTAACAACGAGTTAATAATGAATCATTTGAACAAGATGCAAACACACTAAACGAACAATACATTAAAGAAATCTTTAAGCGGGTTTCGAAAAGAGGAAAACCGGGCCCAGTGCCGAGGAGGTTTTGATAAGTGTGAACTTGGGTACTATTGAGGAACCTAAAGAGACACAGATTGGAAGCTTCTTCCGGGGTTGAAAGGGGCAGATTGATTGAGTGCTCGAGAGAATACGTCGGCGTGTTTGCATGGTCATACAAAGATATGCCGGGGCTAGACGGTTCGATAGTAGAGCACAGAATCCCTCTAGCACCGAGATGCCAAGCCGATAAAGCGAGCGAGAAAGATCAAGCCGGAATGGTCCCTACGGGTCAAAGAAGAAATTGAGGAAGCTACTGCGGGTAGGATTCATCGAGTCATTGAATACCCGACATGGTTGTCCAACATCGTGACCGTAACCAAGGCCAATGGGAAGGTGCGGCTGCTTGTGTGGATTCAGAGATACGAACAAGGCCGGCCCAAAGACGACTACCCTACGCCAAACATAGACATCTGGTGGACTCCACTTTGCCAACTACGAAGTCAAATCCTTCGTTGATGGTTTTGCGAGGCTACAACAGATCAAGATGGCGAGGAAGACCAAGAAAAGACGGCCTTCACCACACCGTGGGAACCTGCTTGTTATACGGTAATGCCATTCGGGCTCAAGAATGCCGGGGCTACTTACGAAAGGGCGGCGACCGCACTTTTTCATGACATGATCCACAAGGAGATTGAGGTCTACGTAGACGACATGATAATCCACTCCAAAGGAGAAGGTGGGCAGACACTTTGTTGACCTACGAAAATTCTTTGAGAGGTGAGACGGCATTCCATGAGACTAAACCACGCCAAATGCACCTTCGGAGTGACAAGGGAAAAGTGCTCGGGTACATGGTCACGGAGCGAGGTATAGAAGTTGACCCCAGAAAGATCAAAGCTATCATGGATATGAGGCCACCTCAAACCCGGACGAAGTCAAAAGCTTCATGGGAAAATTGCGGTACATCGGCCGTTTTGTCAATCGGTTGACCACTATGTGCGAGCCCATCTTCAAGCTCATGAAGAAGAATGTGGACACGAGAATGGACCGAAGAATGCCAAGACGCCTTTGACCGAGATCAAGGCATACTTAGTGCATCCCCGGTACTATGCCCCCCACATAGACGAAGCCTCTTACGCTCTATCTAAGCTATCATGAACACGGCGGTTGGGGCTATGCTTGCTCAAGAGAAGAAAGACTCTCGGGTAGAAAATGCCATTTACTTTGTCGGCGGAAGCTACAAGGGAGTGAGCTCAATTACTCGGCGTGTGAAAAAGACTGTGCGGGGCGAGTGCAGGTAGTCGGCAAGTTGAAGCATTATATGCAAGCCCACCACTGTGAACTTGGTCTCGAAAATGGACCCCATCAAGTACATCTTTGACAAGCCTTCCCTATCGATGCGTCTAGCGAAGTGGTCCTTCTTCTTGGCGAGAATACGACATCAACTATGTGACCGAGAAAGGCCATCAAGGGTCAAGCATTGTCGAGATCACCTAGCGAATTTCCCCGGTAATGAAGACGAGAGGGCACGAACCCCAATTTCCGAGATGAAGGGATCTTTGCGGTTGAGCACGAAAATAGATGGCGGTTGTTCTTTGACGGAGCCGCTAACAAAAGAGGAAATGGTGTAGGAATGCTATTGGTCGATCCGAAAGATGAGCATACCCCCATAGCCCTCAAGTTGAACTTTCTGCCACGAACAATGCCGCCGAGTATGAAGCTGCATTCTTTGGTTTGGAGGCCGCCTTAGAAAGAAATGTCAAGGAGCTCGAAGTTTACGGAGACTCGGCCACGATCATCAACCAAGTCTCCAACAAGTGGAAGGCTGTAGACCCTAATCTGCAACGGTATCATGCCCATATGGAGGAGTTGGTTGGACGGTTCAGAAGTAACTTTCCACTACTTGCCGAGGGAAAAGAACAGTTCGCGAGATGCTCTAGCTACTCTAGCCTCATTGGTAGAGATCCCAGGGAAAAGCCATAAAGCCCTTGAGTGGGTAGAAGAGAAGCCCCGACTTTACTGTTGTGAAGTGGACACAGGACCGAGCCTATAAAGGAACCTTGGTACAATCAGTTACCAATTCCTCAAGACGGAGAGTCGGCTTTCGAGACGAAGAAGGTAGACCAAAAGAAGGAGTCGAGCCAAAAGCTTGCAAGCCACGAAAAGGTTGGCTTCTCGGTACGTCATTCTAGGAGGCAACCTATACAAGAAGCGGTATCAAGGACCACTCCTCTTATGTGTCACTCAAGAAAGAGCCGGAGAGTTGATGACCGAAGTCCACAATGGTCCTTGCGGTCCTCACATGAATGCGAGCCACGATGCAAGTGATCCTCGAGAATGGGTTACTCTTGGATCTCCATGGAAACGGTGCGTTCGGCACGTCCGAACACTGCGACAAATGCCGGCGGTTTGCCAACCTCAACCATCTCCCACCTCATGACACATCTTGCATGGCGACTCCTTGGCCGTTTGCAACTTGGGGCATTGACGTGATAGGGAAAATATCCCGGCGAGGAAGCAATGGGCACGAGTTCGTGTTGGTGGCCATTGACTACTTCACCAAGTGGGTAGAGGCCAAGTCCTACAAGGTCCTCACTTCTAGAAAAGTGGCCCGGTTCATCAAAGAAAACATAATGTGCGAGATATGGGGTGCCCAGCGAGATCATTTCGATAATGGGTCACACTTCGAAGGAGGCTGCGATAGGCGCTTTGTCGAGAATTCGAGTTACTCGCCACAAGTCGTCCCGTCTGGACCTCGAACCAATGGAGCCGTGGAAGGCTGCTAATAAGACACTCGAGCGGATCATCAGGAAGATGGCCACCGTGGTCGTGATTGGCCCGAAAAGCTGCACCTAGCACTGCGGGGCTACGAACGTCTGTCGGAACGCCCACGGGAGAAACTCCTTTTGCCTAACTTACGGGATGGAAGCGGTGTTACCGGTGGAGTTGGAAATCCCGTCATTAAGGGTCCTCTGGAAGCTTGAGTGTCAATGAAGTGGAATGGTTGCGCGGCCGGCATGATGAATTAGCCACCTTGACGAGAGAAGGCTAAAAGCCATGGAACACACCCGAGCCTACCGGAGGCGAATGGCGGGCGTTTGATAAAAGGTCAAGGCCGAGAGACATCAAAGAGGGCGACTTGGTCTGAAAGTAAAGCCCCTACCGAGAGACAACCCCACAGGAAAATGGGAACCCGTCTGGATCGGCCCTTATGTGGTGCGAGAAAATGCGTCGGGAGGAGCAATGAAGCTTGCGAGACTTGGATGGCAATCCCTTTGTCCACCCGGTCAACGGTGATAAACTCCGAAGATACTATGTACGATAAAAAAAAAAAATAAAAAAAAAAAAAAAAAAAAAAAAAAAAGAAAAAAAGTGCAAAAAGAGTAATGCAGGCTAAGTGAAGACCCCAAAAAGGGCGGTCTAGGCAAAAGAACAGGGTTGCACATATATAAAAAAAAAAAAAAAAAAAAAATCTTAGTGCAAAAAGAGTAATGCCCGGCTAAGTGAAAACCCCAAAAAGGGCGGTCTAGGCAAAAGACAGGAAATTTGCACATAAAAAATTTTTAGTTCACCAGAATGAACTACGAAGACCTGAGCCCCTTAGCCTTTCTTGTAAAAGGGGAACGTAGGCAGCCATATATGGTTCGGTCTAAACAATAAAAAGGACGATTAAGTTTCCATGAAATGTGTCCTAAACAATAAAAAAAAAAGGGACAATCAAGCTTCCATGAAGTGCGTCCTAAAAAAAAAATAGTAAAGGGTATTTCAGTTTTCATAAAACGGGTCCCAATCAATAAAGACATTTGAATTTCCATGAAATGTGTCTTGATTAATTTTTAAAATAATATTTCTTGTTCATTACAAGTTAAAAACTTCTTGATGAGTTCAAGCACGGTCTACCTCTTAACTCTGCTAACCTGCTAAAAAGATCTAAAATACAACAAAATGCCTAAATAAACTAATGTGTTTGCAAATGGCAATAAGAGGATCTTGAGAAAAGACTTGTCGATCGTCATTCGGAGTCTTCTTCGGATCTTCTTCCCTTTTCCTCGGCCTCGTCGAGTCTTCTTCCTTTTCTTCTCAATAATGTCGGTATCCCTCATCCCGACCTGCGGTATCCTCACTGGAGCCTCTACCAACCCCGTGTCAATGAGCGCTCTCTCTATACGAGCACGAGTCCGCACCTCCTCCCTCGAGCCTCGGTCGAAGGAGCGACCTCGGACAATCTCTTGTCAGAGCCTCCATATCACGACCAAGTCACACGATTGGTTATGGCAACTCGCCTTAGCCTCGGTCTCCTCGAGTCCTACTCGAGTCACGATCGGCTCCCAATAAAGCTCGACGTCTATCCTCCAAGATAACATGAGTCGCTCCCATCTCCCTCTCATACCGAGTCCAAGTAGACGGTGGTCAAGATGGTGCTCTTCACTGCTCTGAAGATAGCCACAGGTGGGAAAGCGAGTATGTGTCCAAGCCCTCGAGAAGAAAGAGAAGGCTGTTTGGATCTCTCATGTCCAATGACACCACCTCCATGGTCCGGATGTCCTCCCAATCACTCAATGGCTCTGTAAAGCCCCAAAGCGCCTGGATACCAAGCGGGGTATGTAGAAGGACGACCGGCGAGAATCACGGAACCCTCGCGGCATAAGACTCTGAAATATCCTCTGATGCGCAACCTCCAATGTGGTATCCACCAACGGATGTCCGAAGTGGATAGCCTAGCCATCATCGACTCCCGGCTACCACATTCTGTTGCTAGGTGCACCTCTCAGAAATCACCCGAGGGCACCGAGTCGGCAAAGCCCAGGCAAAGCCCCGAGCCTCTCCTGCAGCCACAAAGTCAACATAGCCGGACTCCCGGACCTCATGAAGCGGTCTCCCGAGCCATCCTATCGATCCCATGAAATGTCTCTCCCAAAACCGGCGGGACAATATCCTTCCCGGCCTGCGAGTCTCGACCATGTCCAAGAGACCACTATGTGAATCCCCGCGGACTCGGCGGTGAACAAAATAGAGAATACGCGAGAGAATGAAAGCATCCATAGCCACTGTGGTCGCAGCCATATCTGGAGACCCAGGCACACGGGATATCGGAAAGGTCAATCCTATCAGGGGCTACCATCATCCTCTCGGCCTCTCCCAGAAGGAATGCAACGAGAAAAGATGCAAGCTTTACCGTCACGGGCACGTCTCCGATCAGCGGAATAGATATAGCCTCAATCTCGGGACCCCCAATCAAGGCTCTGAAGTCTTCGTGCGTTGGGACGATTTCGTTGTAAGAGAAAGCTTGATAAACATGTCTCGGACATCCCGAACTTTCTTTGCGGCTCTCAACGAGATCCCAATCGGGCGGGAGATCCCTCAAATGCCATAAAGACTTGATCTTGAAGGAAGAATCAAAGCGGCCCCTTGTGATTTTGGAAGTTATATCTCGCCCAAGATTGAAGACCGGATAGAAAATGGTCTCGTCTCCCCCTTTGCAATCTAACGGGATTCTCCATCGCAAAATGATCAAAGATGGTGCTTTTAGGTCCAAAATATGCTCTGGGAACAATTGGGGCAAGTCTAGAGTGAAAATGAAATGAAATGGCCAAGCCTTGCTTTTATTCAGAAAATAACCGGCTCGAGACGGGCTGTTAAGCCGCACGGCTTCATTTGCCCTCAAGGCCATGCCGCACGGCTACATTAGCCCTCTGCGAAAAATTCTGCGGCAACCAAGATTGCTTTGCCCAAGGGAGTTTTCACCCCACTTTTTCAACCAAACCCTGTACAAAAACATATCCAGAAGCCATTCAAGCATTTATACACCATTATAAATCATTTTGGCCCATTTTCAGCCCCAATTCCAAGCAAAAAAGTCGCCCCAAGGCTCAGATAATATGCAAATTGAAAAAGCATGAATTAGAAAAGCAATTAAAACATAAATACAATGTTTTCGCCCCATCGGCGCCCAAATAAAGCAAAAATAAACAAAGTGTGCATAAAAATTGTAAATTGTTTGTTTTTGTTCCAAATCTACTCTAGAGACCTCCTAGGCCTCCGATTCTTCTTCATCTTCATGTTGCTCGGCTCGTAAATGCTAGCCTCCCTCATCGAGTCCTCACAGTCGCTCACATCGAGATAGATGGACATTATCGTGCCCATACTCGGCCCAGTTGCTCCAGAATGTCGGCGTTGGGTCCCCGCCCGAGGCATAGCCTTTGGAAGAGTACTCAGAGGCCGATGAGGTAGACAGCTGTGCCCCGACGTGCCGTCTCTTGCGCCCGAGACTCCTGTGCATCCATTGCCTTCGAAGCGCGAGCCGGCTTCCTCGAAGAGACCGGCACATGTCCTTCCAGCCCCTATTACGCACGACCGGCCCTATCGTAAGTGCGAGCTGGAACACGAGAAAAAAAAAAAGAGAAAAATCTCGAGAAAATCTCGGAAAATAGCAAAAAGCGAGAAAATGCGAAAGCTAAAAGGGAATAAGACCCTAAGAGTACACTTACGGTGCTATCGGGCGACAAGGTGTCTTGGGTCTCCCTAGCATCGGGGACAGTATCCTCATCCTCCTCGGCACTCCATGGATCACGTAGGACAAATGTGCGGGAGGGATCGGCGGGTCGATAGGCTCATCCTCCCCATATCCACGAGTGACCGCCGGCTTCACTAGCTTACGTGGCGTCCTCGGGCGCTGCTCCACAAACACGGCGTAGGGGGTGTCCATGTCGAAGTACTCCTCCGCATGACCACGCACACTTTGGTACCTAGCAATCTCATCCGCCGGCCGGTCCACAGGCTGCGGCATCCGTCTGGAGGGTCGAGAAGGAGTAATGGCATCTAGTGGGGAACATGACCATGCCGCCTCGAGAAGCGGTCCCCGGATAAATGACATCACATGTCGGCCAGTGAGCCACCTCCTGCGCCTCGTCACCTCTATAGCATCTCCCAAAGAAGATCTCTCGGATACCGCCCCGGGGTAGAAGTCCACTCCGTCGTGCCCATCCACGTTGATGACCGGCCTCACCATTTTGTAGTCGAAGGTAATCCGGGTCTTCCCCGTGAATTTATCTCTCGCATCTCCCTCCGGCGAACCATAGCAGGGAAGATGGTGACATCGCTCTGCTTTGGTTCCAAGGGAAGAACCCGATCACCTCGCAAAACCAGGCCTGCATGTTCAAAACATCAAAAGGTCATTTTCTCTCTCATAAAAGTCTCAAGACAGAAAAGAAAAGAAAAAGGAGACTACCTCAAGGGCAAATGAGAAGCGAGTCCATCGAAGCGGCCTTGTTCCGACCGTACATGTCCAACGAGAAGTAGAGCTCCGCCAATCCGGCCTCTCCCCAAGAGACCGTCCCTATCCCATCAACATCCTCCAGAGAGTCGAGGAGGCAAGTCATAGCTATCGTCCCAGAATTGGCAAAGATGGTGACGATAGCATCAACCATATGAATGCTCTAGCCGGTTCTTTGGGCGATCACATCATTAGCAAAGAAAATTGCATGCTAGTACGAATCGCCACCTCGACATTCCGTGTCTCCATCCCCACCCTTCGAATCAGCTCAAACCCGACCAAAGCCTGAAACTCCTCAGCAGTAATATGGTCCCTCCAAGTCACGGGCCTCCCGGTGAAGCGTAAGCCCGTAATAAGCGGTGAAATCGGCGGGAGTCACCGTCGGCTCTCCCGGCTGGTGAAAGCTATGTGTCTTGTCCCACCGTAACTCGATAGGGCCCGGACCAAGCCCTTGCTCTTAGAGGTGATGTGGACACCCCTACCAATGGCCTCTACAAATGCATCCAAGCCGTAGCCCTCACCACCGCTTGGGATTTGCCCCATCCTTCTCAAAATCCGGCATCCTGCGCCAAAGCTTGACCGCTATCTCCGACGGTCCTCTAGACTTGTTCTCACGTAGACAAGCACATCAAAAGAAGCGTCAGTCCTTCATATCATTTCAAAAAGCATGCATATATTCAAAAGTGCACATATTTTCAAAAGAAAAGCATTCATAAAAGTTTTTCTAGCATGACTTTTGCATCAAAAACGTGTCTTTCATCACTTGAAACGCGTCATTGCTTTCCTAAAGCACAAAATCACAATTCTTCGCACATAAGCATTATCTTTCAAAAAATGGCATGCATGAATCATTTTCATCTTCCAAAATCATGTTTTCTCATTGAAAATCAGAATTTTGACCTAGTTCTAGCACAAGGCAAGAACTCCGTCTCATATTTTGAAAAAAAAATTCTTACTTCATTTTGCGAGAAAAAAGTGAGTCATTCTCATAATTTCTGTCAAATAAAATTGCACATGCATATTCTTAGCCTCATAGGTTGTTCATGCATCTCAAAATCATTCAAAAAATCATTCAAAAATCCTAAAATTCGGGTCAAGCCCTAAAATCATTCAAAATTCAAGCAAAATCATCGGATTTGAGCAAAATGAGAATGCTTACCCCAACTGATCGCGGGTTCGTTGATTTGTGCTCCCTTCTCCCCGGATAAAGCTCCGATGGAGGCGTAAGGAAGTCATACTTCCTCTCCGTCCTCACGAGCTCCTTCCTCCTCCTTCTCGCGGCCGCCGAGATGTTTCTCCTCGCTTGCCTTGGTATGGGATTGCCCTCCGGATCCATTTCAAATCAAAGGGAAGCAAAAGGGGTTGAAGAATTTCGAAAATTCTCTCTCTTCTCTCTCTCTCGGCTGAAGTGGGCGGCAATGGTGCCCAATGCCCGTTCAAAACCTGATTTTAAATAACGGAAAAAACAGGCTTCTAGCCGTACGGCTTCTTTTTCTCCATCTCATGCCGGGCGGCTTCATTCGCTACGAGCATAAATTACAATCCCGCCCTGGACCTTCCACTTGGGCATGCAATTTCCGTTATCTTTTAACCAAGATAACATCTTTTCGTAAAATATCCCTTATCTCTTTAGCAATCAAGCTTTATTCCCGCCGCCTCCGTTAATTCCGTTATAACGGGATAACACTAGGTGACAACCTCCGAATTGTCAGAACTCTAAACTTGTGCTACCTCTATCCGCGAATAGTGACGTATGCCCAAGTCATTCCAACTTGTGCTACCTCTATCCGCGAATAGTGACGTATGCCCAAGTCATTCCAACTTGTGCTACCTCTATCCGTGAATAGTGACGTATGCCCAAGTCATTCCAACTTGTGCTACCTCTATCCGCGAATAGTGACGTATGCCCAAGTCATTTCAACTTGTGCTACCTCTATCCGCGAATAGTGACGTATGCCCAAGTCATTCCAACTTGTGCTACCTCTATCCGTGAATAGTGACGTATGCCCAAGTCATTCCAACTTGTGCTACCTCTATCCGCGAATAGTGACGTATGCCCAAGTCATTTCAACTTGTGCTACCTCTATCCGCGAATAGTGACGTATGCCCAAGTCATTCCAACTTGTGCTACCTCTATCCGCGAATAGTGACGTATGCCCAAGTCATTCCAACTTGTGCTACCTCTATCCGCGAATAGTGACGTATGCCCAAGTCATTCCAACTTGTGCTACCTCTATCCGCGAATAGTGACGTATGCCCAAGTCATTTCAACTTGTGCTACCTCTATCCGCGAATAGTGACGTATGCCCAAGTCGTTTCAACTTGTGCTACCTCTATCCGCGAATAGTGACGTATGCCCAAGTCATTTCAACTTGTGATACCTCTATCCGCGAATAGTGACGTACGCTCAAGTTTCCCAACTTAAGTTACCTCTATCCCCGTCATAAAGAGATAGTGCCGTAAGCTCTAGCTTCCTCAGGTGACAGCCTCCGAATTGTCAAAATCTCAAGGATCCTAGACATCGTTCCTAACTATCTAGTGATGCTTGAACTACGATCAAGGCTTGATTCCTCCGGGATACGTAGGTAGCCTTTTATAAAAGGTCCAGCCATTCGACCACTTTGGTCACCCTGTTTCTTTGTCACTCCTCAGTGATAAAGCGCCCCCTCATAAAAGTTCAAATATTCGACCACTGGGTCACTCCTAGCATGTCCCCGGTAGGATCAATTGCTTGACCTCCTAGGTCATTTTCTCTTCTATGTCCCCAAAGAAGAGACCGGTTCTCTTCTTCCTCCCCAGGCGGATCCTAATTCCGAACTACGGCTGGCTTGATTCCTCCGGGATACGTAGGTAGCCTTCCAAAAGGTTCAGCCACTCGACCACCTTGGTCACCCAATCCGTCTCGGCATTCGCCAGATCGGATCCTTTTCTATCGACAACCCCACTCGCCTTGCAAGTGACGTTGCCGAGGGGCTTCTGTAAGTACCCAAATCTGGCTCATGCCTTCCGGTTAATTTTCCCGACATTTCGGTAAATTTCCTGCAATTCCCCGGACCTTCCTAGTGTTCGGAAATGTCTGAGCAGTCCCAAATTAAAATTAAGGGCTGAAGGGAGCCTTCCTAATTAAGAAACACGTTTTTCTTAATTAGGGAGAAGCTTCTAGAATGATGCCACCTTGCATGGTTCTAGAATGCTGAGTCATTGTGGATAAGCCCGCACGGCCTCATTTGCAAAGAGCCTGCAGCCGCACGGCTTCATTAGCCTTATCCAGACTGCCTATAAATAGAGCCCTCCTCTACCCATTTCAAACAACAAAAAGAACAACAACAACAACACCAACAATCACACACTCCATAGCAGTCCAGACGTGAAGAAAAACCCTTGAAGGCTCAAGAAGGCGAAGAAGAAGCTCAAGAAGCCATCTCCCTCCTCCTTGAAGACCCAAGAAGAACCTCTCCTCCTAGCTCCGTCCGAAGAAGCGAAGGAAACGATTGGTAACCTCGCACGCCCTAACCTTGCATTTTAATTGATATACTTGCTCATTGCATTCATATATCTTGCTTGGGACTTGGCATTTATTCATAAAGATCATATCTTTATCACCCCCTTTCCCCTTTGCATGCATTAAGACCTCATTTGTCATAAAAATGTAGTCTTTTTCATAAAGGTGCATCCTTTGCACCTAAAATCCCTATTTTCCAATAAAAATGTCATCTTTATGCATCATTTGCATATAAAGATCAAATCTTTTTCAATGAAAACGCATCCTTTGCATCAAAACCCCTTTTTCAATGCATCATTTGCATAAAAATCAAATCTTTATGCATCATTTGCATAAAGATCATTTCTTTAAATCAAAAAGCATCATTTGCAACCTAAAAATGTCATCTTTTCATTAAAGAGTCATTTTTTTATCATGCATTTCCCTTTCCCCAACCTTGGAACGGACCGGTGTAAAAGTTCTCATCTTTGCATCGTTCCTTCCATTAAAGGTTCATGATTTCTTTAGGAAAAGGATAACCTTGAACCCTATATCTCCGATTATCGCTTAAGAATGAGTATGAAGCCTCTATACGAGCTCGACCGTCTTAAAGTGTAGGATTGATGGGCTAAGGACATTCCTTCCTAAAGAACCTCATCTTTGACCCAAAAGAGAGTCATTCTCTCGATCACGCAAGTCCCGAGGGTCCCGAGGCTTAAAAATGCGATGATCATAAGTCATAAGATGAGGACGGGATCATAATCCCAAATACATAAATTCCAAGAAATCCCGAGCAACAACCAACAAATGGTTTGTATGTCCGGAAGATAACTTGGGACATTCCCCCCCTTATTTTCAAACACATGCACACAAAGAAAGCACGCAAGCAAACACGATTAATGAAATCTAGGGAGACTTGCTCCGGCAAGGCACTTTGGGTGAACGCCAAACGTTCTTCCCAAGGGGTAACTTAACCTCCGAACCCATAAAACCTTTTTTTCAAAGTTTTGAGGTAATCAAAATGGCGTGGCGACTCCGTTTTTCAAATAACTCGGATGTCTTCAAACTCGCGTGAATTCCAATAAACAAAAATTTTGGGCACACATTCACAGGGAGATGATTAAGGTTGGCAAACCGTTGGCATTTGTCGCACTCTCGGACATGCTGAATACAGTCTATTTCCATGGAGATCCAGTAGTAGCCCATTCTGAGGATCACTTGCATTAGCGCTCTGGCATTCATGTGAGGAACGCAGGGACCACTATGGACTTCACTCATTAACTCTTTTGCTCTTTCTTTGGTGACACACATCCGGAGTGGTCCTTGGTATCACTTTTTGTACAGATCGTCTCCTAGAATGACATAGTGAGAGGCCAGTCACTTCAAAGCTTGCAAGATTTTGGCTTTGATGCCTTCCTTCAGCTTACCTTCTTCGTCCCTGAATGCTGATTCCCCATCTTTGAGAAACTGGTAAATTTGATTGTACCAAGGTTCCTTGACGAGTTCAGGTCCCACTTCTATTTCACAACGGAAAATTTGGGGCTTCCCTTTTACCCACTCTGAATGGTTTTACTGCCTTTTCGTCGGGGATCTCTACCGAGGCTAGAGTAGCTAAGGCATCTGCAAATCTATTCTTGTCTCTTGGCAGATAGTGGAAGGTCACTTCTCTGAACTTCTCTGTCAATTATTCCATATAGGCATGATACTTCTGTAGGTTAGGATCCACGAGTCCTTCCACTTGTTTGAGACTGGTTAATGATCGGTGAGTCTCCATAGACCTCGAGTTCCTTGACATTTCTTTCTAGGGAAGCCTCGAAAACGGCTATACAGGCTTCATACTCTGCCGCATTGTTTGTGACTGAGAAGTTCAGCTTGACGGCTATTGGCGTATGCTAATCTTTCGCGTCTAACAACAACATTCCTATGCCATTTTCCCTTTTGTTAGAAGCTCCGTCGAAGAAGAGTTGCCATCGATTCTCAGGCTCAACAATGAAAATTCCCTCATCCAAAAACTGGGGTTCAGGTCCCCGGTCCTCATTGCTAGGGAAGCTTGCCAGATGGTCTGATAGTGCTTGACCCTTGATTGCCTTTCTTCTTACATAGTTTATGTCAAACTCTGCTAGGAAGAATGACCACTTTGCCAGGCACATCGAGAGGGAAGGTTTGTCGAAGATATACTTGATGGGGTCCATTTTTGAGACCAAATTCACAGAATGAGCCTGCATGTAGTGCTTTAGTTTCCCGACTACCCAGACTAGTCATGCACAGGTCTTTTCACATGCCGAGTAATTGAGCTCACTCCCTTGCAGCTTTTGACTCACAAAGTAAATGGCATTTTCTACCCGAGAATCTTTCTTTTCCTGGGCCAGCATAACCCCAACTGTCGTGTCGGTGATAGTGAGATAGAGCAGAAGAGGTTTATGTCCATGCGGGGGACACAGTACCAGGGGATTCACTAGGTACGCCTTAATTTTGTCAAAGGCATCCTGGCATCCTTCATTCCATTCTATATCGACATTTTTCTTCATAAGCTTGAAGATGGGCTCACACATGGTAGCCAGCTAATTGACGAAACGGCTGATGTACTGCAACTTGCCCATAAAGATTTTGACTTCAGTCTGCGATCGGGGTGGCCTCATGTCCATTATGGCTTTGATCTTTCGGGGGTCAGCTTCAATGCCTCGCTCTGTGACCATATACCCAACTACTTTTCCGCTTGTCACTCCGAAGGTGCATTTTGCAGGGTTCAGTCTCATAGAATGTTTTCTTAACCGCTCAAAGAACTTTCGCAGATCAACAAACTGTTGTCCATCTGCGCCTTTAGAGTGGATAATCATATCATCGACATAGACCTCGATTTCCTTATGGATCATGTCATGAAAAAGTGCAGTTGCTGCCTTTTGATACATAACCCCAGCATTTTTTAACCCAAAAGGCATCACCGTGTAACAATACGTCCCCATGGCGTGGTGAAAGCTGTCTTTTCCTGGTCCTCTTCTGGCATCTTGAGCTAATTGTAGCTAGTAAAACCATCAACGAAAGACTTGACTTCGTAGTTGGCCATGGCGTCCACCAAAATGTCTATGTTTGGCAACGGATAGTCGTCCTTGGGACTGGATTTGTTTAGATCCCGTAAATCCACACAGTAGCATACCTTCCCGTTTGCTTTAGTCACGATCCACGATATTCGACAACCAGGTCGGATATTCAACGACCCCGATGAATCCTATCTGCAGCATCTTTTCAATTTCCTCCTTGACTGCAGAGACCATTCTCGGCTTTATTTTCCTTAGCTTCGTTTCACCGGCTTGGCATCGTGTGTCAAAGGAATCTGTGTTCTACAATCGAGCTATCTAGGCCCGCATGTCCTTTTAAGACCAGGCAAACACAATCACATACTCTACGAGCGAGATCAACCAATCTGTCCTAGTTCGGCCCCTTGAAAGAAGTTCCTGATCTCGTGTCTCTTTAGGTTCTTCGATAGTATCCAAGTTAACACCAGTCAAAACCTCCTCGACAGCTTGGGCACGGTTTTCCTCTTTATCAGTAACGTGCTTAAAGATTTCTTTAATGTATTGTTCATTTAGTGTGTTTGCATCTTGTTCAAATGAATCATTATTAACTGTTGTTAGGTTATTAGTTAATTTATCATTTGTTAAGTTGGCAATAAGGGGATACTCGGAAAGATCTATCATTTCATTTAATGCAAAAGGAAAGATGACATTGGCGACACACTCATAATATTCAGGTGTGAGGCCATCAGATGACTCAGAAGACTGAAACTCAAAGACTCTTGACTCTAGAGTATGGATAACAGGGTGTTTGACAGGACTATACCTAGAGGGACGGGGGACCAATCCAAGCTCTGTGATCATTTGCTGTCGACTGGCTACCGGTCCTAAAAATGTCTCCCAGTTCTTCAGTGGCATCTCTGTCTTAGTCACTAAAGTGCGGGGATCAAAAGGTTCTTCACTGTCGTCTCCAATTACTGCAACTGTCTTGTCATCTGAGCTGAAGTCGATTAAGTCAAGAATTTGTGCTTCTTCATCACACAGCTTCTGTAAGACTGGCTCACTATCCTCACTGCTGGCAACTTTTATCTGGCTGATCTTCGGGAGGGCTAGCTCGAAGGTGGAGAAATCCATTACCTCTGCTGGGAAGAGTGCTGGCTCCTTGAGGCGGTATGGGTTTCCTTTGATGACATACTTGTTCTGAACGGTGGTGGTAGCCCCAGGAATACTCGACAAATCAAGAAACATCCTCCTAATGGGATTGGCTGGCTTTCCTTAGGCCTTTTCAAGGTTTTCCAGAAGGATTTTTCTCACGGATTACTGACTATCGCTCTCATCATACTGAGTCTCACCTTTTATGAAGTACTTGGCCAGAGATGCCGTAAGGACGGAGATGGACCCCTTCATTTCGTTTTTCCTGAACTGTTCCCCTAGCTTCTTTGTCATCCTGAGGATTTGGTTTGTAGCCCAGACCATGTCAGGTGGTTTGTTCTTTTGCGTTGATGACGGTGTGGCGACCCCGAAGTCTTTTACCCGTCGAAGCCCGGAAGTTAACTCATCTTTCTCAAAATCCGCATGGAAGGAGGTATTTTGTCTGAGGTAGTAGTGAGGTCTGCACAGCATACTTGCACCTTAGAGGTGGCCACAGAGAAGCCGATTAAGGTAAGCTCTTCATCATCATGTTTGATCTCTAGTATCGAAATACCTCCGGTGTTGGTCCCTTCCATAGTAACACTGTCTCCAAAGATAGAAGTGATAGTTCCATCATCGGACTGGAACTTGACACACTGGTGCAGGGTAGAGGCTACCCCACTTATCTGGTGGATCCAGGGTCATCCCAGCAGAGCAGTAAATGAAATGGGGATGTCAATCACTTGGAAGTCAACAACCATGACCTTCTTTCTGAGCCACAATTTTAAAGTCGCAATCCCCAAAAGCGGATCGAGCAAAGTGGAATCGTAGGCCTTAATAGTCTTCTTTGGACGGCTTTAAGTCTGTAGGTTTCAAATCTAGCAAGTCCATTATTTTTGCTGGCAGGACGTTCATTGCAGACCCTCCATCGACTAATACCC
Source organism: Adenophora triphylla var. japonica (assembly GCA_022495995.1). Taxonomy (NCBI): domain Eukaryota; kingdom Viridiplantae; phylum Streptophyta; class Magnoliopsida; order Asterales; family Campanulaceae; genus Adenophora; species Adenophora triphylla. Next base: position 221,104 of record JAFEMH010002262.1, on the reverse strand, counting down.
TTGGTAACCAGCGTTCCTTCAACTGGATAGTGATGTAGAGCGACTTAGTATGATTAGCCCCATATTTCGGTAAATCCAGGTCAGTAAAAGTGATGATGTTCCCAAAGTGAATGTTCCCGATCATTTGGACGACCTCATCTGGGGTGACATCGATGGGCAGCATGGTCTTGGCCAAACTTTCTTCTAACTTCAGTTTGTGGGGATAGGAAGAGGTTAACAGGGACCAAAGGGAGATATTGGCTTGGGTGTACTTCAGCTGAGTCAGCACCGGGTCTTCCTTTTTAGAGTCTAACTTTTCTTCTTACGGCTTATAAGGCCTCTTGTCTGCCTTCGGTTCGGAGCTGATATTTGTTTTGTCGACATTGGGTAATTCCACATTCATCTGCCCAGAACGAGTCATCACATAGACATTCGACTTTCCCGAGTCATTAGCCCTATTAGAAGATTCCTTCAGCTTTTTCAGGGTGAGAGGTGGGCTTTTGCTGGCATACAGCCAACTTTGCTGGTTGATTTGGTTCACAGCATCACCGGAGGTATAAGCAGCTTCACGAATCTGATCCCAGGTTACAGGCTTTCTGGCTCTTTCTGAATTCTGAGTCCCCCATTGATTTAGTAACTTGCTGATCTCAGTTTCTTCTTCCTCACTCAAGGCCTTGACAGTTTCATTCTGGCTTTTCAGAGTCAACATACAATAGGAGTTATCATTCCTGAGACTTGGAGGCTGGCCAGTGGGGTAAGAGAAGGAGTAAGGAGCCTCATGGGGTCCTGTTAACAAAGTCGGAGATGGAAGATCTACTGTTGCAGGGCAAGTGTTAAGGAGATCATTGGATTGGTTCTGAGGTTTCGAAATTATCTAGGATGGTCCGTACTGAGGAGGAGGAATGAATCCTAAGGGATAATGCTGGTATTGAGAGACTGGGGTGGCTATAGCATTCATTCTCTGTTGGTAGCGAACGAAGCTGGCTCTTATCTGAGGAGCTGAGGACGATGGAGCCCTGATGGCTTGAGGTGCTGACAAGGACTGAAAGAGGGTAGTCCTTGGTAATGGATCATATGTAGATGGAGGAGGCCATTGGTTGTAGGATGGAGGGGATGAAATCACTATTTCTGGAGTCTCATCTTCCACCATGACCAAAGAACCATTGGCTTCAACTACTATCTGAACCCCATGATGGCGGAGAGCATCGATGAGCATGGCTTGCTGCTCTTTATGGACTTTACGACTGTTTTCCAAGGCTAGGGTTAACTCTTCCTCTCTAGTCACAGGATTACCCATACCACCACAGTTTTCTGTCAAATCTGCCATTCTAAACCTCACGAGTAGACGAAAGCCGACGATTCTCGACAAACTGTTTGAGCCTGAAATTTCTGCACTGAAAAGCCGCTGATCCGGTATTCTCGCCCACTTCTTTCTCGTTGCGGGAAAGGGATAGGCAAGGTTTAGACTCGAGGGTAGGTGTTTAGGCTGAAGGCTCAAGTAATACGCAATTAAGAATCTTCAAGTTTACTTAAAACAGTGTGTTTTAATTATTTCTATTTGGTTGGAAAAGGTTGCCCTTCTTTTTCGCAACTACTCTAGATCTTGGATCAGTGGGCTCCATCACTACGTCTATAAGCCCCTCGTTTTGCACCTGTATTTTGACATCCCAGGGTGGACAGCCCCGGGCGAGGGTCCTATAAGGCAAGCGGATCCCACCGACCGAGAGAGAAGAACGGTCCTAGGGTGTAGCATTGATATTTTTTAAATAACAGAGTCACCACTTATTATTTATTTAGGAAAACAATAAGAAAAACCTTTTGATCCTTTAAAGAGATTTGAGGGTTCGGGGGTTAAGTTATGGAATGGGAAGGTCGAGGAGAACCTATTCCACCTAATCCGAAGATCGGTCTTGCCAATTTAGTATTATCAATCTTTACAATATAATAATAAAGAAAACCCTTATTAATTTCTTGATTAGGAATGTCGAATTGTATGCTTCGAGATCGCCTACATGGATTGAAGGGACTCTAGGCTAATCCTTTTGATGGGATTACATTACTCTAAAATCAATAGAGGGGTTGAGAAGAAGAAAGTAAAAGGAGTTTACCTTGTGTTTAGGGAGTGTTCGATTTAGAACTTGGTTCTAAGATGTCTTCTCGGTTGAGAAGTGATTCGAGCTTTAATTTTGCCCATCTGTCAAGCTTCTGATCGGCGGTCTTTGGGTCCTTGGCCTCATCATTTTTGAAGCTCCTACTTGGGCTTTTTCTTTTTGAAGCTCCTGCTTGGGAATTTTTTTTGAAGCACATGAGGACGAAGGCAGGCCCCTGCTTGAACTTTCTTGATGTGCATGAGGGCGAAGGCAAGCCCCTGGGTTGTTGTCGACATGGGGTCAATCTTTCAATGCTGAGTGACCTTTTGTTGCTCCTTGATGTTGCCGCCGTCGTTGACTTGGTCAAGGTGATGGTGGGGACATGATTTGAGAAGTGTATGGCTTGATGGAGGCTTTTGTGAGGTAAGGAAAGTGTAAAGGGAGGTCATTAGTTGACTTTCTCACACCGATTAATCAAAACATTAATTATTTCGAGATATTATTTGTTGAGCAATGCAAGTAGTAATCATTTAGGATATAACCATTTCATTAAATGTAATGTAGGTGTGCAAATAATGTCTCAAGTCTAGCAAGAAAGAAAAAGACTCTTTTTTATAGAAAATTTAAGATTAACTACAATGTCCTAGGAGGACTTGATTGAATGAGAAAAGTACTAGAACCTAGGAAGGTTGACTGTATGACTTTCCCCCTTTTTTTATTCAAGCATGGCTTGCACTTTCTAGTAACGACGCTCCTCTTGGGCTGCGAGCTTCTTCGACAGGTAATCCGATTTGCGTCTCTTTAGGCTCTTCAGCAGTCCGCAAATTCACTTGGGTTAGAACCTTCTCGGCAGCTTGGGTCCGATTTTCCTCTCATTTGACAACATGCTTAAAGATTTTTTTAATATATTGTTCAATTACTTTGTCTGCATCTTTATCAAGTGAATAAGTTAATTTATTATTTGTTAAAGTGGCAATGAGGGGATACTCAAAAAGGTCGGACTTTTCATTCAAAATGTAAGGAAACACAGTGTCTGCTACAAATTTAGACATAAGGCCGTCAGATGACTTGAGAGACTCAAAAACCACAGACTCTGGATGTTTTTCGAAGCTAGACTCTAAAACACAAAAATAGGAATTGCAGAGGACTCATTCATGCACGAGATTTTGTCCAAATGCCACCATGTTTACCCCATTGTTCATGGGGAGTGGATTTCCGACTGTATTGGGGCCGCGGGGGCGCTCCAGCTTTCCTTCTTCAATTAATCCTTGAATTGCTTTCCTCAAAACTATGAAGTTGTCTGTTGTATGACCTTGGTATTTGTGAAAAGAACAATGCTTCATTTCATCCCAGTCTGCATTGGGGAATTTGGACAGGTAGTTTTCCATAGGTCCGAGGAGACCTTGCTTCATTATACGATTGAATACCTATAAGGGGCATTCCAAAATTATCATAGTGTTGTCGTTGTCTCGGGGGACCACTGTTTCTTTGTAGTGCTCCATTCTGAATGTAATGGACTGCTCCAAAAACCTCCCTCCCTTTGTCTAGGGCAGATATTGGATTGGGCGAGGCTGCCTCGTAGTGATAAGAAGGGGCAGAACTCGGGGCCAGCTTTTCTTTAAAGTCTTTCTTGAATTGGGAACCTGCATTGACCATGTCTCGGAGATCAGGGAAGAATTGGTGGCTGATGAGCGTTCTAATGGATGGCCTCAAGCAGGACTTGAAGATCCGCATATGTTCGTCTTTGGAAAGAGGTTTCATGATTTCGGAGAGTTTCCAGCTCCACCTTTTGTAGAACTTCCCGGCACTTTCATCTGCCTCCTGTTCGGTGGTGATTAAGTCTTCACGACTTATTTCCCATTCCAGGTTGGACCGGTACCGTTTGAGGAAGATGTTGCTGATCTGGTCCCAAGTGTGGCGGTCTTCGGACATGACCCTTAGGAACCTCCGTAGCGCTGAACTCTTGAGGGTGTGCTGAAAATGGTCGGCCATTTGCTAGAGGGTGGCCCTTTTGCTCTCATACCGAGAACGTAAGTGTCAACATGAGTTTGAGGGCATTCTATTCCGTCAAATTTTTCCATCTCTGGCATTCTGAACTTGGCGGGAAAAGGCGTGATCATTCCCGGATCTGTAGATTTGAGTGTCTCTTTCTTGGAGCTGCTCATGCTGGCTCTCAGATCTTTCATTTGTTAGACCATCCAAGCCAGGGTTGGATTCAAAGGTGGACTTTGAGGCTCGGTGCCGGGTGTTGCTATCAGAGAGGCAGTAATTGAAGGTGGCAGGCTTGAGATATTTGGATAGGCGGGGGCCTTTTCTGGGTTAAATCAGGATTTTGTCCCGTTGTTTTGAGGTTCGTATATAGGTAATGGGTTGAACCCGGGAGGATATTGGGATCTGTTTGAGATAGTCAGCCTGCTGGTTGTATTGAGTGAAGGGGGTAGAACTGGCTTGGCCATGTATGATAGGGGTGCCTTGAGAAGTGGAAATATGAAGCCTCGATCGGCTGTTTCCTTGGATTGAAGGATTTCCATAATTCAAAGGCGGAGGAACCTGGTTGAAGGTTTGGGGAATTGATCGGGGAGGATCGTCGTCCTTGATTAAGAAGAAAGTACCATCTAGCTGGGGGATATCTGCTATACCTCGCTCATTCAGAAGCTGTACCACAAAATTATGCTGATCTTCTTTATGTTTCTTGTGAACCTCACAGGCCCGGATGGCTTCTTCCAGTGTCATGTCGTTTACCGCTAGCGGGGTTCTCGGCGAGTCTGACATATCGGAGAATATGGCTGTAGGAACTGAGGAAACTGAGGAACTGTCTGACGCTTCCGTAACTTTAATTCTGGCGAGGCGCTAAGCCGGAATTCTGAACCACTCTTTGTTCGGTGCAGGGAACGAAAGGTAGGGCTTAGGTTTCGAAAGGGTATTTGGCTCAAGGCTTTGGGCTTGTGCAACGTGCAGTTACCGCTTAAGTTTACTTAAAAAACGCTTTCTCAGAACCATAACTGGTCGAAAAAGATTGGACCTTGAAAGGCCGGGATCGAAAATCGGACCGTGAAGGGTCGTGATCGAAAATTGGACCGTGAAAGGTCGGGATCGAAGTTTTGACCATGAAAGGTCGCGATTGGAGATTTGACCATGAAAGGTCGGGATTGGAGATCGGACCGTAAAAGGTCGCGTTTGGAGATTTGACCATGAAAGGTCGGGAACGGAAATTGGAGATCAGACCGTGAAAGGTCACGATTGGAGATTTAACCATGAAAGGTCGGGATTGGAGATCGGACCGTGAAGGGTCGTGATCGAAAATTGGACCGTGAAAGGTCAGGATCGAAGTTTTGACCATGAAAGGTCGCGATTAAAGAGTTGACCATGAAAGGTCGAGATTGGAGATCGGACCGTGAAATGTCGCGATTGAAGATTTCAGAAATGGGATCATGCAATTGTTATTCTATTAACTGTTCAAGTTTACTGAAAACATGTTATCTCAGAATCTTAACTGGTTGGAAAAGATTCCTCTTCTTTTTCGCAACTACTCTAGGTCTTAAATCAGTGGACCCCGACACTACGTCTATAGACCCCTCGTCTTTCACCTGTAAATCATCTTCCCGAGATAGACAATCCCGAGCGAGGGTCCTATAGGGCGAGCGGATTCCACCGACAAAAGGAAAAGTGAACTTAAGGCTAGCCGGTCATGTAAACTTTCAATCCATATGCCATACGGGTTACGGTCGAAGTCAACATCCTCGAGTTAAGCAGAAATCGTGCCAAAATTTCGGCCTGACCTCTCTTGACTCTCTTTCGTGACGGGCCTTAGCTTTTGGCGTTGGCCAAGTTGTGGCTGGTATGGATCATACGTTGAGGGTTTGATGACACTGCGTCATATTGAACCTTAGGGTATATTTTTAACACGGTTCTGCGTCAAAGTCAAAGCCAAAAGCCAAGACTTCGGGTCGAGAAATGACCTTTGATCTCAACTTTTATGTTTTGACTTGTGAGGGAGATCGGTGTAAAAATCATACACTTAGGCTTTATGACACGAACTAAGCCAAAAACCAACCAAGGTCTTGGACGAAGTGTGACACAAAGAGTGCATGTTTACACGGGCTAGGATGGGCTGTTTGGGATGACCCAGTGCGCGCTTCAAAGGCATAGGAAGGCCAATCAAGCTGCAGCTGAACGGTCACCCCAGGTTAAGGGTTGTAGTGTGCAGTGTACCTCGGCAGCAGTGCGAGTAGTGTGCGGTCACTAAATTCTTTTTCTGAGTAAAATAGAGATTTTCAGAATGAGTTTTAAATAATTTATGAGCAGTTCAAAATATTGCACGAAAACCAGTTATGAACGAATATGAACGAACATGTTATGATTTTTAAAGAGATGAAAAGTAACATTTTTTTTGAAAACCGTTCAATGTTTTGAAAACCGGAGCTGTTTGAAATTTCTTTTTTGAAATGAAAAGCAAGTAACACGAAATGATAAGAAAATACACACGCACGAAAATGAGGAAGGGTAAACGAAAGTTTGACCCACAGAATGTTTTTAAAACGAAGGAGTTTTGAAAAAACATGTTAAGTCCCCAGCGGAGTCGCCAACTGAAATTACCCGGATCGCAAGGGCCGCGAGCGATTTTCTTTGATTTCACGGAAAAGACAGTCGCCACGCCGTTTTGTATTATGAGCCAAAACCTTGAAAAGGGCTATTTTGAAAATGAGGTCGTTTTGATTGGGAGCCAAAACTTAGGAAAAAGATGTTTGAAAAGGAGGTCGTTTTGATTGGGAGCCAAAACATAGGAAAAGGCTGTTTGAACAGAGATTGTTAGGTTCGGAGGTCACGTTACGTTTCGGGAAGAGTATATTGAGATCACCCGAAATGCCTCGTATTGACGAGTCTTTCTACCTTTCTCGAAAAGCGTGCGTGTGTGTGTGTGTTCATGTTACTTTTGAAAATGAGTTTGAATGACAAACTTGAATTTGAGTTTGAATGACAAACTTTTGTTTTGAAAGGGAGTTTTGCATGGCAAACTTTGATTTTTGAAGAGGAGTTTGAATGATAAACTTTGATTTTTGAAGAGGAGTTTGAAAAGGAGTTTGAATGACAAACTTTGATTTTTGAATCGGGCATTATAACGTTACCCTTTTTTTTTGATAAAATGACGAGAAGGAAAAGGCCTTCAAGGCAAATGACGGTATTGAAATGACGATCGACAAGTCAGTTTGTGACTCGGACGTTAAAGTAAATACGATCAACAAACCGAACGGTTTGGACGGTAAATGACAGTATGGAATTGACAGTATCAACGGATCGAACGATCCGGACGGTAAAAGGTGAGATCAAAGAACCTAATGGTTCGGACTGTAAAGAGCGATATGTAAATGACAATATCAACGGATCAAACAATTCGGACGGTAAATGCCGATCAACGAACCTAACGGTTCGGACGATGAAAATGACGATCGACGAACCAAACGGTTCGGACGGTAAATGACATAATAAGTAAAAATGAGTCAAGATCTACGTTTTACCCCTAAATCACTTTTCTCGAAAAGAGAAAAGTGATAGAAGGAGGATCACTTCGAGACCCGTAGACAGCGTTTTGTATACATTTTGAAAGTTTTGATCGGATCAGAAATAGCGTATGACGAGTAAAAAGAGACGAATCGGAAGATTTGAGAGTGAGAGTTTACCAATGGCTTGGTGTTGCTCTATTTTCCTAGGGTACGTGTTTGGAAAGTGTTTAAAGAGGAGAGAAATTCTGCCCTCATGTAGGCAGAACCTCCCCTAGTTAACTCTCATTCGCACTCGAGTTTCCGTCGATTCGGTGACGTTTCAACACCGTTTTGGGGCATGAAAAGGGCTGAGACACGGCTGGGAGTGTTTGAGGGGGCTTGGGATGAGAAAGATTAGCCATCAAAATGAAGGAGGAGGCTTCTACTTATAGAAATTTCAAGGTGCAAAACAGGCCGCCCGACCAGTTCCTCAATTTGGAGGGCTTTTTGGGTATTTGAAGAATTGCTGAGATTGATGGGCGATCATGTAAACAGGCCAGCCGGCCAGTCCTTCAATTTGAGGGCATTTTGGTCTTTTCAGCCTTAAATTTGATTGATGTTAACTAGGGGAGCTTTGCATGTGTGCCAAGTGTCCTTGCTTAGTCACTAAGAAAGGGTATTTTGTCCACTTGGCCGGGTTTTGACTGTTTTTAAAATAAATGTCCGAATAAATGTCAAAACAGTCCCGGAAAGTCCCGGAAATTGCGTATTTCTGGAAAAGTGGTATTTTCATGTGTGCGAACGTGGGTTGAATACACTTTGAATTTTTGAATGCATCGGGGTAGTCCTGGAAAGTCTCGTTAACTTGGAAAGTGTGAGTTAACGGATTGTAATGATCCGGATTTGGGTACTTACAACCCTATTCGGACGACTTGTTGGGACTCGATCATGGTTTAACACAGTTGCTACACATCTAGGTTCATCGCCAAAGATCGACACAATGTCTACTTCTCCTTCTGTCACCGAAGCCGAAATCAAGGAAACTAAGGCCGAACTCATCGAAGCCCTGCTTAGGATGGATGAACAAAGTAAGAAAATTAATGAGCAAAATGCCCAAATGCCCGCCCTCATGCAATAGTTCCATGAGATGAAAGTCAAGAAAGGAAGAAAGCAAAAGAAGAAAGATGGATCCTCCTCTAATGAAGAGGAATCCTACCCCAAGAAGAATAGAAAAACCAAGAAGTCAAGCAAGAAAGAGGAAGAATCCGATTCATCCTCTTCCTCATCCTCCTCCGATGATGAGGGACATGTCTCCAAAGATACTAAGACCAAGAAGGAAGGTAGTGATGAAACTACTAAGCTTGGTAATCATGTAACTAAGAACTACCTTGAGAAGAAACTTGCAACCCTTGACACTTCAAAGGGATCATTCGTCCCATTTGATCCCGATGCTCTTCAACAATCCATCACCAAGTTTCCTCGTAAGTACGAGACACCCGATATTGCCAAGTTTAATGGCACTACTTGTCCTCAAGCTCATGTTGAGACCTACACTTGGGCTATGCTTCCAATGGGCGTTGATAACACAATCTTGGCCCAATGCTTTCCTCAAACTTTGGAGGGTGCTGCAATGGATTGGTACATGTCTCTTCCTACGACTACAAGGCTTGACTGGTCGTCTGCATGTTTAGTCTTCCAATGGCAGTTTGAAGACAACTCCACTTACCACCCTACTAGGAGGGATCTTGAACAAACCAAGCAACATGCAAGTGAGTCTTTTGCTGACTTTGCTAGAAGATGGAGACTCAAACTCACTGAAATTGTCGAAAGACCTACTCTCAAAGAGCAAATCCACATCTTTCTCCAATGCCTCCGTGATGAATTTCAAGAGAAGCTCGCCAGTAATTACTTTCCTAGTTTCAATGAACTTCATGAGTCCGGAATTAGGATTGATGACTTCCTAAAAAGTAAAAAGAAGGAAAGTACTTTTCGCTATAACAAGCCCACCACAAGTAAGGATGCTTCAATCAATACTATTGCATTCAACCGCCCCAACACCGGCAAGTATTCTGTTATTCCTCCTCCCGAAGAGAAAAAGAGACACTATGACATACTTGAAGGAATCACTCAAGAAGAACTATTTGATGTGCTTGTCAAGAATGAAAAGATAAAACCAAGGGAAGGTGGTCCTCCTAGGGATATGGGTCCTAATCATGCTCATCACTTATTCTGCGAGTACCACAACTTCACCGGATACGACACCAATACTTGCCACCACTTGAAGGACATCATCCAAGACCTCTTTGAAAATGGAGGGGTAGAACATCCCAACATCATCACCAATCCTCTCCCTCATAATACATGAAGAAGATGAAGCTCCAAGAAGAAATCTACACTATCACTTTAGGGCTACAACTATCCTCTCCCTCTCTCCTTTGATAGAAGTAGATTAGGTTTTAAATTTCCAAGTATGAACTCGAAGAGTCTTTCTGTCTTTCTAGTATTTCTCACCTCCTCTAGTTTGTGTCATCTAACCTATCAAGTATGTTATTAATTTCTCCATTAATAAAAGTCATTTTGTTTTCCTAAACACTTTCCCTAAGGTTGTTCTACCTCATGAGTATAATTAAATTCATGCAAAATAATGGACCCTCCATTCCCTAAATCATCGCAAAAATATATAGAAACTTCTAAACGAGTTTAAGAAGAAAGTTATCATTAGAAGGCTTAAGGGCTAAACATTACCCCTACTGAAAGTCAAAGGTCAACAAATGAAGAAAAACCAAAGGTATTGCTGTCAACCTTCATTCCAAGAAGAGTGAGGCTACTCAATTCAAAGCTTTGAGAGTTCAAAAAAAAAAACTTTCAAGCTTTAATCACCCCCATAACAAAGGTGAAACTTCAAATACATGAAAGACTCTCCCACAAAGAAGAGGAGTCAAGTGATACCAACAAAAGAAATGAAGATTACTCAACATCCTCTGCAACAAGTGAAGAAGACTTTCAGTATCAAGAAAAATGTTTACCCTTAAGTCATACTAATGATTGGCTTTCTTCTCAAACTTATTTAGAAATTTCTAGATGATGCATGGCTCATTAAAAGGTAGAACAACTTTTCTAGATCTTTGAACCAAGTAGCATTTCTTGTTGAGTCTAGAGGCTTCCTGTTAGCCACTCTCATACACACTCTTGTAATCCAAGCATCAAAACTAGGGCTTCCTAACCTTTCCTCCCCCAGTCAATCTCTACTTCAACTCTTCAAAATATTCAAATCTGCATTAGGAGATTTCCTCTTTGCTTCTCTCTCTCATCATTAGAGAATACACTTCTCCAAAGAGTCAACGCTTGGATCACCTTCCAAAGAATAGAGTCCGTCTTTCCTCAACTAACTTGAGATCTCATTTCTCTCTCCTCAATAAGATTTTCTCCACTGAGTTCTCTTCAAGTTAACATAGTATTTTCAAAAAAAAAAAAAAAAAAAAGATGCAAAAGAGATGCCCGCTAGATTGAAAACCCGAAAGGGCAGTCTAAGAAAAAACCAGGGTGCGTCACTAAAAAAAAGGGACAAAGGGAGACTATTCTTCAACCTTCTTCATCGAACATCATTCGATCCTCTTCAAATCAAATCAACAAGAAGAGCCTTCTTCGATCAACTTCAAATCAAGAGAGAAGCCTCACAAACCTGTTCACAAAGTCATCTGCCACATTCAAGCATCTTGGGGCTTGAGATAGGAAAGAGACTTGGACATAAAGCCATTACAACAGTTGACAGATTTGTAGTCGTTTACCTCCTAGAGACACGATTCAAGGGAGAATTAAGAATGAAGATTCACAACAGGCCTAGATGTGTTCACACAAGTTTACTCATCGAAATTCTACAATAACAAAGAAACAGTACGGTACTCTCGCACGAGACAACCTCGCTGACTAGCAACAGATTATGCATAAACCTGATTTGGTCCCAACTTGTCAAACACAAGTTCACTCATATAGATCACCCATCTAAAATATAAACCTCCACAAAAATGTCCCTACATGTCTATATACCATATACTCATACATAAACTCACCACCAAAATGACCAACCGGCCATTTATACGAATAGACGTGGGCACCACCACATAAGTCCAGTTAAACCACTAAAATCTGAAAAAATCTATTTGGAATCTTTATGTGCTAACAGGAGCAGAAAGGTAAGAATCATTTGGGTCCATCCGAGACCAGCATGCATATATCCTTGCACTACAGGAGCCGACAAAATCTCTACCTCAACCGATAACTTCAAAGTCTGTGATGGCAGCAACGACAACAAAGTCCGTGACCTCGGCAACAACAGCGACACTTGTGACCTCAGGTGGAGCATCAACAAAGTCTGCTATCTCACCAAACTTCAAAGTCCATGACCTCGGCAACGTCAACAAAGTTTGTGACCTCATTAACTTTAAAGTTCGTGACCTCGGCAAAAATGGCAACGTCAGTAACCTTGGGCGGCGCATTATCAAAAACGGATATTTTCAGAATTGGGACAAGTCCTTGATTCCTCAATATGAATTTATCCATGTTCGAAAGCACTCAAACAACCTCAGCTACGTCAGTAACCTCGAGCAGCGCACTTCAACAACTTCATCAACAAACCGGGTATCATCGAAATTGGGTCAAGTCCTTGATTCCTCAGTACGATCTTACTTTTTCTTTCAAATTTACTTTTCAAAATACCTAAAATAGCCTTTTAGTGTTTTGGAGTTGAACTACGTTTGGTCTGATTCTCTTATAGAGATACGTAGGCATCCGTGCGGCACCACCATCCCAATGTTCAGAATGATGTCTTTTCTATCGACGACATGACTTCTTCCATAAGACTTGTCGCCGTGGGGCTCTATAGACACCCCATTCTGAAACAATAATTACATGATTACACTACTCTTCGTCTCTCTTTTGTATTTTGATGAAAGCATATTAGTTTCGTCATGTTTCGTTAAGTTTATAACTAACTTTGTTAGTTTTGGACCTAACCGACTAACAGAATAACTGAAGAGGACAGAATAGTCAATTGACTAGTTGTCCCACGCGTGACATAGGTGTCTCGCACGAGACAACTCCTCTGCGGAATGAGAAAATTCACTTTCCTTCTCCGTCTCAATCTCTTTTCTTGCTCCCTACTCTCCTAATACGGGATTTACCTTATCTTGGACTCTCCTAGCACCTTCCTAAGAGTTTTATTCCTAAATAAACTCTTCCAAATGAAGTCTTTGATTCCTTCCATACTTGAGACTCCTAACTTGGTGATCAAGTATTCTCCACCTATAAATACAAGGATCCTTCTTTGTATTTGAGGAGGAGGAGAGACCCTAGAACCATGTTCTAAAGAAAATACTCCCTATATTCGTTTTTTATCATCTTCATACGAAGATCTCGAACCTTGTCGAGGTTATTCATTAAAATCACTCAAGAACACAAGGTAAACTCCTATACTTTCATATTCTTCTTCTCAATCCCTCTAATTGCTTTTAGATTAGTGTAACCCCATCAAATGGGTTAGCTTAGAGTCCCTTCAATCCAAGGAGGTGATCTCAAAGCATACAAACCGACATTCCTAATTAAGAAATTAATTAGAGTTTTCTTGTTCTTATTTAATTATTATATTGTTTTGATTGATAATATTCAATTGGCAAGACCAATCTTCGGATTGGGTGGAATGGGTGCTCCACGACCTTCCCATCCCATAAATTAACCCCCAAACCTTCGAATCTCTTTAAATTATCAAAAAGGTTTTTCTTATTGTTTTCCTAAATAAATAATAAGTGGCGACTCTGTATTCATTAAAATCGCATAGCTACAGGAACACATAATAGTGTGCCCTTATAAAGATGTCCATCTCCCAACATGAACTCGGTCGCTCGTTTGCATTCAAGGTCTTCTAGATCTTGCTGAAAATAAGAATCATTTTCATATGTTTCACAATACTCCCCATGACAAGAAGATTGTACCTTCATAAACACCGACAAACAAAGTGTCGTGACTGGAGGGCAAGATAGCATGTCTGCTAACTTGTTGTGGACTCCTTTTTTATACTTAATTACGATATTGAACTACTGCAAGTATGCCATCCATTTCATGTGATGCGCTTGCAGCAATTTCACTTGGGTTTGCAAGTACTGCAGTGGTTGGTGATCGGTATGTATGATGGTCTCCTTCCCAAGTAGATAACAGCGCCAATGCTTCACTGCTTGGTGCAAGGCCAACAACTCTTTATCGTAGATCGGATAGTTCTTTTGAGATCCTTGGAACATCTCTAAATGGTATGCAATAGGACTTCCGCCTTGCAATAAAAGCCCCCATTGCGTACCCGGATGCATAAGACTCCAATTCAAATGGCCGCTGCAAGTTCGGTAAGGCAAGAACCGGTTCCTTGCTGATTTTTCCTTTTAACAAAAGGAACGTGTCCTCATGCTTCATTGTCCATTCAAACTTGCTATTTATCTTTGTGAGGACGTGTAATGGTGACGCCAAGACAGAGAAATGACGCATGAACTTTCGGAGATATTGCCAAGTCCCCACAAAACATCGAACATCAGTGACTGAATGCGGTTGCGACTAATCCTTAATTACCTTCACTTTCTTGGGATCAACCTGTAATTCACCACCACCAACTACAAAACCCAAGTTATCAATTAGTCTTTACCAAACTCACATTTTTTCATATTCAAACGAAGTTGGTTATGCTCAAGTAACTGATTTTTTTATACATGCTCAACTTGTTCTTCCCGTGTTCGACTATAAATGAGAATGTCGTCAAGATAGACAACGACAAAATAATTTATGTGCGGTCGTAGAATGTCGTTCATAAGCCTCAAGAAAGTCGCCGACACATTGCAAAGTCCGAATGGCATCACCAACCACTCTTACAATCCCTGTCGCGTTTTAAACACTATTTTCCATGTGTCTTCCTCGTGAACACGAACTTGGTGATATCCAGACTTTAAGTCAAGTTTGGTGAAGATGACTGCATCCTTCAGTTGATCGAGTAGGTCGTCTATTTGTGGAAGAGGGTATCAATTCTTGATAGTGATCTTGTTGTGAGCACGATAGTCAATCCACATATGCCAACTTTTATCTTTCTTTTTCACTAGTATCACCGGTGAGCCGCAAGGAGAACTACTCAGTTTAATGACCCCCCATCTTGACCAGATCTTCTACTTGTCTTCGAATCTTGTCATTCTCGAGCACAGTATTACGGTACATGGCAACATTAGGCAAAGTTGAATCTGACACTAGTTGGATGTCATGCTCAACAACTTATTTCAGTGGTAAGCCTTGTATATCTTCGACTAATGAAGAGTGTTCTGCAATAACATTACCAAGCAGACTATCATATTTTTTACAAGAAAGAGTTAATCTGGGTACCTTTGCTCCACCATCAGCTGCACGTATGAACAAAAGAACAAAACTTTGCGAGGCATTCACCATTCTTCTTGTTTGGCATGCAGTCACCAACTCAATGCTTTGTGTTGCCTTGTCTCTATTGACGAGATATTTTTTCCCATCTTTCTCGAGCTGATACTTCTGAGCTAGTCGAAAATAAACAGCATTTCACTCCCAAAGATATAGACTGCCAAATATTACTTGACAAATGTCCAACAGAACTACCTCACAAGTTATTTCATCGACATACTGACTTGTGATAGCAAAATGAAACGTACATTACTGAGTAATCTGAATATCCATGTCCTTCTGAATCCAACCTAGTGCATATAGTCGAGGGTGTGGTGTTGTCTGCAGCCCCAAATTTTTGACGAGAAGAGTTGAGATCAGATTTTTCTGGCTACCCGTATCAATGATGGCGTGGACTACTTCTTGTTTCACTTGAATCCTCAAAGTGAAAAGTTCCCCCTTTTCATCAGATACATCTGATGTTTTTGCAGGCTCGGTTACTGATGAAGAACTTGCTTTGGAAGGCAGTCCCAAATGCTTTTTTCAATCAAGAAAGCTCGTGGTCTCGCCATTAACGTCAAACTCTTGTCAACTCCCTCGACTTGTCCGAGCTCAATTCGGTCTCCCAAAATAGTAGTGGCTGTTAATCGCTTCCCCCGATCATCCTTCTTCGATTTCTTTGGAAATAAATCTAGATTCACCTTCCAACACTTCTCCTTCACATGCACCACTATTTAAAATGCTCACAAAATTTATCCCCACTGCCAGACTTCGACCCTTTTTCTTGGAAAGTTGTTGGCTAGATGTACCTTTCTTTGTACCGTCATTAGTCTTTTGATTTCCTCCTCCATTTTTCAGTTCAATAACCATTGCAATGCTACTTGCACTTGAGATATCCTTCGTTGTATGAAACTGCAAATCATTCTGAATTTGCCGATATAATTCAGCTACATATTTGGTGAAGACATCCTCATTATTTTTTGAAATTTCGAGTGTCACTGGAAGACGTTGAAACTCCATTGTATACTCCTGATTTGTTTGCCCTCTTCATTGTCTTAGATTATGTCACTATGACTATCGATCCAGCGAATACACTATTGGATAGAATTCATGACGTAAGAGTCGAGTAAATTCTCCCTAAGCTGCCTCCTCGTTACCTATGGTATTCAGGTATGAATTCCACCAAGCTAATGCGTGACTCATTAGTTTTAGTCGGGCAAAAGAAATCTTTTCCTTGCTACTAAATCCGTTAAGGGTGAAGTAGGTCTCCAACTGATCAATCCAAGAATCCAACCTTTCAGTGTCGATAATACCATCAAAGGTTGGAATGTCAATTATTGCTTCAGGCCTTTAACCTGCTCTTCTCATCTTCGTGACAATCTTTATCATCTTCATTTGTGCTTGAAGCTAGTGTCCTCGTACGTGTCCTTCAATGGCATCTCGGGAGCCTTTGGTTTGTTGAGAGATTGTGTTTGGATCCAAGAAAGGGAAAATTCTAATTGATTGGTCAGCCTATCCACCTTGGTTGTCAAATCGGCTTGACCTTCTGCCTCACTTGATTCCGCTGTCATGGTTGACTTCTTGTTCTGTAGTACTCGATTTTGCTGCAGCTCGGTAACCGGTTCTCTCGATGCTTTGTAACCAGACTTGGTTTGCACCATACACAGGTTGGAACGGTGCTCTGATACCTCCTGATCTGTAACTTGAACTCAAGCACTCTCTATTGTAATATAACAAGCTCACACCAATAAGAATGATAGAACAATTAAAATGAAGAACAACCAGGCACAAAACAATATGGGAACTTTGTTGTTTGTATTTATTGATCTCTCTCTTACCACTTTTCACACTCAGGACAACATAAAAGGTATAAGAGGCTAAACAAATATCATTGTCCCTTCCCTTTTACCCCTCTACCTATTTATAGATAAAATGGTTTACAAGGGCTCTCCCACGTAGTTAACATGGAGATAATATTTCACCTAAATGGCCTGGAATCTCGGAACATAAATATAACTGCTCCAGCATTTTTTGTGGTAGACGTGCTATCAAACTTGAGTACTTTGCAAGTCTACGCCAACCATTTGACTTGGTCTACATGTGCTCCATTTGACCATCAGCTATTTTAGAATGTACCAAAGATCGTCCCGGATCAATATGACAAGCTTTTTGGTGCACAATTTAATGGCGTGCATGTAGGTCGAGATGGATTAGGTGGTTTTGGTGACAGAGTCAAGGGCGTCCTTAACTTATAGGATGTGACCACGGGATGGGTTAGCAAAAGTTGTTTTGAGGATGGTCCAAGCTTCATGGGAAATTTTGGCTTGGATGACTAGGGGTGCCATGATGGAGTCTAGGGTTCCTATGAGGGAGCCGAGAATGAGACAGTCCTGGCGAGTCCATTTGACATAAGCGAGATAAGATGTGTCAGCATTGTTTACCTTGGTTGTGGCGACTGATTGAGGATGGGTGCCGTCTGATAGACAGAGAAACTTGCAGAGGAAAATTGTATCTTTTATTGACAGTGAAAGCATGTATTTATACAATTACAAGAGTCCTATTCTAGGAATGAGATTACAATGAATATACAAAATAATTATCTAAATATTGTGTATGATAAACATGGAAGGAGTTATATTCTAAGTGGAAGTCTGATCTGATGTATCTTGGCTGTTGATAGAAATATCTGGTGGATCATCTTTAGTGTTATCATGCCCCCGCAAGATGGACGACCGCGTGGAAAGTCCAATCTTGGAAATCAAATCAAGAAAACGTGCACGAGGTAGAGGTTTAGTCAGTACATCCGCCAACTGATCAGACCCAGAAATGTGAGAGACGCGCAGTAGCTGAGATTGAACATGTTCCCGTACGAAATGGTAGTCGAGAGCTAGGTGCTTCATCTTGGAATGGAACTTGGGATTAGCAGCGACATAAGTAGCTCCCAAGTTGTCACAATAGACGGCAGGTGGGCTTGAAGTTGTAACAGCCAGTTCACGAAGTAAATTTTGAAGCCAAAGTACTTCGGCTGTGGTGGCAGCCATTGCACGATACTCAGCCTCAGTAGAAGATCTGGCTATTGTGCGTTGTTTGCGAGAACTCCATGAAATGGGGTTGCGGCCAAGGTACACAACAAAGCCAGTAGTGGAGATGTAGTTATCAGCGTCTCCTGCCCAGTCAGCATCCGTGAATGCATGTAAAGTCGCGGGGGAGTTGCGATGAAGTAGCAGGCCGTGAGAACTAGTGCCAACTAAGTAGCGAAGGACTCGTTTCAATGCCTTCAAGTGGAGATCAGTAGGAGCTTGAAGGAACTGAGAGAGTCTGTTAACCGCAAATGAAAGATCAAACCGTGTATGAGCTAAGTATTGTAGAGAACCAACAATTGCTCGATATTCCGAGGGATCATGAAGAGGGGATCCAGACTGAGCCGTGAGAGGAGGATGCGGCACCATGGGTGTGGGAACTGGATTGGCATCAATCATGTTGGTCCGTGTGAGTAAATCGACGATGTACTTGTGTTGACTCAGAAATATACCGTGGGAGTGAGGAATGACTTCAATACCAAGAAAATATGACAAGGAGCCAAGGTCTTTGAGAGAAAACCGTGACGCAAAAGAGGAGATGAAGTTGTCAACAAGGGTGGAGTTAGAGCCTGTGATAACAATATCATCCACATATACCAGTAGAAAGATGCTGTCTTGTGAGTGTCGCAGAGTAAACAGAGATGAGTCCGAAATGCAATTCTGAAAACCAACAGAGAGGAGGTAGGTCCGGAGTTCAATGTACCATGCACGAGGAGCTTGCTTTAAGCCATAGATGGCTTGTCGAAGCTTGCAGATGTGAGTGGGATGAGTGGAGCTGACAAAGCCAGGTGGTTGAGCCATGAATACATCGTCCGTAAGAGAACCTTGAAGAAAAGCATTGTTGATGTCGACTTGCCGAAGTGGCCAGTTATTTGTGATAGCCAATGATAGAACAGTGCGAATGGTGGCGGGCTTCACAACTGGACTGAATGTCTCTGAATAATCAAGGCCTGGGCGCTGATGAAACCCTTTAGCAACCAGTCGAGCTTTGTGGCGATCGATGGAGCCATCAGGTTTGTACTTAGTGCGGAAGATCCATTTGCACCCTACGAGGTTGTGAGATGGGTCAGGTGGTACAAGATCCCAAGTGTGATTACGGGTGAGGGCATCATACTCACTTTGCATAGCTGCACGCCAGGCGGGGATTTTAAGGGCTTGAGCAACAGTGGTGGGATCGGTGGTGGATTGGTTAAGGGAGACATGAAGGTTGAGCTTGTGGATGGGTTTGGTAATGTTGTTCTGAAGCCGGGTGATGGGTCTGTGTGTTGGTGGGGGTTCGGGAGTGGTATTGGTCACTGCAGGTGTATTGGATGGGTGAGAGATGAGGCGGCCGCATGGTGGGGTTGAGGCGCACGCCTGAGTGGCAGGAACTTCAGGCGAATCAGTGTGGGGTTGAGGCGGGCGCATGGGGTTGGGCGATGCGGGCGCTGAGAGGCCGTAGGAGTGGCCAAGGTGTGAGTGGGTTGAGGCGCACGCGTGGGGTTTAAGGGGGCGGGCGCCTCACCGGTTCCAGTCTTTGGGTCATCTGTTGGGATCTGAAGGAGAACTGGGAGGGAGGATGAGCACCAGTCGGTGATGTTAGGGGACTGATTGGTGGCTGAGGTGGTAGTGGAAAAGGGAAAAACAGATTCTACGAATTTAACATGTCGAGAAACGAAAATTTTGTGAGTTTTGGGATCAAGGCAATAGTAGGCACTCTGAGTCGGGGAGTAACCAACAAACACACAGGGAGAGGAACGAGGTTCGAGTTTGTGTTTGGTGGAGGGACGAAGCCATGGTAGCAAAGGCAACCAAAGCTGCGGAGTTTTTGGTAGTTAGGGGGATGGCCGAGAAGGAGAAGGTGGGGTGATTTCATGTTGAGGGTGGGGGTGGGCATGTGGTTGATGAGATAGCTGGCTGTGACAAAGGCGAGGGGCCAGTAGGTGAGGGACATGTGAGAATGAGTAAGCAGCGAGAGGTCAGTTTCAACAATGTGCCGATGGCGTCTCTCCGCGTACCCATTGTGTTCTGGTGTATGGGGAGGGGAGGTAAGATGGGTTATGCCGTGGGACACAAGGAGAGAGTGAAGCCCAATGTATTCACCACCATTGTCACTGAAAATGGTGATGATGGAGCGATTGAAGTATTTTTCAACCCGAGATTTGAATTCAGAAAAGACGGAGGTGGCATCATTTTTGTGTTTTAGAGGGTAAAGCCATATATATTTTGAGAAATGATCAACGAAGATGATGTAATATTTAAAACCATCATATGAGGTAACAGGGGATGACCACACATCACTGTATAAGACATCAAGAGGACCACTGGAATGAATAGAATTTTCATAGAATGGTAGTTTATGGCTTTTATTGCAGTCACATGAATTACAATGAAAGCTAGAA
Organism: Adenophora triphylla var. japonica; assembly: GCA_022495995.1. NCBI lineage: Eukaryota > Viridiplantae > Streptophyta > Magnoliopsida > Asterales > Campanulaceae > Adenophora > Adenophora triphylla. The sequence continues at coordinate 200,663 of JAFEMH010002262.1, read as the reverse complement.
CAACTAGGAATTTGTAAATTGAAACTACTACTAAGATGACGCAAAATAGATTGAGACGGATGGCCTAAGCGATGATGCCACGTTGAAGCAGCGGAAGTAGATATAGAATGAGCAGCGGGAGAGGGAGGCGTCCATTCATAGATGCCCGAGCTAGAACTGCCTTCCAGAAGGGTGGCTCCCGTTCGAAGATCCTTCACAAGAAAGGAAGATGATGAGAAGGTGACAGTACAATTATTATCAAGACAGAATTTTGAGATAGACAAAATATTACGGGACACAGAGGGAGCACAGAGAACATGATTAAGAGAAAATTTAGAAGTAGGTGTAAGAAGAGAGGTGGAACCAGTGTGAGTGATGGGGAGACCGGAACCATCACCAATAAGAAGCTCATCAGTCCCATCATATGGAGAGTGAAGGGCTAGGTTGTTGAGGTCGTTGGTTACATGGTGAGTGGCTCCACTATCAAAGAGCCAAGGTTTTGGTTGGTGGGTGGAGGTGGCGGTGTGAGCACTGGGTTGGTGGGGTGAACGACTGGTGTTGGTGTTGGGTCGGTTGGGAGGGGGAGGGAATTGGGCATTAGGGTAGACTTGGCGAAAGGTGTGACATTGGGACAAAAAGTGACCTTCACGTCGGCACCATTGGCAGCGGCCTTTGTAGGGTTGAGGGGAGGAGTTGGTGCGAGGGTTGAAGTTGGGAGAGGAGTTTGTTTGGTTGTTGGATGATCGTGGTTGGTTTTTGGTGGTATAGTTGACGACTGCAGGAAAGGTAGATGAGATTTTGGGTTTATTTTTGAGGGTTAATTCACGGTTGATTAGCTTTTCATGAAGCTCATCAAACGTGATAGGGTTTTCACGGTTCTGAACGGCAGAGATAACATTGTCATAGTCGGGGTCATTGATTTGGTCGAGGATTTTGTCTATGAGGTCATCGGGGTCAATAGGGCGGCCTAGGGAGGTTAATTGGGCAGCACAGGTTTGGATATCTTGCATGTATTCGGTGATGGATCGGGTGCCCTTCGTGATATTGCGAAGGTGGTCTTTGATTTGTTTAATGTGGCCTTTGGAGGGATTGGCAAAAGTTTTGGCTAGGGTGTTCCATGCGGCTAGGGTAGTGGGACAGAGGGATATAAGAGGAACCAGTGATGGGGATAGGGATCCAGCTAGAGCGCCCAGCTAGAGCGCCTAGGAGTAGTTTATCTTGGCGATACCAGGTTTTATAGGAGGGGTTGGGCACAGGCTGTGGCGGTGGGGGAGGCGCAGGTGGGTCATTGGTAATGACAGTGGGTGCGGCAATGGTGGTGGTGGTGGGAGTGATGGTTTCAGGAGGTATTGTGTGGTTGTTGTCAATGAATTGTTGAAGGTCCAAGCCTATGAGGGTGGCTTCGATCTGAAGTTTCCACGCTATGTAATTTGTGTTGGTGAGTTTGAGAACATGGGTGAGGGAGACGGCAATGAGGGGTTGTGTTGGCTCGGCTAGGTTGGGAATGAGGGTGAGATCGGTGGTGGCCATGGTGGATGGCGGCGGCAGCTAGAGATTTAGGGTTTAGATCGTTAGCTCTGATACCATGATAGACAGAGAAACTTGCAGAGGAAAATTGTATCTTTTATTGACAGTGAAAGCATGTATTTATACAATTACAAGAGTCCTATTCTAGGAATGAGATTACAATGAATATACAAAATAATTATCTAAATATTGTGTATGATAAACATGGAAGGAGTTATATTCTAAGTAGAAGTCTGATCTGATGTATCTTGGCTGTTGATAGAAATATCTGGTGGATCATCTTTAGTGTTATCACCGTCAACATATTTGAGAAGGTAAAGGCTGAATAGGAGAGAGGTGACTTGGGATGCCCATGTGAGGTAGGTTAGAGGGGTGAAGGGTTTTCATTGGGATAGGTTGACCATGGGATTGGTAGGGTTGGTCAGATTAGTAATGGTGGTGGAGGTATTGGCGGCCATAGTAGGAGGCGGCGGAAAAGATTTTCTAGGGTGGGAAAGTTGGATCTGAATGATCTGATACCATATAGAAGTGGGCAAACAATAATTTTATTATACACACTGATAACATATATATAGTACAAGTTGTTGTAACTAATTTACGTTACAGATATACATGATGATGATAAAGTACAAAATAAAGATATAAATAATCAATTAAACTAGGAAACTAAATATATGATAAACATTAAGATATACTCCCTCCGTCCCATAATACCTTCCCCGGTTAATACGAACTCAGTTCAACCAAATTCAACTTTGACCAAACTTTAATATTAATTTACTTATCATAATAAAAATCTAAATATTGTTATCCATAAAATAACCAAATGATTTATCAATAGAAATTATTAAAATTTCATTAGAATGAATAGATTGATATTAAAGTTTGATCAATGTCGGCGTCGGTTGACTTGCTACTATTCAAAATGGGGAAGCTTTTCTGGGACGGAGGGAGTAGTTGAGATTTGAGCAGCATCATCGTGATTCTTAACATCTGCAACTTGTAAAAATGCCCTAGGAACTTCTTTCTTCACAAATCCTGATGTGGCTAATTGAGTAGTGAAGGAAACATTGTAGTTTTCTTGGTACAGTGACTCAGGTTTAATCTATTAGAATGAAGGAGAAAGAGACGAAGTCAATCATACAAGGTAGAGAGGAATAATATGAAAGACTCAATTTTATTATGTTACTAGAGGTACATATTTATAGAATTTACAAAGAGAGTTAGAATCCTATTCTAATACAAATATTATCTTTCCTAATCTATACAAAGATTGAGTTTCCTAAACTATATAATATATAACAATATATAGTATAGAATATAATATTCTAATATTATATTCCTAATATGCCCCCGCAAGATGGACGGTCCTTGAATAAGTCCAATCTTGAAGAATGATGAGATGAACCGGGTTGGTGTAGTGGGTGGAGACGGATGTGTTCCCGACGTGCATGACTATGTCAGAGACGGTGGGGTTTTGGAGAGGGGTTTTGGCTATGAGGGTTTGCCGAGAGTTTTAGTGTTTGAGGGTGGTATTGCGGCAGTTAGGGTTTGTCGATTGTGTTTTGGAAGGGTTTTGGCAGTAGGGTTTTGCCAAGGGGATTGAAGGAGGCAAAGAGGGTTTCGGCCGGTGGGTTTGCCGAGGGGTTTGAAGGAGGCGAGAGGGTTTCAACTGAAGGGGTTTGCCGAGGGTGTTTGAAGGGGGGAGAGGGTTTCGATCGATGGGGTTTGCCGAGGAGTGTGGTAGTGTGGCGGTTAGGGTTTGCCGATTGTGTTTTGGAAGGGTTTTGGCAGTAGGGTTTTGCTAAGGGGATTGAAGGAGGTAAAGAGGGTTTCGGCCGGTGGGTTTTGGATGGAGGGGTTTGCCGAGGGTAAGATAGTGATGCAGGAGGCAATGGCCACTACGGAGGCCCAGGCGGGCGCCTCACAGCTCACCAGGCGGGCGCCTCAAGGAGGTTCGGCCGAGGATTTGGGCGCTACAACTCAGGGCGGCCGCATGGACTCTCTCTCGGGCGGGCGCCTCATCAAAGACGGTGGAATCTTTTGAAGTTGTTGCGTTCTTGATTTGTTTACTGATTTGGGTTTAATTAATTAGGGTTATTTTTGTCATTATTTTACTATTTCGTTTTAGGGTTTGAGCAGGGTTATTTTAGTCAATAGGATTTTAATTAGGTCATTAGGGTTTTATTTCTAGAATGTTCTTTTACTAGTATAAATAGTTATGGTAGGATTTTTGTAAAAGACAGTTTTATAGCTTTTGATTAATTAAAATTGAAGAGTTTTTCTCTTAATTCCTGGTGGATTCGGATTACTGTTTGGTGGATTCGATGTGCGTTTGAGGATTCTTCGCTTGAAGAGTTCTTGTGATTAGTGCGCTAATCACGAAATATATCCGGCTTCCAGATTAGTGCTCTGATACCAACTGACGCAGCACGGAAGCCGGATAAATTTCGTGATTAGCGCACTAATCACAAGAACTCTTCAAGCGAAGAATCCTCAAACGCGAAGAACTGGAATCCACCAGAAAAGAGAAGAAATTCTCTGAAATTTTATTAATCCAAAAACTATAAAACTGTCTTTTACAAAAACCCTACCATAACTATTTATACTAGTAAAAGAACATTCTAGAAATAAAACCCTAATGACCTAATTAAAATCCTATTGACTAAAATAACCCTGCTCAAACCCTAAAACGAAATAGTAAAATAATGACAAAATAACCTAATTAATTAAACCCAAATCGGTAAACAAATCGGCCGCAACAACTGATATTCCACCGTCTTGATGAGGCGCCCGCCAGAGAGAGTCCATGCGGCCGCTGGTTAGCGCCCAAATCCCCCGTCGAACCTCCTGGCGCCCGCCTGGTGGCTGTGGCGCCCGCTGGCTCCGTAATTACCTCTGCATCGATCAATCACTCTTCAAAAGAACTCGACCCCGAGTTCATATCTGATATTTGGCAATATCCGCCCCAGGAGAACAAATACTCTGAATAAATTAATGCTTTTCTTGCCTTCGGAAAGAATTTTAACACTTGTCCGTCCCAATGAAACAAGTATTTTGAATACATTTGCCCCTTTTGAAAGTTTTGAGGTAGACCAATTTTGTCAGGATGAAAATTAAGACTACCAATCCCATCCATCCGATTGATCGTTCGTTCCATCTTCCTCGAGCCCATAATGAATGAAAAACTAGTGTCCTCCATGGACTCTTCCACAGATCTCCCCATGATCAAAAATATCATCGTATTTAAATTCTTTTGTCCAATCAATTACACCCACGACATGCTCAAAGATCGATGGTGTAGACCCAGTAATACCACCCGCATCGTCATTTATGGGCTCAACTAGGGCATGATCATGGACCATAATACTTGAAGGAATAATTTCACTACATACACGAATAATTTCGTATTTTGCACTTAAATCTTCCCTTTCCTCGGCCTTCTCTTGATTCGGACAAGGGAAGCTAGCTGGAAGGATGGATTTGTCAACTTGAATTTAATTCTCCTCCGTTTGAATTTGATCCTTTCTTTTCAATCGTCTCAACGCGGTGGAGGCTTTCTTCGCAACTTTCTTCTTGAGCACAATTTTTGTTATTACGCAACAAGACCTCGAGCGCTCCGACGTTCTTCTTGACACGTTCATAGATTGCAGATCTACGCGCTTTCAGTTTCTGAATCTTGGCAGTGTAGTGATCGGCTTTGTCGGCATAAAAATTGGCTTCCATCCTATGTTCTTTGCCTAAGCACTCGCTCCCTTGATGCTCGATCGGATCTCGATTGATTTATATTTCTGCACAAGTCGATCATGCTTGTCCGCTTCGTCGAGTTCTTCTTCCTCTAACTCTAGAAAATATTGTTCCTGTTGTCGAGCACGATCCAATCGACGATCTATTTCGTGAATAACCTTGTCATCAGATCTTGTTACTTGAACCCCCATAAAGAATCAGCGATGAAAAGACAGGATATGGCCTGCTCTGATACCAACTGACGCAGCACGGAAGCCGGATATATTTTGTGATTAGCGCACTAATCACAAGAACTCTTCAAGCGAAGAATCCTCAAACGCAATACTGGAATCCACCAGCAGTAATCTGGAATCCACCAGGAATTAAGAGAAAAACTCTTCAATTTTAATTAATCAAAAGCTATAAAACTGTCTTTTAGAAAAACCCTACCATAACTATTTATACTAGTAAAAGAACATTCTAGAAATAAAACCCTAATGACCTAATTAAAATCCTATTGACTAAAATAACCCTGCTCAAACCCTAAAACGAAATAGTAAAATAATGACAAAAATAACCCTAATTAATTAAACCCAAATCAGTAAACAAATCAGCAACGCAACAACTTCAGTATTCCACCGTCTTTGATGAGGCGCCCGCCCGGAGAGAGTCCATGCGGCCGCCTGAGTTGCAGCGCCCAAATCCCCCCGTCGAACCTCCTTGAGGCGCCCGCCTGGTGAGCTGTGAGGCGCCCGCCTGGGCCTCTGTAGTGGCCATTGCCTCCTGCATCAGATAGTGCGGTGGTTTGGGTGCCGAGGGTAGGGGGTGGGGATTTGTTGAATGCTGGCGGAAGCAATGGTGGAGAGGGGGGGTAGGTGGGGCTGCAGGCAGTAGGATTTGCCGCAGGTTTAGGGAATGGAGTTTTGTTGATGGCTGGTGGAATTAAGCGAAGGTGGTGAGGGGGTTTTGGCGGCAGGTTGTGGGTTTTGCCTAGGGTAGAGGTGTCAGGCAGTAGTTTTTTTTTTTGTATATGGCAGGGGGTTGGTTTTAGGGTTTCTTGGTAGATTTGTGGAGTGTGGAGATGGAAGGGAGGCGGCATGTAAGGTTGTACCGAGGGTTTGTGGAAGGTGGGGTTTTAATGGTGGGTGGCGGAAGCAAGGGTGGGGCGGCTTGAGGGGTTGTGTCGAGAGTTGTTTTGAAAGGTGGAGGAGGGTTGGGTTTTGATGGTGGGTGGTGGAAGCAAGGGTGTGGCGGCTTTAGGGTTTTTTGCCGCTAGGGTTTGGCGGAGAAGTCCTATTATGGATCTTAATGCTCTGATACCATAATAGAATGAAGGAGAAAGAGACGAAGTCAATCATATAAGGTAGAGAGGAATAATATGAAAGACTCAATTTTATTATGTTACTAGAGGTACATATTTATAGGGTTTACAAAGAGAGTTAGAATCCTATTCTAATACAAATATTATCTTTCCTAATCTATACAAAAATTGAGTTTCCTAAACTATATAATATATAACAATATACTCCCTCCGTCCCAGCCGAATGGAGACCAAAAATTTGGGCACACAGATTAAGAAATACTAATAAAATAAGAAAAAGCTGAGATGAGATAAAGGACATAAATTAGGAGATTGGACCCTTCTTAATTCATATAGGTCATTCAGTTTAAATTTTGGCTCTAAAATCTTAATCTCAGTAAATTCAAATATAATAACAGTAGATATTTTGGGAAGAAACAATCCATTTCAGCGATCATTCTTAGGAAATGTACATCCCAGACCTGGATTCAATGGACAAAGGCGGCACCTCTATTGAAGCCTTCGAAGGATATTGAAGCTCCATTTCAGCGATTAACGATTCGCCAGGCTCAGAATCACTAAACTGAGTCTCAGGCACATCGGTATCATCATAGACTAGTGATGAACCGTAGTCATCGTAAGGGGACGGAGTGTCAGGGATGACGATTCCGTAGTATGAGTGAAGAATCGAAGGAGAAACTTCATAAATCGGTGAATCAGGACATAGATCTGATTCGACAACAACAAGAGAAGGAATCGTCGCCACCGTATCCTCTACGGGCAACGAAACCTTGGAATTGAAGTTTGTTGCCGTCAATGAAGTCGGATCCATGGCTTTGACTCTTGTTCTGGTTGCAGCTCGTAGGGAATCGACGATGGGAATGGTAGATGACCCAGTGGCTGAAAGAACAATCTAGGGTTTCTTCAAAGATGGATATGAGAAATAAATGGATAGGTGGTGGTTGGGTAAATGGGTTTTAGTAATGTTAGGTTGGGTCGATTAAATTAGGTTGGGTAAATGGGTTTCACTAATGGCCCAATTAGGATTAGTATTAGGTAAATTATCTTCATTAGGGGTTAAATGAGTGGGTTAGGATGAATATAAAATTATAAATCTTTTACCATTTTGGACAATCTTTATTGGGCTTGGGCTGGGACGGACCAAAAAGGAAATAAGTCTCCATTAGACTGAGACGGAGGGAGTATAGTATAAAATATAATATTTTAATATTATATTCCTAATATAATCTAAGCGCACACGACCAAACCTGAAGGGCTCCTTTTTAAATCAATGGCTAAGATATATAGGATGTGGGATCGATTTCGGTCATAATGGATTTTGACTCTTGATCTTGATGTGCCTCCGTCCCAAAATTTGTAACCAATTTTTTTTTCAAATTCGCTCATTGATCAATAGAAAATTTGATTTATCTCTAGTCATTTATTATGGGACGGAGTTAATATCTAAATTCGTAAATTGAACTAATGATGCAGGAGGAGCAGTTTAAAACCAGAATCCAAAATTTTGATACCTTCTTCAGATGACTTTTTCTTCTATTTCTAGGTAACTCACAAATTAAAATCCTCCATGTTCAAAAGTCAATGACCATAAGCAAAGAACATGGCACTGAAAATTCAACCCTTGCAAATAGTTACAATGTGGTAACAAGTAAAACACAAAAAACTAGATCAATCAGAAACATTTGAACTAAGATATTAGTACAACATAGCAAATTATCCTTACAAGGTAGCTTTTTCCAATTAAACCTAAAAACTTTCCAATTGTAAATCCTTAGACTTTAAAGGGACATAATCCCCAAGATAAACCTCAAGATGATCCGCCAACGATGATTTATCAATGTTCTCGTGGTGATATGACTTGCAAACAAAGTATATCACTGTCTGGACGACTAGACTGAAAAGTGTCAAAACTGAGAGCAGGAAGAAGAAAACCAATGCATATATAACTCGTACTCCCATTGAGTGATGAAGAGGAAGTGAAACGTGGCTCTCGAATCCCATCTGAATCCCAATGAAGCAAAAATTTAGCAAAATGAAGGCAAAGACCGCGATTACCATCTTACCCTTTATCAAATCCTTGCTCTTTATCATCGCTTGAATCCCGTAAGACTCTTCTAGTACCGATACCACACATGCCAAATGCCACACAACACTTATATACACGAACATCACGAAATATACTATAAAGAGAATAGTAAGGATAGTTAACCCAAATGCGGTGGGTCCAAGTAACACAAATATAGAGACTAGGGTTAATATTGCAACAAAGTTGAACACAAAAACTATAAGGGAGCTCCAAATAAATGTGACCATAAGCCTCTTCCAAACCTTAGGCACCACGCTTATGACCTTCTTGAATGTGACTTCTTTGGCGGTGTAAATGCACGCTATGGTATAGACCGTGGCAGACATTGAAAGGAGGGAGAGAATGAGGAAGAAGATCAAATACGCGATCTTGAATAAGACATAAGTACTCAACTCTGATGATATGACATCAGAGAGTTTGGAGTATTTGGTCGTACCCTCTGGGGTACGATCCAAGGCTTGTTCATCATGTAGGATTTCTCCGAATATGTATTCAGAAATTTCTATGTGAGCTAAGAAGATGAAGGAGAGAGGAAGGATGATTGCTAGTGTGATTTGAGTGAAGATTTTTCTATAGGTGGATATGATCTTGAGAGTTTCTTTGAATAAGCCAAAGAAGCCTAGGAATTGCATTTCCTCTTGCTCTTTGTCCATGGTTTTGTTGGGTAAATTTTGAAAGAAAGGATTAAATATTTGTTTAGGGGAGATAATTGTTAGAGATAGATTGGGGAGATAGATAGATTGATATAAGGAGGGTTGTGCTGGGTTGACTTTTGGTGGTGGGAAGACTTTGAGAAGTTGATCTAAAAATGGTGTTATTAAATCCAATAAGGAATTTGAGCTAAATTAATTAAAAATGGTGAGAATTGTCTTCCATCATTGTAAATGGCGATGATTGAGACTCATATCTCATATTTTAATCAAACAAGATGGCAGCACGAAGGTTCCAAGATGTTGTGGTTCTAACATTTTGGAAGCCGTGTTTCAAAAATTAAAGTTTAGGTTCTAAAAATAATTACAAGGAATAAAATATAAATTGCTGTTATTTTTTTTTTTTTTGTTTTTACGTTTTTCATATCCGAATTTATATTACTAATTTTAGAACTAATTACAAAATTATTTATTGGACCAAAAGTGATTAATTGGATTGAAGTTAATTATTAGAAAACAACTCTACTCTGTACCAAAATGATTTAAATATTTTTAAATGTGATAATATTCAATAATTATACTATTTTTAAATAATATTAAAACCATTAAATTTAACTATTAATACATACTCCCTCCGTCCCATGATAATAAGGAAAATTTCCTTTTTGGGCGTCCCACAATAATATATAACTTTCCTAAAATGGAAAGGAATCTTTACTATTCCCTCCACTCATTCTCTCTCCTACATTATTTTAATACTCACATCACCATTATAATTTACTATTCTCTCCACTCATTCTCTCTCCTATTTTATTTCCACACTCACAACACTTTCAATATAATATTTCCTCCTTAATTTTTCTCGAAAACCCAAAAGTCCCTAAAATTGTGGGACGGAGGGAGTATATACATTTATATATTCATCTATTGAATATCCACTAGAAATTTCCCCCAAGTTCATACTTTAACTAAACTCTTAATTAATGAGTTCAATGGGTATACTAATATAAAAAACCATTATTTTCTATCTTTCATCAATGTGAAATTAATACCACACAAGTTTCAACACGAGGATTATGGCCACATCTCATATCCGTAAATCTCAAGTCGAGGTTAGTTAGGTATGATTGATGATAAACCACGGGTTGGCCCGACCCGACAACTGCCTAGCTCGCAGATTAGGTGAGTTTGACCTGACATGTCTCCTCTTTCCCACGGGTCCGGCCTAGCTCGCCCCGCCTGATTTTTCTGATGACCAGCCCGTCCGTTTACCGGTGAACCCATTCAAACAGGCTTGGCGGTTACTTTGTCCAGAAGATTTAGCACGGCCGTACGTGTCTTTAAAGAAGCACGCCCGTGCTTTACCTGTAGTGTGCTGGTCTTTTCCTTTCTTTCCCTAGAATGTTCCTCCTTGCCTCCGTTTGTTTCTTTCACCTCAATAACCATGTTCCAATTTCTTTTTACACCAATAATGACCCAAAACCCGTTAAATAACAAAACTATCCAAGCATAATATCCGCATATAAAATATTAAAATGAACTAAATTTTATCTAAAATGAGATAAAACTAATGCAAATAACATTATAAATGTCTATATAATAGCCATTTATCATTTGACATCGCAAAATGTCAGGCTATTGTGATGGCCTTTTATTGAATTCACAGAATGTAAGCGTACCGCGACGACTTTTTTGGCCATCGCGAAAAGCCATCGCAAAAGATAACTTTTTCTTGTAGTGTGTGGACAATCCCCTCTAACATGATCCGCCGAATGATAGAATGGATTAAGATTCAAACGGTGAAGATTTTGTTGCAGTTGGATCCGTGAATTAGGACCAAAAATTAAGAATGAAGGTTTTAAATAAGAGAAGATTAGTAATAATTTTCTGTGTCCGTGGGTGGAGATACAATTCCAAAACGTAACAAGTTTAGAGCCAAATAATATTAATCTGGCTTTAGATGAGGTGGGCGTTATATGTGAATTATAAGGTGACTTGAGCGTTGTTGAAGTAAAGGAGGATGGTAAAAATGGGGATTATACATGTGAAGTTGATTTAGGGGCCGAGATGTCTGTTCAGTGGATGGTACAAGGTGTGTTCAACGACAAAAAAACCATGATTTCAACAAATTTTCAAACCTCTCAAGAACCTGAAATTATTAAAGTTTCGATCCCAACAAATCAAGAATGTATGATTCTTTATTCATTAGAAAGAAACTGTTGGACAATTGTGTAGGCTTCTTAAGAACTTAACTAGAAACTTAACAGAAAAAGATAACGGAGATTGGAAACAAAAGAATTCAAGTCGAGTCTTGTATTTAATACAATCTCCGTAAGAAGTTATTGCCTTACAGGTGCTTACGGTTTATATGGCAATCTTCTAGTAAGATAAAACGACTTATAAGTAAATGATAGGAGCACTCCAAATCAAATACTCTAGCGAACAACACAATGTTTGGAACTTTGGACTTTGAAGGATTTAATGCAACAATATGCAATGATTTGGGTATGTTAATCTATCTTACTAGAGGGTAGGAAGGGTCAGAATACTGTGTATGTAAATTGAAATTCGGAGGGGAAGTATATAAAGAGAGTCAAAGGGTTTGGTGGCTTTTCCCTTGAAAAGTCAAAACTTTTCGGGTATAACAGCACTTGCACGGCCGTGTCCAATGAACTGCACGGCCGTGCAAGGCAATATGCACGGTCGAGTTCATGGCTCTGCACGGTCGAGTGGCAAGGCAAGGCACGGTGCACGGCCGTGTCCTAGGCACTCGCACGGCCGTGCAGAAGCTTCTTCAGCCTGCTCGTCAGCCCTTTAACCACAACAAGTCCACACCAATTTTGGGACCAACCCAAAAACACACTTTGACCCAATATTTAAGTTACAAATCATTTGTCATTAATTTCTCATTCACACGGAAATGGTTTTGAGACATTAAATGAGTTATATATAATCTACAACAAATGTAGATTATCATTTGTAACTAGTTCCGTTAACACATAACGAACTTCCGTTAGAAATCTAGGTCAACGTTAAGTCAAACTTAACTTTCCTTTACCCATTTCCAACAATCCCCCACATGAATGACAATTAATGCATGTATGCAAATTCGTCCAAAGTTCCGGCGAACTATTATTACATCGAGATAGATAGCTTGTGGCCTTGAATCTTCCCTAGTGAAATATTATCGGATATACTAGCCATTTGGTAGCGAGTCGCTTTGAACCAGTGACTGTCGGGTGTATACCAAGACAATAATACTCACATAATAACAGCTCTAACAATTGTTGTTCTCACGTTTTGTCCATTTTGGCCCTGGACCGTATCTCATTCATAAGCGTTCATTTAGAGGCGGCCTTATTACCTCTCGCTTTATATAGGTGATTCTCACTATAAGGAGTATCATGCACTACTCCACCCGTAGGTATAGAAATCATTAAAAGTTTTCTCAACTTATCCTCACCAACTGCTTTGCATGTGCTAGTACTTGGACGTTCTGGGAATGAGTATTCAACATCTCTAGGTTAATAAACCGAGTTGTTGTTTCCAAGTAACTCTACTAGAACTTATAACTTGGTTGTCTCATTGAACCAGGGGCCTGGGATCTCCATTTCTCAAGGTTGAGTGTCCGCTATAAGTTCTTTTGTTGTGGGTTTTTAAACCCATTCCCCTTAACAGTTTATACAGTTGATCTTTATTACTACCCTTAGGTAGACGGATCCGAATTTGACTTCACATTGCTAGTTGTGACAGTCGCATTTTGAGATCAATTGTACTATGATAGTGTGTTTAAGACCATTATGTCTAGACTTACCATGACGTTCTACACCTTTTCCTATTTTTCATTGTCGTCACAATGCCTTAGGTCATGTAGACACAAGCTTATTCCACGAAGGAATATCTTCCAAGACCATTCAACTTACATAGAAATTGTGATCTTTAATCATAAGTATATCTTTAAGTACACCAAGCACTATGATTATACTATTCCGGTGATTGATTATAATTACAATTAGACCTTTAGTCTATCTAGAATGATCAGTCCCTTCGAGTGATCAAATTCTTCTATCGGTCAGTTTCTTCAAGTGGTTATTATCTCTGTACCGTTCAGACTTCCCAAGTATTCAGTATCTCTAAGTGGTTTGACCTCCTTAGAGTCTACCTTTCAGAGATCTACTTTACAGAGATTACCTCTCAAGAATCTACCTTACTAGAGTACACCTCTCAAGAATTTATTTGAACTTTCGAAGTATTTTTTTTTTCAAGATAATGGGATTGTGAAGGAACTAATCCTTCAGATGATCTAGAGATCTTTATCTCTAATATAACATCGGCTAATCCCATATCTTTCATGTCAAAGTTCTTCTTTAACATGTCTTTGGTATTCATGATCAATTCATGACTACCATTGTTATCCACGTAAGGACAGACTATTAACAAATGATTCAGATGTTCTTTTAATGTATGTAGACACATTTGTCACATTCATTAATCTTGAATCCATTTGATAACATAGTTCTATCGAACTTCTTATGCCACTGTTTAGTTGCTTGTTTAGTCCATATGAATACACAAGTAGATCCAACACGGTTGTGCGACATAGAACGCTCTGTTGTGTCATTTTGGATAATCTTGCATGAATCATAATGTCCTTTTGACAACTATCCTGGCTTTCTACTTATCAACAGATCCATAGGCTTTATACTTTCTCTTTAAGAATCCAATTGCAACCTAATGGTTTGCAACTTGGAGGGAGATCTACCAATTCCCAAGTATTATTAAGCATTATGAATCTTTATCTCATTGTTAATAGTCTCTTTCCAGAACGAACTATCCGGACCAGATAACGCTTTCCATAACAGTTGCTGGTTCGTTTTCCAACATAAATGATAGAAAATCAGGACCAAAAGACTTTTCCACTCTTGCCCTTTTACTACGTCTAAGTCCTTCATCCTTAACTTTGAGATGGACCGTTTGTAGTCTAATGTTTAAAGGTTTCATCCTTGGCATATCTAGTTTTGCAACCCAATGGTTCGCATAGGAAGATCAACCATCTTCCAAAATAGAATAGGATGCATTTGTCCTTCAACTGTATCTTGGTTTTTCTTCTTATTAAGAAGACCACCACCGTTTCTATAAATTTTCTTATTAAAATTTATGCATTTCCTGTCATTTCAAGGAAGTATATTCTCAAAGAATATAACATGTCTTGCTTAAGTATTTCTACTTTAGCCGAATACCCCCACAGTTTAGGTATTTATAAAACAGCTTACGAATACTTCAAATTCGTTAGGAGTTTTTATCATCAAATAACTTTCACATATATGATGATCCATTCTTTTAACTGTTAACAGTTTAACAGTTTCTGTTAATACTAGAAGTTCATATCAATAGAACTAATGTATTTAGCTTGTACCCCCACACTTGAGGTGTACCTCCACATATCAAATATTTTATGAATGTCCTAATTCATATTTAATATTTTCTTTTATGTGGAGTCATTTCATTGTAATAACCAAGTTATCTACAATGTCTTTCATCTCCATATCTATGTTTAAGTGAGGTCTCTTCAACCATTTTTCCCCGTAAGGAAACTCGTTTGAAGAATACTGCATTTTTCATTTCAAATTTGTTCGTCACAAATCTATATGCAATACTGTTAGTTTGCATATATAATGGAAACGTAATCCATGGTTTTGGGTCCTATCTTAACCTCTTTAGGTTTAGATATTTCTACCTTTGCTAGGTATACCCACATAAGACGGAACTTATCAATAAGGAGTTCACCATCTCCTTAAAAGTTCTATCTTCCTTTTTTTTTTTCAATTGATTTTAGTGTGTAAGAAGCATTCGTTTGATAAATAAGTGTCAGCGTCCCAACAATTATTTTTCAAACGGTACTACATACTAACCACCTCTATCACTTCGAAACTCTTAATTGCTAATTAAGATGAATCACAAACCTTATTGTTTACTTAAAACTTTAAGGTTTTACTATTCCAAAAGACGAACTTTTGCATTATCAAATGCAATCATAAATAGAAGTAAAGAACTATCTATTTACTATCTACGGTTTGAACTGATTTCTACAAAAGAAATCACAATTGATTTGCGAATCAACTTCATCTTAGGTAGTAATTTTAAATTAACTCGTCGACTTAGTGAATTTAAATTTACACGACCTAAATGAACACGCCATAACAATTGGAACACTTCAAACCAAGTAAATAAAATCTGAAATTTTATTCTTCGCATTTAGGCGGATAAACAATTACAATTTAAGGAGTCCTTCAACAAGGTACCCTTTACTAACACAAACAACCACTTTTGGTCAATTCAATCTTATGCCCCTAGGCTAAGTTGATCAAAATCCAATGGAACATTTCTATCTTCATTCACATTGGCTTGAAGAGGGTTTCCATCTTGGTTGTTGATTCTAGGATGTCGACATTCCCTAGCCATATGCCCGGGTTTGCCGCAATTAAAACAACTACCTTTAACCTTCTTGGTGGTCCTCTTCACTTTCCCGGTGTTCTTTCTCTTGTTTCCAGCACTTGTTTCCACCAAGTTCACTTTCGGTCTTTTAGTCACAATGCACATAGTATTGTGCATCTCGAGAAAGTCCCAAAGTTCTCTCGCGGTCTTTATGCCACAACACACCTTGTATTGTGCGTAATCCAAGCCATTAAGAATATAATTGCGACACAAGAAATCGCTGTGATTCCAAGTATCCAATTCATTCTTTTCTTTGGATTCATCCTCGTCGGATATCAATGGTGGATATTCCCAAAGAAAATGCACCAATTTTAATGTTGTCAAATAGACCAACATTTCCTGTTGCCACCTTTTAAAGTTCATCCCGGTAAGAATACCCGGTCTTTCCGCATGTACGAACACATGAGACGGAGGGAGAGCATTAAGAGGTGCAACCCTTGAGGTTGTACGTGAAGGAGGTTTCTTACCATGAACCGGGTGAGACGGTGTAACATTGTTGAACGTAGCGTCACCTTGAGAAGGAGGCGTCACATTCCCTTGACTTGATTCTGTGGAGTCTTTTTCGTTTGCCATCTTGAAGATCTTGAAGAAGCGTAAAATAACTTCTTACGATTGTTGGACAATTGTGTAGGCTTCTTAAGAACTTAACTAGAAACTTAACAGAAAAAGATAACGGAGATTGGAAACAAAAGAATTCAAGTCGAGTCTTGTATTTAATACAATCTCCGTAAGAAGTTATTGCCCCGCACAGGTGCTTACGGTTTATATGGCAATCTTCTAGTAAGATAAAACGACTTATAAGTAAATGATAGG
The DNA here is from genome assembly GCA_022495995.1 of Adenophora triphylla var. japonica. Lineage (NCBI taxonomy): Eukaryota > Viridiplantae > Streptophyta > Magnoliopsida > Asterales > Campanulaceae > Adenophora > Adenophora triphylla. Next base: position 184,066 of record JAFEMH010002262.1, on the reverse strand, counting down.
AGCACTCCAAATCAAATACTCTAGCGAACAACACAATGTTTGGAACTTTGGACTTTGAAGGATTTAATGCAACAATATGCAATGATTTGGGTATGTTAATCTATCTTACTAGAGGGTAGGAAGGGTCAGAATACTGTGTATGTAAATTGAAATTCGGAGGGGAAGTATATAAAGAGAGTCAAAGGGTTTGGTGGCTTTTCCCTTGAAAAGTCACAACTTTTCGGGTATAACAGCACTTGCACGGCCGTGTCCAATGAACTGCACGGCCGTGCAAGGCAATATGCACGGTCGAGTTCATGGCTCAGCACGGTCGAGTGGCAAGGCAAGGCACGGTGCACGGCCGTGTCCTAGGCACTCGCACGGCCGTGCAGAAGCTTCTTCAGCCTGCTCGTCAGCCCTTTAACCACAACAAGTCCACACCAATTTTGGGACCAACCCAAAAACACACTTTGACCCAATATTTAAGTTACAAATCATTTGTCATTAATTTCTCATTCACACGGAAATGGTTTTGAGACATTAAATGAGTTATATATAATCTACAACAAATGTAGATTATCATTTGTAACTAGTTCCGTTAACACATAACGAACTTCCGTTAGAAATCTAGGTCAACGTTAAGTCAAACTTAACTTTCCTTTACCCATTTCCAACAGAAACCACTCTACGTCAATTTGGAATAACTTCCTTGACCCTTTATTGCATAAATCATACATATATATATACACTGCTAATCAACTGCTAATCTTAAAGTCTAGATAGCAGTTTATTTCTACTACTATATACACATGTACAAATCAATACAGCCATATCTATCAGTCCCTCGCAGTCATAGCGGGAGGAGGCCGTATGCTAAGACTGTCCCGAAAATCATTAAAAAGTACGCGAGGAAGCCCTTTAGTGAAAATATCAACTAATTGATATCGGGACGGAACATGAAGAACACGTATTTCCCCCGTTTCCACTTTCTCACGAACAAATAATATATCCAACTCTATATGCTTGGTTCGTTGATGCTGTACTGGATTAACTGACAAATAAATAGCACTTATATTGTCGCAGTACACCAAAGTGGCCTTTGAAAGAGGAACATGTAACTCAAGCAATAGATTCCGAATCCAACAGGATTCGGCTACAACATTAGCAACACCTCTATACTCAGCTTCGACACTCGATCGGGAAAGGGTAGGTTGTCGCTTAGAAGACAAAGAAATCAAATTATTACCCAAGAATAAACAATAACCCGAGGTAGAACGACGAGTATCCGGGCACCCACCCCAGTCCGCATCAGTATAAGCAGTGAGCGAAGTGCAAGATGACTTCGATAGATGCAATCCAAGATTTATTGTCCCACGAATATACCTCAAAATCCGCTTTAGAGCAGCCATGTGCTCCTGTCGTGGATCATGCATATGCAAACATATTTGTTGGACTGCATAACTGATGTCGGGCCGAGTAAAAGTGAGATACTGCAACGCACCGGCTAGACTGCGATAAAAAGTAGGATCCTCAAATGGTGGTCCTGCCGAGCCACTGAGCTTGGCATTGGTGTCCACAGGCGTTAGTGATGGCTTACAAGCGAGCATGCCTGCCCGATTTAATATATCTTCGGCATATTTTTGTTGACACAAAAAGAGTTCCCCGTGCTCGTGTGTCATTGAAATACCCAAGAAATAATTCAACCGCCCAAGGTCCTTCATCGCAAATTCGGACGCCAATGTACGCATAATAGAAACCCAAAGCTTGTCAAAAGAGGTTGTAAGAATGATGTCATCGGCATAAAGAAGCAAATATGCCATATCAGAACCCTTAGTATACACAAACAGAGAGTGATCAGATCGACTGTGTATGAATCCCATAGTAGCAACAAAATCTGCAAATCTCTTATACCATGCCCGAGGAGCTTGCTTCAGGCCATAGAGAGATTTTTTCAACAGGCATACATAGTCGGGATGAGATTGATCACGGAAACTTGGAGGCTGATGCATGTAAACTGTCTCATGTAACTGACCATGGAGGAAAGCGTTCTTGACATCTAACTGATGAATAGACCAAGACTGTGCAAGAGCCAGACTGAGAACTGTACGGATCGTCGCCGGCTTAACAACCGGACTAAAAGTCTCAGAACAATCCACTCCAACCTTTTGAGACCTGCCATCACCAACAAGACGAGCCTTATACCTTGCAAAAGATCCGTCAGAATTCTTTTTATGAGAATAAATCCACATGCAACGTATAACATTAATATTAGACGGACAGGGTACAAGCTCCCACGTCTTATTTTTAATTAGAGCATCAAATTCATCAACCATAGCGGCTTTCCAATTTGGATCGAACAACGCAGTTTTAGGGTTGGAAGGAAGCGGGGAAGGAGTGGTGAAAAGAAGGTTGAATTGATGTCGAGGTTTCACAATCCCACGCATGCTCCTGGTGGTCATTGACCGAGAATGAGAAGATTGGACAGAGGGAGTGGCGGCAGACACTACAGGAGAAGGAGCAAGGGATGGATCTGCCTGGGCCAGTGGGGCACCGGGTGTTGTCGTTTCTGGCTGGGCCAGTGGGGCACCAGCAATATCGGACCGACACGAAGAAGGTGTGGATTGGGCTTGGGTAGGAGGATCACACAAGCCATGGAATAGAGGATTAACAGGCAGATCAAAAATGGAATAGTCCCGGCTTGCATTGGGTAAATTATTAGCCGAGGCAAATGGAAATATTTTTTCCTCAAATACGACATGACGAGAAAGAATCACCCGATGTGTGTTAAGATCATAGCATTTATATCCCCTATGGTCCGAAGGATAACCCAAAAAAACGCACGGATTAGAGTGGGTTTGAAGTTTATGTATAGAAGTGGAGGGAATTAATGGAAAACACAAACACCCAAAAACCCATAAGTGAGAATAAGATGGGTCACGTTGATAGAGGACTTGGGTGGGGGAGACGTGACCAAGGCTTTTTATGGGGATAATATTTAGGAGATATGTTGCCATAGCTAATGCATGATGCCAGAAAGAAGACGGCATCGAAGAATGGGCAAGAAGTGTTCGAACGAGATTGTTAATTGTTCGAATTTTCCATTCCGCCTTGCCATTTTGGGAAGAGGTGTGGGGACAAGAAAACCGAAAACTCATGCCATTAGCCCGAAAAAATGATTTGAACGTGTTGTTGTCAAATTCCCTTCCATTATCACATTGGAAACATTTAATTTGACGTTCAAACTGGGTGGATACATGTTTACTAAACGAGAGAAAAATATCTGGCACCTGAGACTTATTTCCAACAGGAAACGTCCATAAAAAATTAGAATAGTCATCCAGGCAAAGGAGATAGTATTTATGTCCCGAGGTACTTAAAACCGGAGAGGTCCACAAGTCACTATGTATAATATCAAGAGGTAAGAGTGTGAAAGAAGTAGATGGATAAAACGCTAATCAGACATGTTTACCAAGAACACACGAAACACAAATTTAAATTAGAATCCTTACAGGGAATTAAATTGTTATTGCAAAGAGAGCGAAAAACAGGTGCTCCAGGATGACCTAATCTATCATGCCATAAACGTGAACAAAACGCAGAAAAAGTAGATGAAGGGGTGGACGGGATGCCAGAGTTGTTGGTGACTGGGTAAAGATCCCCGGAGCTATCACATCTCATTAAACGAACCCCCGTTTGAATATCATTCACAGAAAACCCAAAAGGATCAAATTCAACACTAACATTATTATCAGTTGTAAATTGACGAACGGAGATCAAATTTTTAATCAATTTAGGGGCATGAAGAACATTAGACAATTTAAGTGGAGGAAATGGGGGAGAAAGAGTTTGTTGTCCATATCCACAAATAGGAATAGTGGTACCATCGCCGACAGTAATAAATTTATTGTGATGACTCAAATTAAAATAAGACGAGAGCGTACCTGAAGAACCCGTCATATGAGAGGTGGCACCGGTATCCATGTACTGATTATCATCAGGGACGTTCAAGGACATAGTATGCATGGCGGCTTCAATGTCTGTCGGCACAAATGCAGACGAAGAACCTGGTCCAGCAACATTATACACTTGGGCTGGTCGTTGGCCCAAAACACCTAGTTGGCCTTGTGATGGTGGACGGGCCCAACCATTAGTTGGGTATGGGCATGGGGGAATTGCCCATGGAGGGGGCTGGGACCAATTAGGTTGATAATTCCACCAAGATGGAGAAGCATGTTGCTGCCAAGAACGACCATGAGATTGATTTGGAGTCCCACGACCACGACCCCTGCCAGACTGATTTCCTCGCGCCGCCATCCTCGCCGTCCCACCATTGTTGCGCGGTTACTATTCGACCTTGCCCACTAGAAAGGCGATTACCGCGACCTGCACTGCCACCAACAGATCGGTGTCCACGCTGATGATTGCCACCGGTTCCAGTTTGGTCCTTGTTATCCTCAACGCTATCACCGCTGGCAGCAAGAAGTGCTGAGTTTGCTGCAATCGACGCCATGGTTGCTTGCTTTGTTTTTCGAGATTCCTCCATTACTAATTTCGAGCGAACCTCATAGAAAGTGGGAAGAGGGTCACTCTGCTGAATAATCGCCGCCACACTGTCATAGCTTTCATTCAACCCAGCGATAGCCTGTAAAACCAACCTATTATTCGAAACCGGTGAATCAACATTGGCCAATTGATCCGCAAGGTTCTTTAATTCCTTGCAATAGGCCGAAACTCCTGGAAAATCATCCAACATAACTTGAGAAAATTGATTCTCAAGTTGGACAGCACGGGAATTTTGGTTGTCTCGAAAAATACCCTCGAGACGTTCCCATGTCTTCTTCGTCGTCGATCCTGGCTCAAGAATTATCTGAAGTAAATCGGGGGAGATGGTTCCATAGATCCATTGAAGAACTAGGGAATCCAATTTCGCCCATAATTTTCTGTCAGAGGTCTCCGTAGCGGCCTTGTCCTCCGGTGAAGGATCGACAATATGATCGATAACATCAAATACCCTGCAATGGATTCGAAACAATTCCGCCCACGACACATATTTTCCCGATTCAGGCTCAAGAATTAGAGGGATCCAATTCTTAATGTTCCCGACTGTGAAAGCCGGATGTAATGATGATGAAGGAGCCATGGAGAACACGGCACAGAGAAAGATGACGGTTATGACAGAATAACGGGAAGAGGGTAGGCGGAGGAGGGCAAATCTGATACCATAAAGGAATAACTTCCTTGACCCTTTATTGCATAAATCATACATATATATATATATATATATATACACTTTGCTAATCAACTGCTAATCCTAAAGTCTAGATAGCAGTTTATTTCTACTACTATATACACATGTACAAATCAGTACAGCCATATCTATCAGTAATGAAAAGACGGATTTATTTCAAATATTTTCAAGTGGGACGATAAAGAAATAATCGTGCGTCCGATCGATTGTGCGAAAGACTTTGATTTATTCAAATTATCTTTTTAAGTGAGATGATATATTTCATATGGAACACTAGGCTAAAGATGGGGCGAAACAAGCTGCTGTGGAATGGATCAATGGGGTATTTCTTGCTAGACACAATGTGGGTTGGGACTCAGAGTCAATTCGTTTTCAAATGGAGGATCATGATGTAGCATAGTACAAGCATGATGTAGCATGAAGTGAGGTTACAAGAAAGAATCAGAACCAGGGCAAGGATCAAGCTGAACCAAAATCAAGCCAAATAAGGTGGAACGGGCATGTTGACTCTTAAATGCTCGGCCACGCAAAAATTGTGAGGCAGCAGGCAGGGGCGGAGCCAGGAAATTTTTTCGGGTCGGACAAGTAAAAAATGGGTCCGATTCATGAAATACAATGTATTTTAGTTAACAAAAATGATAAAAGTAAATAATTCAAAGAACGATTGAAATAATGTTGAAGTATTTAACGCAAACAATTTATTAAAATATATTACTCGTACAAAAAAGAAATTCAAATTTGCTAATTAAACTTGGGATAATAGGAAGAAAGACCAAAAACAAAAAAAATGGGAAAAGCCTAACAAATTAATTAAGATTGAAAAAAATGTGAGGAAATTAGGAGAAAGAGAAAAACAAAACTGTTAAGAGAAAGAATAGCAAAGATGGAAGACAAAATTAATTGAAAATGTAGGTAGCAGGGTTCGAAAATGGATTTGAAAAGAAACACTAAAGGCTTTAACTTCACCCCTTCTACCGCTGAACCACACCACTCACTGATGTTAATCTTAAAGTTAATTATATATATACATATATAACAAAAATATGATGGGGGCAAAAAATAAAAATTTCCACTGCATTTCCGCTGCTGGGGGGCATGACTCAGCTGCACTCAGCTGCACGACTGTGCAACATTGTGAACACGACCTTGCCGAAGCATTATGCCGAGAGTTGACTCTCTGTAACGTTGTAACGTTTTGTTTTTATTTCTTTGTTTTAATTAGGATTCAAATCGTACTATTATTCTAATCATTATTTGTTTTATTTATATTATGATAGAGGTAGTTTAGTAATAATACTAGTTAGGATTTTTATTATTTGTCAGGTTCTAAATCTTCTTTAGTAATACTAGTATTGCATCCATGCGTTGCATGGTGTATAAGCAAAATTTTGTTATATTAACATATTTTGTTTGAATGATGTTATATAATTATAATATATTAATTATGAGTACAAAACAATTTACAATGAAAATAGTTTATAGAGTAAGTTTTAGGGAAAATTTGTTTCTCCATAAGTTATAAAAAGTTCACTTTCATCCTTAAAAATATCGAGTTTAGGCCTTAAAATATTGAGTTTAGGCCTTAAAATACCTAGAAAATAAAATAGTGAGTTTAGTCGTTAAAACAGTAAGTTTAAGCTAGAAAATAAAATAGCGAGTTTAGGCCTTAAAACAGTGAGTTTAGGCTTTAAAACACCAAATCGATATATTTAAAAACATGATTTTTTATAACTAATGGAGAAACAGGTTTTCCCCAAAATTTTCTGTAATTTATAATAAAAAGTTAAAACTAATACCCAGTTTAACCAACACAATTAATATTATAAATTTGGAAGCTTTTTGTATACACATATTTCGTTATATGAGAAACTTTAGTGATTATTCCAATAGAAATTGTTATTTTAAAATATTTTTCCTTAAATGATTTATTCTACGACTTTATTATTTTACTATTTATTATAGTAAAATTGAAAATTTAGAATAGCAAGCGTATTTATGCATCTTTGCTAAAAAAAATATTTTTAAAATATCCCTAAATCAAAAGTTTGATATTCATTTATTTTTTATTCTAAAAGGACAATTCATTTGAATTTGAAGTATTAACTTTGGAAAAGAAGATAAATATTCTTATTATTCACTTTTAAACATTTAATTAACGATAATAAAAAAAATAGTGAAAGAAATTTAGTAAAAACGTTTATAACAAAGCTTTTTTATAAAAAAAGACAATTTTAAAACAAAAATTTCTTACATTGTAGTTTATTAAGAAACAAAGTAGTAATGATTAAAACAAAATCATCTACTTAGTCAACGTATTTAGTAGCCTTATAATGACAACAATAGTATCGACTTTGTTCTTTTTATAATTTGTATAATTTTGATATAATTAAATAAACGAAAATCAAAATTAACAAATCCAGTTAAAACTAATGTAACAATTTATCCAATTTTTAGTGATATAAACTCTCTAAAAAATAAATCTTAAATCAACAAGAAATAATGGCTCATTCGTCGAAAAGTGCATGACACTGAAAAGTTAGCAAAGTCTTTTATCAGTTTATGTATTAATATTTTCATCTATATACTGTGGGGGATCAATAAAACCTGTAAAATAGTAAATAAAATAATAAGAAATAAAATAAACATGAAATAATAAAATTTCATCTATATAATAATGTGGGGGATCAACAAAAAAGTGTAGGTAGATTTTACTCCCTCCATCCTATTATAAAATACACACTTACTATTTGGTCATAAATTAAGGAAAATTGTTCGTGGATTGAGTGTTGTGAGTATAAAAAATGAGGTTGGAGAGAGAAAATGAGTTGTTGTTCTGAGTATAATATTCGAGTCCCATTAATATAAAAAATAATAAAATATTTCCATTTTAAAATGTATATACTCCCTTCGTCAAACCCGACTTAGGATCAATTTCCATTTTGGGCGTTCCCTCTCCCAACCCCCGCTTGGCGGGGAGCGCTTGGCACACTGGGGTTTGCCGTTTTTATTCACAATATCTCATACACTCATTCTCTACTCTTATTATATTAATATTTCTTAATTCCTGTGTCGTATGAGAAAATCCTAAATCGGATTAGACGGAGAGAGTAGTTTGTAGTGAGATGCCCTGTGAGAAAAGTGTGTAGTTTGTAGTGAGACAAATGAATATATTTTTTAAAGTTAAATAAATAATGCCAAAAGTATCCATGTTGATGGTTTTTTTTTTGTGAAAAAATCCATATTAATGTTAAAAAAAAAAAAAAGATTGACGATAAGGATAAATAATTGATAAAAAGAATATTGTCAAATTGAATATAAGCTCAATTCTTTTGCAAGATATTTTAGTCTTTTATTTCCAAACATTTATTAGGACAACATTAAAAAACTCTCAACAATAGCTTTTAGAATTATTACTATTTTGGAGGAAAAATCTTGTTTTTGAATGTTAAGCATACCAAAAGACACTATTCTCTTTATATATACATACATATATATATATATATATATATACATATACATATATATATACATATACATATATATATACATATACATATATATATACATATACATATATATATACATATACATATACATATATATATATATATACATATACATATATATATATATATATATATACATATATATATATATATATATATATATATATATATATATATATATATATAAGTAGTTTACTAGGGTTTATGTAAAACTTAGATTATTTGTTATTCGAGGATCTACATCGTAGTTATCCTTTTGTGTTATATTTCGCTGCGTTACTGTTACTGCTCGAAAAAAATCTAACTCGGACCCGAAAGGCTATTACTCTGAACTATCACTATCGACATATGATGAGTCTCGCCAATAAGGAGGGATGGTAGCAGATGTGAATGTATCTAAATGGGCGGATGATCACTATTTTTGATTACTACGTACTCTAATGAAAAAGATAGTTTTATCCCGATTAAAAAAAAAAAACAACAAAAAACGCTTTAAATGTCGAATCTAAAGGTTGAGTCTCTAGAAGACACCGGCATAGTTTTATTTCTTTGTTTTTACTTTTATTTCCTTTTGTTTTGTTTCACGTTTTGTTTCGTGATGATTGTTATGGGCATTTTCAGCATGGCGACATCCTCAGTTGCTCCTGCATGTCAAGATGATGTTCTACTGTAAGTATTGCATAATATTTATTGTATTTATTTAATATTATTTATTCATATTTTACAGTTGATCAAAGGAGTTAAATCCGGAATATGGTCAAACACGACGGACACTTCTTCAACGTTAAGGAGGACCATGTCATTGGACGTTGAAGGGATAAGTAAGCATGTCGAGATTTTAGGAAATCGTTATTATCCTTTTAAGTCTTTTATTATTTAAAGGGGACATGGAGATTAATACACGCACAATCACCCTACATATATACTGCTTGTAATCCCTCCATTGTCTTCCATCTTGTAACTATGACATTCATAGTGAAAACATTTAAGGTTGGAGACCTAACTCCCAGGATTTTTTCCGAAGAGGCTGTCATCTCTAAGGTTTTTCTCGTTAATAAAATCCTTTTGTCCATCTATATTTCCATGCATATATTTGTTCCATTTGATTGAATTCCAAAGTCCCCTCCCTATTATTAAATCCATACACTTTCATAGTTAAGATTCGACATTATTGTTTTTTCTACCAAAACAATTTGGCGCCCACCGAGGGGCCCCTTGGTCTATTGATTATATGGATCATTTCCTAAAAGGATTCATCATGTCCAACCCTAATGTTTCCGTCGCCGGCAAGGGTATCAATGTCGCTCCGTCATCCGGAGGCAGAACCACCTCATTGCCGCCACCTCCTCAGTCGGGACCTCAACAGACGTAACCTTTACGGACTCCGCAAAAGGAAGGATCCTCTTCCAATGTGGATGCTGACATCCGAAGTGTCTTGACCAGACTGAATCAAAGGCTGGATGACCAAGATAGCAACTCAAAGCTACTGGTCAATGCTATGATCAAGATGCAAAAGGATCAACAGCTCATCACATCCCAGCTTAGTAACATCTCGCTATTGCGCCCAAGAAATATCAACTTTGAAGCCAGCGGGGAATCTCCGTTTCAGAGCGAGTTCATTCCAATGGGAGGTCCATCTCAAACCCATCAGACGACACCTTTGATGATGTCGCCATCCTTGCCCGGTGACACTTTATTGACGCCACCCTCACCAGGATTCGCCCCGTTCATTCCATTCATTGACAACACCACTGTCACTACCACCGAGGACAACACTGGTTTGCTTAATAATCTTTTAAATAATAATACTTTCAATCATATTCCTATGGCTGACTCTTTTCCAGGAAATTTGTTAGCCAAACAGATGCAGGATCTTAGAGAGCTGATAATGAATGTACCGGGCATAACCCCTCCAATCCAGCCAGTGTCTCAGAATTGCTATAATCAGTCTCGGTTTGTCCCAGCCATTGCAAATGTTGACATCTCAAAGCATTTCAGTGTTCCATCCATGAAGTTATATGACGGCAGCACAGATCCAGAGCATGTCGCCCATTATCAAGAGAAGATGGACATAGTGCATATCCCGTTGCAGTTCAGAGAGGCTTGTCTGTGCAGAGGATTTGGATCAACCTTGGTTGGACCAGCTCTTAAATGGTTGATTAGGCAGCCCCTAGGTTCAATTGGTTCCTTCGCCCAACTTATCAACATGTTCTATAATCAGTTCTCATGCAGTTGACAATTTGCGAAGTTGACAAGTGACCTCTACAATGTGACCCAGCAGCCTACTGAGACCCTGAAAGAATATGTCCACCGGTTCAATAGAGAAGTTCTGGAAATTCCCAATCTTGACATGTCGACAGCCACAGAAGCATTCAAGATGGGGCTGAAGAAGGATTCCCAATATTATCAAGATTTGGTGATGACTCCTTGTAAGCGGTTGGAAGAGGTCAGAAGCAGGGCCCTGAGGTTCATAAGGTTGGAGGAAGATGAGTTGCGGAGGTCAAAGTCTTCAGGCAAGGTGTCGACATATGACAACCCGGACAGGAAGACCGAATCATCTCACCGCAGAAACAACCGATCCAATCCTTATCCGAGAGTTGACAACAACAAAATTAATTCAATCGAGGGTGAGGACGAAGATAATGATAATGTGCCTAATACTTCTGATTATTGCTTTTCTGTTGACATTTCAGGTGTACTTTGTGCAATGGGCAACCTGGGAGACAAAGCGAGATGGCCAAAGAAGACAGAAAAATCCACGGGATGGCGTGACAAGTCAAAATGGTGTGCCTACCATGAAGACTTTGGGCATATCACAGAGGATTGCATTGCGCTAAGAAAGGAGATCAGCTACCTGCTCTCAAAGGGACATCTCAAGGAGTTGCTTGGTTCCACAAAGAAGAAGGCCGAGAATGCGGAGGCTCCACATGAAGTCGAAAGACCAGTTTCTCCTCCAGCATTAACTAAAGTTATCATTTTCATTAGTGGCGGTTCAGAAATTTGTGGCACTTCCTATTCTGCTGCAAAGCGACATGCCAAGGATTCAAAGGAGGAAAAGCCAGAAAGACCATCCAGGATGTCGACATCCTGCCAGGAGCCAATCACCTTTGATGAGAGTGATCGAGACAATTTACTGGAACCCCACCATGATGGCCTAGTCATTTCCTTGCAGATTGCCAATTGCACCATTAGGCGCATCTTGGTCGATGGGGGTAGTGTTGGGTTTCGAGGGTACATGCGCAGCGGAAGATTGCAAATAACTCGAATACCCGGAGCCCTAGGATCCGTTCTACATGATTAATTAAGAAGAATGATTTAGAATTACTAACCTTGTGTCCTTTTGTCGTTGATAAACGCGTTCCAACTCCAGATTGAAGAACTAGCGAATCTTCGATGAACGATTCTTTAATCACGAACGAAAGATCTTGAATAGCGAAGATCCTCTATGTGTATCCACGCGTTGAACGAACCCTAGAACAATTCTAGGCGGATTGCTAGATCCTTGATTGAAACTCTTTTCAATCGATGAAGAAATATGGATTTGGATTGAGTTTTTGTTTTTCAATTCTCAATTGAAAAATCTCTCTTTTGTGTTTCTCTAAACCCAAAAGCATGAGAGTGACGGCTAGGGCAACCAAGGGTTTGTATTTATACGTTATAAATATTTACCCTTTGCGAAAACCCTAATTTAAGTCAATTTCGCGTTAGTCCAGCGCCGACGGGACGACTCGTCCCCCAGGGCACGAGTCGTCCCCTTGCACCCAGCTTCTGATTCTGGCGTCCCCCTTAAGGGGAATAGTTGACTCAAGCCCAGGGCACGAGTCGTCCCTATGGGCACGACTCGTCCCCATGGGCACGAGTCGTCCCTCAGGACTCTTCCTCTGAATCATCCGTCCCAGGCCAAGGGAATAGTTAGTTCAGGCCTGGGGACGAGTCGTCCCCTGAGAACAAAAACTCCATATTCTTCATTTTTGACAATTCGTTCGATGCGTGTGACCCCATAGGACTATATTAAGTTGGCAATGAGTTCGATCACATCGATCCTCATAAGACATGAGCGGACTCTAGCAAGCCATCATGCCTACCCAAATAATATAATATCAAGTTCGATTTTCCTACATAGAACATATCACAATCCCTTTGTCACACGATGTTATATTGAACATGATTCATGGTCTACGTCAACTCATATTGTTCAATGCTTTCTCATTACTAAGTAAATTGATTAATCGAATGATATTAATCATATTAATTCATTCGGGCATGGCCATGCACTACATCAATCTTACTTACGAGTGGCCTAGCAAACATCTCTCTTTACAAGGGACAAATTTCCATCTTGACTTATCATTCTTCCCAACAAGAATCATATCATGCCAATAATAGCCCTTATTGTTATTCGGTTAAAGACAACGTTAAACTATATCAAACATAATATTCATCGAGTGGAAGACGATGATAATCTCAGGTCAAAGGATATCAATGATATAACTATATGAGATTTATTTATGACATACGACCATGACATAAATCTCATAATGGGTCAAGTCCAGTACCTTGTTCTCTAACAAGTACCCATGAATCTAATGTGCATCTCCATGCATATAATCATCATATGATTATCCATTAGACTTCATACTAGTGCTTCATAAGTACTAGGGACACGATTATTAAAGTAAACATGCAAACATATAATAATCAAAGTAATAATCTCATATATAAAATGAATAATGACATTACATATAAGTCTATCTCTATAGGCCTAGGGCACTAACACCTACAGTCTCCCACTTGCACTAGGCCCAATCATTCATGTATCTTATACCCATGGACCTAACATGACCATCATGTTTAGCTTGTGGCAAAGGCTTGGTGAGAGGGTCCGAAATGTTGTCATCCGTTGGTACCTTGCATATCTTGACGTCCTCCCTTTCACAGATTTCTCGAATGAGGTGAAAACGTCTCAAAATGTGTTTGGATCGTTGATGTGACCTTGGTTCTTTTGCTTGGGCAATAGCACCATTATTGTCACAATAAAGCTCTATCGGGTTAGTGATACTCGGAACGACTTCTAAGTCACTAACGAACTTCTTGATCCAAACCGCCTCCTTAGCCGCATCCGATGCTGCTATGTATTCGGCTTCGGTTGTAGAATCAGCAACAGTGCTTTGCTTGGAACTCTTCCAACAAACAGCACCTCCATTAAGCATAAACACAAACCCAAACTGCGATCTAAAGTCATCTTTGTCGATTTGGAAGCTGGCATCTGTGTAACCCTTTACAACCAGATCATCTTCCATTCCTCCAAATACCAAGAATACATCCTTAGTTCTTCTCAAGTACTTAAGGATATTCTTGACTGCTATCCAATGGTTCTCACCAGGATCAGACTGGTATCTACTCGTCGCGCTTAGAGCATACGAGACATCGGGTCTAGTACATAACATGGCATACATGATAGACCTAATTGCCGAAGCATATGGAATATCACTCATCCTCTTTCGCTCATCATTTGTCTTAGGACAGTGAGTCTTGCTAAGAGTAATGCCATGTCCCATTGGCAAGTTCCCTCTCTTAGAATTTTCCATGCGGAATCTTCTAAGGACCTTGTCAATATATGTACTTTGACTCAAACCAATCATCCTTCTTGATCTATCTCTATAGATCTTGATACCAAGGATATAAGCCGCTTCACCCATATCTTTCATTGAAAAACATTTTCCTAACCAGGACTTGACAGTCTCTAGTGCAGGAACATTGTTTCCAATGAGCAAGATGTCATCGACATATAACACCAAAAATAGTACTATGATCCCACTTATTTTCTTGTATACACAAGGTTCATCTTCGCTTTTGATGAAGCCAAACTCTTTGACTGATTCATCAAAACGTAGATTCCAACTCCTCGAAGCTTGCTTCAATCCATAAATGGATCTCTGCAACTTACATACTTTATTAGAATTCTTTGGATCGACAAACCCTTCAGGCTATATCATGTATACATCCTCAAGTAGGTTTCCGTTAAGAAATGCTGTTTTGACATCCATTTGCCATATCGCATAGTCGTAATATGCGGCTATGGCAATTAAGATTCTAATAGACTTAAGCATTGCTACGGGCGAAAAGGTTTCATCATAGTCAACGCCATGAGTCTGCCTATACCCCTTAGCAACAAGACTAGCCTTGTAAGTATGTACCTTCCCATCCATGTCGGTTTTCTTTTTGAAAACCCACTTGCACCCTATGGTTTTTACGCCTTCAGGTGGATCAATCAAGTTCCAAACTTGATTATCGTACATGGATTTGATTTCGGATTCCATGGCTCCTAGCCACTTATCCGAATCAGGAGTGGACATCGCCTCTTGATAGGAAGTAGGTTCATCATTCTCAATGATTTTTACTTCGTTACTTTCCGTCATGAGAAATCCATATCTCTCAGGTTCGGATCGTATCCTATCCGATCTGCGAAGAACTTGTGTATCTTGAACCGGTTCCACAACAGCTTGTGAATTTGGTTCCGTCTCTACTATTGGTTCCTTGTCATTTTTGGGTTCTTGAATTTCTTCAAGATCAATTTTACTCCCACTAGTTTCTTTAGAGAGAAACTCTTTCTCTATAAAGACACCATGTCGAGCAACAAATACTTTGTTCTCGGATCGGTTGTAAAATTGATATCCTTTCGTTTCCTTAGGATAACCAACGAAAATGCATTTATCAGATCTGGGTGCAAGCTTATTTTCAGAAACCAATTTCTTTACATAAGCTTCACATCCCCAAATCTTCATGAAAGATAAACTAGGTTTTCTTCCATTCCACATCTCATGTGGGATTTTAGGAGCCGATTTAGTAGGGACCTTATTAAGTGTGAAAGCAGCTGTTTCCAGTGCATGTCCCCAAAAAGAAATAGGAAGGTTAACTTGACTCATCATCGATCGAACCATATCTAATAGAGTTCGATTTCTCCTCTCGGATACACCATTCCATTGTGGTGTTCCGGGTGGAGTAAGTTCTGAAACAATTCCACAACTTTTAAGATGATCGTCAAATTCTTGGCTTAAATATTCACCGCCTCGATCAGATCGAAGTGTTTTAATAGTTTTACCAAGTTGATTTTGTACTTCATTTTGAAATATTCTAAATATCTCAAATGCTTCACTTTTGTACTTCATCAGATAGACATAGCCATATCTAGATAAGTCATCAGTGAACGTTATGAAGTACCAAAATCCTCCCCTAGCAATGCTATTCATTGGTCCACATACATCAGTATGTATGAGAGCCAACAAATCACTAGCCCTTTCACTACTCTTAGTAAAAGGTGCTTTAGTCATCTTGCCCAATAAACAAGATTCGCAAATATCATATGATTCATAATCATATGAGTCTAAATATCCATCTTTATGGAGTTTAGAGACGCGTTTCTCATTTATGTGCCCAAGACGGCAATGCCATTTAAATGTGTTGTTCACATTGTTTGGTTTAGATTTCTTATTTACATGATAGACATTATCAACATTATTTTCAACATCTAAGACATAAAGGCCATTATAAGAATGAGCAATACAGTAAAGCATATCATTCAAATAAATGGAAAATTTCTTATTCTCAATAAGAAAACTGTAACCCTCATTGTCTAAACAAGAAATTGAAATAATGTTTCTGCTCAAATCCGGAACATAATAGCAGTTATTCAAAACTAATATTAATCCTCTAGGTAAAGTGACTTCGTAAGTCCCTACAGCCAATGCAGCAACTCTTGCTCCATTTCCAACCCGCAGATCTACTTCACCTTCCTTGAGCAACCTTCTATTCTTTAGTCCCTGCACATTTAGGCAAATGTGAGATCCACATCCGGTATCTAATACCCAAGAACTAGAAGTAGAAAGTAGAATATCTATCACATAGATACACAAGTCATGGCAATCTCATTGCCCTTCTTCTTCAGTCCTTCCTGATAAGCTTTGCAGTTACGCCTCCAATGCCCAGTTTCCTTGCAATGGTAGCAAACCGCATCCTTTTGGGATTTGGGTTGAGGCTTCTCAACAACGGCAACCTTTGCCTCCGGTTTAGCAACTTTTGCTTTAACCTTGGGTTTCTTGAACCCCTTTCCTTTATTCACCATCAACACTTGATTGGTTTTCTTGGCGATATTGTTCTCTGCATTCTTAAGCATCCCATGCAATTCAGACAGAGATTTATTCATCCCATTCATGTTATAATTCATAACGAACTGATTATAACTTTCAAGGAGTGAATGCAATATCATATTCGTAGCCAGTTCCAACTGGATAGGATATCCAAGCCTCTCAAGATGTTCGAGGTGACCCTTCATTTTCAACACATGAGGCCCAACAGGTTGTCCTTCAATCATCTTGCATGAATGAAGAGCCTTCATAGTGTCAAACCTTTCCTGACGTGCTTGCAACTGGAACATTTCCTTCAAATGATTTCCAAAATCATAAGCTTCCATGTGTACAAGGTCCTTCTGAAGGGCCTTACACATAGTAACAAGCATCAAGCAACCAACATCAATAGAATCATCTACATGTTTCTTATGTTGATCCTTTTAAGCTTTAGTTGCATTAGCAGCAGGCTCGGGTGGAACGGGTCCATCGAGAATGTACAACTTCCTTTCCTGTTTGAGAACAATTCCCAAACTGCGGATCCAATCCACATAGTTGTTGCCATTCTCTTCTAACTTGTCCTTCTCAAGGACTGATCGCAGTGACAAAGTTTGATTAGTGTTTGCAGCCATTGATCTACAAAGATATGCAACAAATATGAACACATATAAGTACCAATTTCAATTAAGAGATTAATTAACGTATTTCTCAAATACTCCCACTAAATTATATAATCTTCTTATACAATCATGCATAATATAATTTAATAGGCTAAGACCCAACTTTAATTTAATTTCAAGTCGGCTATGGCACGACTGCTCAAAATTAAACTAAAAAGGTAGATAACATTTATCAATCATATCAACATATGACTCTTAGATCCTTTATGAGATTATAGACATCATATGTCACATGTTTCAATCCCATCTTATGCCTTAGGCCCAAAACTGTTTTGATAGCCTAATTGAGTTCAACCATTTTAAACGTATAGCAATCACCGTTTGATCATCTTGATCATACAAAGATAGAATTAATGTACCTCGATATGGCGTAGCGTACATAAAACTATCCGTGTACTCACAATTGTTTAAACATGGGTGGCATAAACAAACTCAAATTTCAATGAAGGTTCATTTTTCATGTTTATCAATTAACATTATAAGGTTGATTCATGAAAACTATATGAGCATAATTATGAACATGGAATGATGCAACACAAATCACATTTGATGTGTAATTACTAGTACGTGGCATCGTGATCCAAAGTTATCCCACACTTCCCAAAAGTGCCTGTGGGAATGTCTTGGCTTCCAGCCTATATACTAAGTAATACATCAAAACCCATATTATAGATTAATCACATTAGTCACATAATTCAATTCATAATCATGGCATATCAAAATATACAATTACTTCCATAAGCAAATCCCATATGAATTCATATTCTAAATCATATTCATCATGAAAATTAACATAATCACATTATATAATTATCACGATTATCTAATATAAACATCATGAACGGGGCTCTGATACCACTGTTGGGTTTCGAGGGTCCAGCGCAGCGGAAGATTGCAAATAACTCGAATACCCGGAGCCCTAGGATCCGTTCTAGATGATTAATTAAGAAGAATGATTTAGAATTACTAACCTTGTGTGCTTTTGTCGTTGATAAACGCGTTCCAACTCCAGATTGAAGAACTAGCGAATCTTCGATGAACGATTTTTTAATCACGAACGAAAGATCTTGAATAGCGAAGATCCTCTATGTGTATCCACGCGTTGAACGAACCCTAGAACAATTCTAGGCGAATTGCTAGATCCTTGGTTGAAACTCTTTTCAATCGATGAAGAAATATGGATTTGGATTGAGTTTTTGTTTTTCAATTCTCAATTGAAAAATCTCTCTTTTGTGTTTCTCTAAACCCAAAAGCATGAGAATGACGGCTAGGGCAACCAAGGGTTTGTATTTATACGTTATAAATATTTACCCTTTGCGAAAACCCTAATTTAAGTCAATTTCGCGTCAGTCCAGCGCCGACGGGATGACTCGTTCCCCAGGGCACGAGTCGTCCCCTTGCACCCAGCTTCTGATTTTGGCGTCCCCCTTAAGGGGAATAGCTGACTCAAGCCCAGGGCACGACTCGTCCCCATGGGCACGAGTCGTCCCTCAGGACTCTTCCTCTGAATCATCCTTCCCAGGCCAAGGGAATAGTTAGTTCAGGCTTGGGTCGAGTCGTTCCCTGAGAACAAAAACTCCATATTCTTCATTTTTGACAATTCGTTCGATGTGTGCGACCCCATAGGACTATATTAAGTTGGCAATGAGTTCGATCACATCGATCCTCATAAGACATGAGCGGACTCTAGCAAGACATCGTGCCTACCCAAATAATATAATATCAAGTTCGATTTTCCTACATAGAACATATCACAATCCCTTTGTCACACGATGTTATATTGAACATGAGTCATGGTCTACGTCAACTCATATTGTTCAATGCTTTCTCGTTACTAAGTAAATTGATTAATCGAATGATATTAATCATATTAATTCATTCGGGCATGGCCATGCACTACATCAATCTTACTTACGAGTGGCCTAGCAAACATCTGTTAGTGTTATGCCCTAGGCCTATGATTGATAGACTTATGTGTTGACATTATTTATTATTATATGAGATGTTTATCATTTGATTATTATATGTTTTGTATAGTTGTTTATAATAATCTCCGTCCCTAATTATTAAGAGAATAATTGGTATAATTGTCAATGGATAATCATATGATGATTATATGCATAGAGATGCACATTGAAATTATGGGTACTTGTTAGAGAACAAGTGACTGGACATGACCCGCATGGGATTTATGTCATGGTCAAATGTCATAATTAAATCTCATAAGGTTACTTCATTTAGTCCCTAGACCTGAGATTATCATGACCTTACGTATGATGAAAGTCATGTTTGATTTTAGTAAAACGGTATCTTAACACGATATCTATAAAGGCTATCTTTGGCATGATCGGATTCATGATGGGAAGGATGATAAGTCAAGATGGAATTTGTCCCTCGGAAGAGAGATATTTTGCTTGGGCCCCTCGATGAGTGATAATGATGAAAGTGTATGGCCGTACCCCAATATGATTGGAACTATCATTATACTCAAGAATCGAGAAAGCATTGAACAAAGACAAGTTGACAAGGACCATGACTTGTGTTCAATATAACATCGTGAGACAAAGGGAGAAATGGAAGTGTACCATTGGAAGCGTGAACTCTTACGTTATATTATTTGGGTAGACATAATGGCTTGCTAGAGTCTGCTTATGTATTATGAGATTCGATATGATCGAACTCATTGTCAACATAATAAAATCCTATTGGGTCACACACAACTAGAATGAATTGGTTAAACCAAAGGAAGAATGATTGAGAGTTTCTGTAATTGGCAACCTTTGTCACGCGACATACTTAGCCATGTGGCTGACTATACCGCGTGGCATACCTTGCCACCAGACGTGGTTGACAGCCTGGTCTCCTAATTTGATTAGGAAACATATTCATACTAAATTAGTATAAATATAAGAGGTCTATTAACCCTAATGGTCTAGCCGAAATTTTCAAGGAAAATTCATAACAAAATACTCTCAATATTTTTCAAGGTTTTGGATCTAGCAATCATCAAGAAATCGTTCTTGAATTCATTCAAAGGTGTGGATACCGAAAGAGGGTCTTCGCTCGTTCATCGATCAAGGCCTAGAGTTCAAGCAAGTTGAAGAACGAAGTTTGTGATTCGATATCACATAATCAAATCGTTCGATAGCTCAAGAACGGAAAGCGTTCAAGGTTGGTAAAATTCTATCTCATAGGAATTTAAATTAATTGTATAGAACGGATCCTAAGGCTTCTTGGGTATTATGTTTTAATGCTTAATTCCGCTGCGCATGGACCCGTAAAACCCAACAGTGGTATCAGAGCCCTGTTCGTATGGTTAAGTTTGAATTAACATGCTAGATTTAAGATATAAATTGTTTATATGCTTATTGCATGTTTTTGTATGCGATAGAATTTTGATTGTTTATGTGAAACAATATGAAAATCGTTTTCTAATCATGATGAATTAAATCTGTAAAAGGGTTGTTTTATATGATTTTGATGCTGCAGGAAATGTGCTTATCAATCTTCCTCCACGTGGCAGGACTGATCACCTGGCTTCTTGACCTGAAAACAGAACCCACGACTAGCCGGATGTGTCTCCGGCGAAGACGCTCGGGCGTGAGAGTAAGATAACAGTTGTATAAAGCTCAAAATGTATTGAATAATGAACTCAGAATACAAAATGGCAGTTACCTTTGCACCGTTGGTAGTGATGAAGTATTTATAGTTGATGTAGGTAGTTTTATGATAGGGCTACATGAGCTCCGAAATTATAGCGGCAGTTATGTTCATGGGAACGTGCCTGTAACCGTCCCTGATTTATAGGGATGCTGTTATGGAAAGATTGACCCACGTGCATCAACACATGTCAGGTCGATACTTGATGATTAGGTCGAGGTCGCCACTCATGGAATGGTCGACCTGACTGTCGGGCAGAGCATGGTTCGTACCCGAATTGTGATATGGATCATTAGGTCGGACTAAGTTAGGTCGGGACTTGATAGGTCGGACCGTGGGCTTAGTCGACTGATACTTGAGATGGGCTTTGGGCCTTGTTTTGATTGGACCAGCCTTATAGGGAATGTGGAGACCAAGGCTGTCTGTAATTGGACTTTACTCGTTTGGCCCAACTCGACACTTTTGGTATGTTCAGTGGCCCCCAACTTTCGAGTTGACTTCGTCGACTTGGAAGTTAAGAAGATTTCTTTGACGAAAATTGCTTTACTCGCAGGTCGATGCTAGTCTTTGAAGTAGGTCGACCATGATGACGTGGCAACATCCTGATCGTTGGCGATGAACGGTTGGAGATGAAGGAGCGCCGGTTTTAGTAATGATTGCAATTCTGACTCTTGGAACTCCTTCTCGGAAACCGCTTCAGCTTTTAATTTTGGAAAATTAATTTCTATTTTCTTTTCCCCTTCCAAATTTAGGAAAATAGAAATACTCAGTCTTTCTCTTCAATTCGAATTCTTACCGTTTTCAAACTCCTCTTCTCCGGCGACAATCACGGAATTGCAGTAGAACTTAAACTCAGTTCTCGGCTTCAGCAACGAACTCCCTTTCTTCAATCAATTAAGGTATTTCCCTTGTATATTTGTTTTAGGGCTTTAATTTCTGCTTTGTGTTCAATTCCGCCATGGCTAGGACCTTTAGTAGTGAACCAGGAGCTTGGTACGGCTACTGCATTGTTAACCGTAGGGCATGTAAGAATGTGAACGGTGAGTGGAGAGTGATGTCCTTGGATGAGTGTGCCTCCATTTTGACTAGTTGGGGGTTGAATTACACTGAGATAGGGCTGCCCATTGTAGGAGAAATTGAGAATGTGGTGATTGACGACTCAACTGTTGTCGCTTTTCATTTATTCCATGAACTGCTTGACCATATCACCTTGTTCTATGTTAGGGATGTCCACAAACCCTCTTTCCTTAGGAACAGAATAGGTTTTCCAGGGGAGTTTAGGTCGCCCTTAGGTAGGTCGACTGAATGTGATCATAGGACTGACTCCCCTGTTTCTCCTTCTTCTTGTACAGATATGACAACTCAGGAAGGAAATGCTGCTTCGACCTCTTCTGGCCCCCGAATTGTGGATGCGTTTGGCTCCTCTGTTGTACCGGGGAAGAACGAGAGAGGATACATACCCAGTAGGCCTCTTCGAGGAAAGAAAAACATGGAGTCCCGATACAACATGGTTTATGATTTCTGTGAAGTAAGTAGATTGGATTATAGGATAACCATCCTTAGTAAGGCGGACTTTATGGCCAAGTTCCGTACCAGCTTCACTACTGATGCCACTAGGGTGGCTTTCTTTTATGGACAGTTTGAGGCGGGGTTGAGGTTGCCCTTAGATCCCTTTATCAATGAGTTTCTGGAGTGCATGGATGCTCTTCCCCTTCAGCTTGGGGCCAACACTTGCAGAGTACTAGTGTGCTTTGCCATGGTATGTAGGTTTCTAGGCCATGAACCTTGCATGAGAGTCTTCAAGGAATTTTTCGCTCCAAAGCTCGACAAAGCAGATTGGGGGATTAGTACTCCTTCCAAACCCAATTCTCCAAAATTGTTTGCCAACCTTCCCAACAAGCATAGCAGCTGGAATTCCTATGTGGTAGTTGTAGAGAGTAGGCTGGGATGGGAGTTCCCCTTGCCAAATAGCGAGTCTGACACTATTGACGAGGAAAACTACTGGGAGCCTCCATGGCACCAAACCTTGTATAGGAAGTTGTGCGCGTTGGTCGCGAAAGGGCCCATTAGCTGGGAGGTGTTAGGGACGACCAAGTATAACTACATCCAGGCTGGGATGATGCCTGGTGATGGAGTGGTAGAACCCCTTGTTCCTGTATTGAGAGGCCAGGTATATCCGGACTGGGTTACTCACTCCTTAGGTAGGTTGAAGGAGAACTGTCAATTTTGTCAGAAGAATGAAAATTACTGCAAAGACCACGGAGAGCATGTTGGTGGTAAGGATTTACTTGACCTGCATTCATTAGCTCGTCCATTGTTATCTTGCATAAGTAACTTATCATTGGCACATAGCGTTATTTTTTGCTGCATATACAACTCTTAGATCGTCCGTTGTCTGCTCGTATGTAGAACTTAGTTAGCTCGTACATAGAACTATTTCGAATTGCAACTCTTTATCAAATTGCCTGCTCGTATGTAGAGTTATTCAATTCGTACATAGAACTGCTTTGAATTGTATCAATTACCTCGTCAATGATTTACTCGTAGAACTGTTTTGAATTGCCGAGCTAACACTTGATTTCTTTGATGTCGTGTAGTTTTAACTCCCGAACAAGAAGCGAATATGGTGCGTATTGTTGGGGTTTCTGATAAGAGGAAAGCCAAGAGGGCTCATGGGGCTGCCAATGCTAAGGCGAGCAGAGAGAGAGAAGCTGCTACTAGGAACAATTTGCTTCCAAAGGATGTCGCTGGAATGATCCCAATGGAAGAGGTCGAGCTGGAAGACCCTTTGCAAAGCGGCACCCAATCCAATGATGCCAATGAAGGAGGTGATGATTCCCACAGTCGGGGGTGGCAAGTCTGAGCTCCGACCCAAATCAAGATGCCAATATGGAGACCTCTGGAGCTGGGATGGCGGGGGCTAGCCCTTTACTGGTCGTCAACGTTGATGAAGATGATATGGAGGAAGATGAGGACGATCGTCCTATAAGTTCGAAGAAGAGGTCCCGATCTGAGAAGGGAAAGTCTGTGTCCTCGAGTCAATTGCCTCCACCAGCCTTCCTTCCTCCCAGTAAGGAGTCTCTGGATGAAAAGATGAAGAGGCTGAGTGATGTTCCTCCACTGGAAGGGTTTAACAGCTTGAGCCGTCGCTATCCCGACATGAGCCTGGGCCAAGTGATTGTTAGGAGGGCAATAGATGTCGACCTCCTAGCTCACTTCGCTGATAAGGGGATCACCCCCGAGGAATTTTCTGCTCGCTCTGGGATGGCTCATAGTGAGGTAACTTGTCATTTTCTCTTTCATTGTAGTTGCTTATCCCCTTACTCGATCCACTCAAATTACGAGCTAACACTTCTTCTGTTTCTTTGGAATGCAGAATCTTACAATGATTGAGCAAGCCAAGAGCTCTTGGAGGGCCTCCATCGAGAGGGAGAGACAAGCCCTTCGTGATTATTCCAAAAAGGCTCAAGAGCTTGCGGAATGGAAAGAGAAGTATAACGACTTGGACAATTCGTGTGAAGCCAACGAAGCGGTGAAGACCAAGGCTCTGTCCGACCTTGAGGCTGCAGAGTCCAAACTCAAGGAAGTGGAGGCTGAGAGGGATGCTGAGAAGAAAGAACTGGGGAAGGCCAAGACTGAGCTGGCCACTATTAACAAACTTCTAAAGGAGAAGGATGCCTTCTTGCTCGAGTTGCATGAACAGCATCGACTTGAGAGAGAGAGAAGTCAGAAGATCACAAGGCTTTGTTGAGAAAGCGCCAAGGATGCCTCTGAAGCCGCGGTTGAGAAGTTCAAGGCAGGGGATGAGTACTATGATGCCATAGTGTCTAAGGCCCAAGATTTTCTTGAGGTCGGCAAAAGACACATGGCCCGTCGTGCGCTTGTAGATCCAACGGCTACGGTTACCATCGAGCAATTAGCTCGTTGGTTTACTGAGTCCCAATATGATATGGCAGCTCGTGGTGGTCACTCGCTCGTTCCTTACCTTGAAAACGATCTAGCCTTCATTGCCCAAGAGGATGAGGAGGATCACTGCGAGAAGTGGGAAGCTCCCCCTGTCCTTGATAGAAATTTTGATGTGGTCTTGGCGGAACTTGACGATGCTGAAGCCATGGAGACAGTAGATGAACAAGTTTATTCAGAGTCGGGTAAACCTTTAGACCCTCAGCAACAAGGAGATGAAGAGGGTCGAGCTGCTACTGACGACCAAGCTGATGTCGGCCAGGACTCCTGAATTGTTTAGTTGAATTTGTAAGGAACAAGTTCCAAACAATATTTTTGTTTTTTGCTCTAACATTATCCGAATGCCTTGGCCCAGTTTTTTGGGAGGCAAAATATTTTTGTAAGTTAATTTTGTCTAAGTCTTAGCCCGTTTTGGGAGACTTTTCTCTATCATAGCTGACTTTTGTTTTCAGAATGTTGTATGTTTTTCATTCCATATTGTATGTCTAGCTAGATGTAGCTAATATAAATGAGTCAACTTGAGCCTAGAGGCGACTTGATCTTGTTGGTTTAGTCGACCTCAGACTTGATTAACTTTTTTGTGAACGAGATTGATCATGAGTCGAACCTGTTCATACTATTGAAACTGACCCGGGGTCGAGTTAATTAGGACCAAGTTTATTAGGAATCATACTTGTTGAATCAAGAGCCAAATGGATAAAGGCGATTAAGAATCGAGCTAAGTAAATCAAGCTGACTAAGAGTCGAGTTTGTTAGAACTAAGTCGACTAAGAGTCGGACTTGTTAAGTGAACAAAGCTGATTAAGAATCGAGCTTGTTAGAACGAAGCTGACTAAGAGTCGAGCTTGTTAGGGTGAAGCTGACTAAGAGTCGAGCTAAGATGAACTGACTAAGAGTCGAGCTCGTTAGAACAAAGTCGACTAAGAGTCGGACTTGTTAAATAAACAAAGCTGATTAAGAATCGAGCTTGTTAGAACGAAGCTGACTAAGAGTCGAGCTTGTTGATATTAATGTAACACTATGTTTGATCGAATAAACTGCTCTTTTCATTGAAGTAGGAATCATGCTTACATTGATTTGAAACTAGCTTTAACACAAACTTGAACTTTGAAATTGAAAAACTAGAAGTAGTATTTGATGAGGTGAGTAGCATGCCAAGGATGTTTCAACTCGTCACCTCCAGGGTGAGCTATCATGTAGGTCCCTTCCTTGACGACTCGAGTGACTATATAGGGACCTTCCCAGTTAGGAGATAGCTTGTTCCGCCGGGTCCTTCTACCCGTTGCCTCAATCTTTCTCAATAGATAATCTCCAACTTGGAAAGACCTTGCCTTGACCTTCTTGTCGTGACAACTTTTAGTCCGCTGCTTGTAATTGACCATTCGGAGGTAGGCTGTTTCTCGCTTCTCGTCGATCGTGTCCAAGTCGATCAACCCGTTGGTGTCATTCTCGCTCTTGATCAAAGAAGGTCACTCTAGCCGTAGGGAATCTCGAGCTCAGCAGGGTGCCATGGCCTCGACCCATATGTGAGAGCAAAAGGGGTTTCCCCGTAGCCCCCGAGTGGTCATTTAACCGCCCAAAGAGCAAGGGGGAGTTCGTCCAACCAATTGTTTCGTCGACCTACGAGCCCGTCCTTGAGCGAAGATAGAACAAGTTTATTTGCCGTCAGCCTTGCCCATTTCCTTGAGGATAGGCGACGAAGATTTCCAATGTTTGATTCCAACTCGCTTCATCTCTCGCTTCGAAAGTCTCGGGAGAACCGTAAACCATTGTCGGACACTATAGCTCGAGGAAAACCAAACCGGCACCAAATGAAGTCATGAATGAAGTTGATAGCATTTTCCTCTCGTGATGCGAGCTAATGGTTTGGCCTCAACCCATTTAGTGAAGTAATCTATGGCGACGATCACATACTTGCAGCTTCCTCGGGCGGGAGGGAAGTGGTCCAATCAGTCGACGCCCACATGTCAAATGGCCAAGCCGCGATCACAGTGAGTCTCGCTTCGTTGTAGGCACATGGGGAAGGTTGGCAAACCTTTGGCATTGATCACATTGCCGAACAAAGTTGTTAGTGTCCGCTCTCATGTGTGGCCGTAGTATCCCAAAGTGATTAACTTGTCGCAGCAGTCCCGGCCCCGGTGTCCACCACAAATTCCACTATGTACCTCATGTATCAACAGTGGCGACCTCTTGAGGGTGGATGCACTTTAGTAATGGTCGAGTATAAGATCTTCCGAATAGGTCGCTCCTTGAATGACATACCTTGGAGCTTTCTTTTTGATAGCTCGAGCCTTCTTCTCGTCATCCGGCAAACTCTCCATTTTCTAAGTATGCTTTCATTTCCTCGATCCAACACTTCTCCCGAGCCCAATTTCTTGAGGGATCATCTATGCAATGAATTTTTACTCTTTCATAGGCCGGACTTTCGAGGAAGGAGATAGGTTCATCATGTGGCTCGTCCGAGGTAGCTAATTTTGAGAGGAGGTCGGCTAGCTCGTTGTCCTCTCTTCCAATCCTTTGAATCTCCCGTAATTCCAAATCCTTTATCGGCTCCTTCACAAGGTCGCAAAGATTTAATCGTGGGGCACTAAGTACCTCGTACTCGCCTCGACACGGTTGACTATCACCGTGAATCACAGTAGGCCATAATCTTAGTCGCTCCAAAACACTTGGCGTATTCTATAGCCGCTATCAAAGCTTCATATTCGGCCCGGTTGTTGGAAGCATCAAACTTGAACCTTAGTGATTCCTCATACACAGCCTGCACTACGGTTCAATTAGCACTATCCCAGCTCCACTGCTATTCTTGGTCGCCGATCCGTCCGAATAGACCTTCCAACAATCGACGGGTAAACCGATGGCGACTGGGACTCTAACTCCTTCCCTTTAGCCTTTTCTTTTGGAGCTCGCCGCTCGTCGTCCTCCTTGGTGAACGTAAGCTCGACCAAGAAGTCGCCTAGAGCTTGAGCCTTCAACGCCTTTCGAGGTCGATACTCAATGTCAAATTCGCAAGGGCAATTGACCAATTGAGAAGTCGACACGAACTCTCCGACTTGTGAAGAATTTTTCTAAGGGGGCATTTGTAAGAACCACAATTGGATGAGCTGTAAAATAAGCTCGCAGCCTTCCTTGAAGCCACGACTAGGGCATAAGCGACCTTCTCAAAGCATTGTAGTATCTCGCTCTCCACATCTCGATAAGGCCTTACTGATGTAGTATACTGGTTTTTGAAGCCCTTCATCCTCTCTAATCAACACTGCTGCAACCGACTTGTCTCCCACAGACAGATATACAAACAAGGTCTCACCAGTGGTCGGGCTACTTAGCAAAGGTGGAGTAGCGAGGTAATCCTTCAATTGTTGAAACGACGAATGACATTCGGTCGTCCACTCAAAATTTTTCGTCCCCTCAATGCTTTGA
This sequence comes from Adenophora triphylla var. japonica, assembly GCA_022495995.1. Classification (NCBI taxonomy): domain Eukaryota; kingdom Viridiplantae; phylum Streptophyta; class Magnoliopsida; order Asterales; family Campanulaceae; genus Adenophora; species Adenophora triphylla. Next base: position 155,487 of record JAFEMH010002262.1, on the reverse strand, counting down.
AGAAGGGGAGAGACCTCTCGCCGACTTTGATATGAAGCGACCAAGAGCCGCTACCCTTCCGTTAAGTCGCCGCATCTCTTTGACACCGGTGGGAGCTTTCATGTCGACTAGCGCCTTGATTTTTTCTCGGATTGGCTTCTATGCCTCTTTGAGATACCATAAATCCCAAGAACTTGCCACCGCAACTCCAAAGACACACTTACCGGGATTGAGCTTCATGTCGTTTGCTCGTAAATTGGCGAATGTCTCCTTCGGTGTCGACTACGTGACTCCTGGTCTTAGTTTTAATGACCATGTCATCAACATAAGCCTCCATATTTCGACCAATTTGTGAGGCAAAGACCTTGTTCACCATTCTTTGATAGGTAGCTCCCGCATTTTTTAAGCCAAATGGCATCATGTTGTAGCAAGAAATGCCTCCACCGCTTGAAATGCCGTTTTCACAATGTCATCCTCGTGCATCTTTATCCGGTGGTATCCCGAGTAAGCATCCAGAAACCGAGAGTAGAGTGGCCAGCGATGGAATCAACAAGCTTGTCAATTCTAGGAAGAGGATAGCTATCCTTCGGGGCAAGCTAGATTGAGAGTAGTGAAGTCGACACACATCCGCCACTTGCCATTCGATTTCTTCACCATGACCACGTTGGCCAACCACGTTGTATGAGTGGCCTCTTTGATTATCCCCGCACTCAAAAGTTTTTGTACCTCGCTTTGATAGCCTCTTCCTTGTCGCGAGCAAAGCTTCTCAATTTTTGGGGTCTAGGCTTTATGGTCGGGTTGACTTCCAGTCTGTGAACAGCGACCTCCTCCTTGATTCCCCTCATGTCCTCTACCCTCCATGCGAAGACATCGTTACTTTCCTTGAGTAGCTCGATGATTTCTGCTCGCTCCTCAACTGATAGCTGCTTCCCAATCTGAATTTTTTGGTCGGGGTAGGAAAAGTTGGTGATTACTGACTCTAACTAATCCACAGCTTCTAGCTCTGGTCCATCTCTGAATTGTAGAGTCTCCACTATGATTTCCCTGACCTTTTGTCTTTCCTCAGCTCCCAAGTGTGGAGCCTCCTCAGCTATCATATCATCAAGCTTGTCTGCAACCTCGCTGGTGGTGGTGGTGGCCCCCGAGTTATTGTCTATCTGGAGGCATAGGTCGCCTATGAGGACTTGATCGACCATAACTACATCTGGATCGACCATTGTGTTGTCAGAGTGACGTGTCGACTCATGCATGACCTCGTCATTAGAGCGATAGGTCGACTCCTCCACATTGGTGATTGTTGACAGTCGAGTTGTTTTGGTGACTGACTGGGACAGCTTCAAGTAACCATCAGCAGTCTCAATCTCTAGCTCCCTTTTCTTTCTTTCTCTTAGGACATGATCCAGATAAGCACGAGCTGTGCCTTGCACGCAACCCACTCCAGCAGGTGTGGGGAACTTTACTCGCTGGTGAGGAATTGATGCTACCATTCCAAGAGCGACCTGTCCAGGAATTCCAAGGATGGCGGCATAGTCACTATTTACATCAATTACGATAAATTGTACCTTAGAGACAACCCCGAGGGGGTGTCGGCCTAAGTCGACGTCGAGCACTATCTCGGCCTTTAGCATCAACTCGATGGTTGGTGAAGCCCTCCAACCTCGCCATCATATCTCTCCAACCGTGCTCGTCATTAAGACCCATCTCCTTGAAAGTTTTGTAAAACAAAATATCCTTGCAGCCCCCGTGTCGACTAAGAGTCTCGCTCGTCGTACATCCATCAATGAGACCCGGGATGACGAGAACTTGCTCCCTAGCCGCCATATTAGTTGCCAACTCACGGGGTAGAAGCCGATCGCTTCATCCCCGACTTCTCTCCTGGGAGGCACATGTGGGGCCTTATTGAGCCGGAATATCTTGTGCTTGATGGCCGTGTTGCTCGCTTGTTCGCTGATGACCCCCAAGTTCGCCTAGGCCGCCTAGGTCCTTGTTGCCCACCCGCCGGCCGCTCACCTCCTCCAAACTTGAGGTCTCTTCACATAAGCTTCGAGTCTCCCCGGTCGACCATTCTCTCGGATGATACGTTTTTAATCCTAAGCAATCCTCCGTGTGAGATGACCAAGGTGTCTTTGTGGTAGTCGCAAAGTACTTTGCCGTTGTCCCTCCTAAACTTGTTGCCTGGATTCATTGGGACTGGAGGAGCCAGCTCGACAGCATTCATAATCTCAGTTCGACTCACCGTAAGGGGAGTGAAAGCTTCGGGCACCTTCTCTGTTGCCCTAGTCTTGTTCTTTCCATTTTTATTGTTCCCCCCATTCTTGTTGGAGTCCTTTTTATCATCGGTGACTTCAACCTTGGGGCTCTTACCATTCTTCTTTTCTTTCCTCTCTTCAGCAAGGGCGACATTGTATACCTTCTCAAACAACTCCTGTCGAGTCGTTACTGTACGAACTGTGAGCTCGTAATCCATGTCTGCCGAGGAAATACCGTTTCTGAAACAGTTGATGACTTCCCTATCCGTGAGGTCTTCCTCTATCTTATCAACCATCTCTTTGAACTTGGTGAAATAGCTCATCGAGCTTTCATTCTTACCCTGCACCAAGTTATTCAGATCGGTGACAGTGACCTTACGAGCTCCCCGCAATGAGAAGCGATCCAAAAACTTTGTCTGAAGCAAGTCCAAGTGGTGATGCTTCCAAAGCCCAAACCGTTGAACCAAGTTAAAGCCGCCCCATGAGTGTGCTTAGGAGAGCTTTGCACATATTGTCGTCCTCATTGGCGACAAAACACATTGTGGCTTCTAAATGTGCTATATGACTCCTAGCATTGGTTGACCCTGAATATTTCTCCAGAAGAGGCAACCTGAAGGTAGGAGGAGGTCGACTATCTCTGATTTCTTTGGATAAAGGTCGAAGAGCAAAGTCAATTCGTTCGACCTTTCCAATCTCCTTCTTCTTTTCCTCCTCCCACTGTTCGAACTTCTTTTTCATCAATAGCCATTCTCTCGGCATCGGGTCTTTCATCTCCTGGGAGGGGGAGCAACATTCGACCTCCGGCCCTCACTTCGGGGGAGTTATCCGTCTACTCCTCCCGTCTCTACGGGAATTGGTCCTTTCGATCTTATTGGAGATCTATGTCTGTTGCTTCTTTGAGGCGACCCGCGCCTCTCGGCCAGATGGCGACCGCGCTGTTATCTCCATGTGGCGACTGCGCCTTTCCCTCTCATAGGCGACCTATGCCCATTCCTGTCTCTATGAGATCCCGATCTCTGCGTTCGCGCCGGGAGAAACATGCCCGTTTCGTTGGCCGTTAACCGAGTCCTCAAATCAGATTGAGCCTCGCTCCTGTTTCGTTGAGGCTAGCCCTTAGGTCGTTACTCGGCACATGAACAATTGTAGGAGCTCGCCGAACTATCCCGTCCTCGCCATTCTCGCCCACACCTTCATTTGGCCTAGCACTCCGGCTCCGTCGCCCGTTGGATACTTGGGAGGGAGCAATCCTTTCTGAGCGTACGTCGACCTGCTCTGCCTCCTCCATGGCTATCAAGTCAGCCAAGATTTGAGCTCGCTCTAACATCATTTCCTTCTTGCTCATGGGATTAATTGAGGGACCTGCCCTATTTCCCATGTTCACCGCCTTGATTGGACGCTTAGGAGGAGGTGGGACTCCTTGTCCCTCCATATGCCTTTTCCCTCTCCTTGTGTCAGGCAATCCTCTGCCATCCACAACACTGGTAGAGCGCGTGGCTCTACCATGAGGATGATTTGGTGGGGGAGGAGGCAAGTCCATGTTTTCGGCATTGACATTGAGATTTCCTGAGTTTGTATTGGTGTTGTTGTTCACCTCAATGAATTCTTCGTAAGCATCTTCAACATGCCCGTCTCGGGGGTTACCATTGTTGTAGGTTGATGAACTTTTCGAGGTCAAGCTTAAGCACGTTTCGGCAATGGAACCAAACCGATGCCGCAGGAAATGTGCTTATCAATCTTCCTCCACGTGGCAGACCGATCACCTCGGCTTCTTGACTCCGAAAATGTAACCCACGACTAGCCGGATGTGTCTCCGGCGAAGACGCTCGGCGTGAGAGTAAGATAACAGTTGTATAAAGCTCAAAATGTATTGAATAATGAACTCAGAATACAAAATGGCAGTTACCTTTGCACCGTTGGTAGTGATGAAGTATTTATAGTTGATGTAGGTAGTTTTATGATAGGGCTACATGAGCTCCGAAATTATAGCGGCAGTTATGTTCATGGGAACGTGCCTGTAACCGTCCCTGATTTATAGGGATGCTGTTATGGAAAGATTGACCCACGTGCATCAACACATGTCAGGTCGATACTTGATGATTAGGTCGAGGTCGCCACTCATGGAATGGTCGACCTGACTGTCGGGCAGAGCATGGTTCGTACCCGAATTGTGATATGGATCATTAGGTCGGACTAAGTTAGGTCGGGACTTGATAGGTCGGACCGTGGGCGTAGTCGACTGATACTTGAGATGGGCTTTGGGCCTTGTTTTGATTGGACCAGCCTTATAGGGAATGTGGAGACCAAGGCTGTCTGTAATTGGACTTTACTCGTTTGGCCCAACTCGACACTTTTGGTATGTTCAGATTTAATTGCCATGTGATCTGAATTGATTGAATCTGGAAATTCTGCGAACTGGCTACCTACGTCGTGCGACATAGTAAGCCACATGTGGAAATCTGATAATCTGGCAATGTATGTCACGCGACAAATCTAGCCATATGGCTGATGTTGTCACGCGACATAATCTGCCAAATCTGGGCAGAATCAGTGTGTTTAATTTTTCTGCTAATTTGTGATTGTGTTTACAATCTGATATGTTTATGTGTTAATCTGGATGCTATAAAGTTAAGTTTATAGGGCTATGCTAGATTGATTCATTGTTTATGCATGCTTAGTTGATTAAAATATGATTTTAATAATTATTGTGATGCATGTTTTACTTGTTATTACGCGCTAAGAAATTTTTATGTTTAGTTGAAACATTGCATTATAGTTTCCTAATATGTTTAGATTTAGACATTAAAATTTTGGATTTTATGATGGTTTATGGAAACAAGTCATAATTACGCGAAATTTAAAAGGAAACTGATTGTTTATAAAAGGTAGTGATTATGTTGTCAAATCGTAGCCGATTTCGATTGTGCATGTCTAGGAGAGTTCTGTCTAAGGAAGAGTTGGTACTTAAGTAGTCCTTGTGGCTTACCTATCTTCCTGGGAACTTACCTGGTGCACGATTATGACTATCTTTGCTGATATGCTTATAATCTACCTTAAAGAACCTTCATTTAACTTTTAAGTTCTTTATGCCAATTCATGATTAAAACACTTGAGACCATTCGGATAGTTTTGGGTGGGCTTGCCATAGCAAGGTGCTTTGATTCTATTCGAATGCGAGCAAGATGAGGAAATGGTGGTTCCTATACGTTTAAAGTGAATGAACTTAATTGGGTTATCAAAATGGTTTTGGACCCAAGGCATAAGATGAGATTAAAATATGCCTAGACATATGATGTCTTGAATGAATCTCATAAAAGATCTAAGAGTCATATATGTGATATGATTGATGTTTTCTACCTAATTAATTTAATTTTGAGCGGTTTGCCATAGCAAACTTGAAATTGAATTAAAGTTGGATCTTAGCCCATTAAATGTATATTATGCTTATTTGCATTTGAAGGTGTATAATTTAGTGGGAGCATTTTATAAATGCATTATACTTTTCATATAATATGTTTACTTATATGTGTTCATATTTTATGTATATCTTTTTGTAGAATAAATGGCATCAAACAATAATCACTTTTCACTGCGATCTGTCCTTGAGAAGGAAAAGTTGGAAGAGAATGGTACAAACTATATGGATTGGATCCGTAGTTTGAGAATTGTTCTCAAGCAAGAAGAAAAACTGTACATTCTCGAGGAACCTATTCCACCTGAACCTGCTGCCAATGCTACTAGGGCAGTAAGGGATCAATATCTGAAGCACAAGCGTGACTCTACAGATGTTGGTTGCCTTATGCTCTCCGCCATGTGCAAGAACCTTCAGAAGGATCTTGAGCACTTGGGTACAGTTGACATAAACAATCGACTGATGGAAATGTTCCAAGTACAAGCTAGGCAAGAAAGGTACAACACAGTTACGGTCTTGACCTCATGCAAGATGAGTGAAGGACAAGCTGTTGGTCCTCATGCTCTTAAGTTGAAGGGCCACATTGAGCATTTTGAAAGGCTCGGTTTTCCAATTAGACAAGAGTTGGCTACCGACATAATATTGAATTCATTACCCAAAAGTTTTAGTAATTTCATAATGCACTATAACATGGGTGGAATGAATAAAAACTTTCCGAGTTAGTTCAAATGTTGAACACTGCGGAAACCAATATTGTCGAGAAGAAAACTGACCAAGTGCTAATGGTTAACAAGGGGAAGGGTTTCAAGGGTAAAGGAAAGGCAAAGGTTGCTAATCCTAAGGCAAAAATTTCCAAACCCAAAGAGGCTCCCAAGCCTAAAGAGGCTAAGCCCAAGTCCCAAGAGGACGCAGTCTGCTTCCATTGCAATGAGATTGGACATTGGAGGAGAAACTGAACAAAATACAAGGAAGCACTGAAGAAGAGCAAAGGAGTTGCTTCGACTTCAGGTATCTTTGTTATAGATATATTCCTATCTACTTCTAGTTCTTGGGTATTGGATACCGGATGTGGAACTCACATTTGTTTAAATGTGCAGGGTCTAAAGAACAGAAGGATGCTTAAGGAAGGTGAAGTGGACCTACGTGTGGGGAATGGAGCAAGAGTTGCTGCATTAGCCGTAGGAACTTATGAAGTTACTTTACCTAGTGGACTAATACTTGTTTTGAACAATTGTTATTATGTTCCAGCTTTAAGTAGGAATATTATTTCGATTTCATGTTTGGATAATGAAGGTTTTCATTTTCTTATATGTGATAAGAAATTTTCCATTTACAAGAGTGATATGCATTATTGTACTGTTGTTTCATTCAATGGCCTTTATATTCTTGATGTTGAAAATCGTGATAATGATGTCTATAACATTAACAAGAGATCTAAACCCAATGATGTAAACCACACTTACTTATGGCATTGTCGTCTTGGCCATATAAACGAGAAACGCATTTCTAAACTCCACAAAGATGGATTTTTAGACTCACATGATTACGAATCTTATGAGACATGCAAATCTTGTTTACTTGGCAAGATGACCAAGGACCCATTTATCAAAACCGGTGAAAGGGCGGGCGACTTATTAGGACTCATACATACCGATGTATGTGGGCCTATGAGTAGCGATGCTAGGGGAGGATTTCGGTACTTCATAACATTCACTGATGATTATAGTAGATTTGGATATGTTTATCTAATGAAACATAAAAGTGAATCGTTTGAGATATTTCGAATATTTCAAAATGAGGTGCAAAATCAACTTGGCAAAACTATTAAGGTACTTCGATCCGATCGAGGTGGTGAATATTTGAGCCAAGAATTTGACAGTCATCTTAAGAGTTGTGGAATCGTTTCAGAACTCTCTTCACCCGGAACACCACAATGGAATGGTGTGTCTGAGAGGAGGAATAGAACTTTGTTAGACATGGTTCATTCTATGATGAGTCAAGTTGAGCTTCCTTTATCCTTTTGGGGACATGCACTAGAAACTGCTGCTTTCACTATAAACAGAGTTCCTACCAAATCGGTTCAAAAGACCCCATATGAGATGTGGCATGGAAGAAAACCTAGTTTGTCTTTCATGAAGATTTGGGGTTGCGATGCTTATGTCAAGAAGTTAACTTCTGACAAGCTAGCACCTAAGTCTGATAAATGTGTTTTCGTGGGTTATCCTAAGGAAACCAAAGGATACTATTTCTACAACCGAAACGAGAACAAAGTGTTTGTTGCTCGAAATGGTACTTTCTTAGAAAAGGAGTTTCTTCGCAAAGGAACCAGTGGGAGTAAAATAGATCTCGAAGAAATTCGAGAACCCGAAAACAACATTGAACCAATGGTAGAGACTGAACCAAGTTCACAAAGAGTTGTGGAACCGGTTCAAGATGCACAAGTTCTTCGCCGAAGTGGTAGGTCACGATCCGAACCCGAGAGATATGGATTTCTCGTTATGGAAAATGATGAAGTGGAGTTAATCGAAAACGATGAACCTACTTACTACCAAGAAGCGATGTCCGCTCCTGATTCGGAAAAATGGCAAGAGGCCATGAAGTCCGAATTACAATCCATGGCTGATAATCAAGTTTGGAACTTGATTGATCCACCCGAAGGTGTAAAAACCATAGGGTGCAAATGGGTCTTCAAGAAGAAGACCGACATGGATGGGAAGGTGCACACCTATAAGGCTAGGCTTGTAGCTAAGGGATATAGGCAAGTTCATGGCATCGACTATGATGAAACCTTTTCGCCTGTAGCTATGCTTAAGTCTATTAGAATTTTAATTGCCATAGCCGCATATTATGACTATGAGATATGGCAAATGGATGTCAAAACAGCTTTCCTTAATGGGAATTTACTTGAGGATGTATACATGATACAACCTGAAGGTTTTGTCACCCGTAAAATTCTAACAAGGTGTGTAAGTTGCAGAAATCCATTTATGGATTGAAGCAAGCTTCTAGGAGTTGGAATCTACGTTTTGATGAAGCAATCAAAGAGTTTGGCTTTATCAAAAACGAAGATGAACCTTGTGTATACAAGAAAATTAGTGGGAGCGTAGCACTATTTTTAGTGTTGTATGTCGACGATATCTTACTCATTGGAAATGACGTTTCTGCACTACAGACTGTTAAGTCTTGGTTGGGAAAGTGTTTTTCAATGAAAGATATGGGCGAAGCCGCATATATCCTTGGTATCAAGATCTATAGAGATAGATCCAAGAGGATGATTGGTTTAAGTCAAAGTACTTACATTGACAAGGTTCTTAGAAGATTCCAAATGGAAAATTCTAAAAGGGGAAACTTGCCAATGTTACATGGTATATCTCTTAGCAAGAATCAAAGTCCTAAGACTAATGATGAGCGAAAGAGAATGAATGGTATTCCATATGCTTCGGCAATTGGGTCTATCATGTATGCTATGTTATGTACTAGACCCGATGTCTCGTGTGCTCTAAGTATGACGAGTAGGTACCAATCGGATCCCGGCGAACCACATTGGATAGCAAGCCAAGAATATCCTTAAGTACTTACGAAGAACTAAGGATGTATTCTTGGTCTTTGGAGGAATGGAAGAAGATCTTGTAGTAAAAGGCTACACGTATGCTAGCTTCCAAACCGACAAAGATGATTTCGTATCGTTAGCTGGATTTTTGTTTACGCTTAATGGAGGCACCGTGAGTTGGAAAAGTTCCAAGTAAAGTATCGTCGCTGATTCTACAACCGAAACTGAGTACATAGCAGCATCCGATGCAGCTAAGGAAGCAGTTTGAATCAAAAAGTTCATTAGTGATTTGGAAGTCGTTCCAAGCATCATAGATCCTATTGAACTTTACTATGACAACAATGGTGCCATTGCACAAGCAAAGGAACCAAGGTCACACCAGAGATCCAAACATATACTTCGACGTTTCCACATTATCCGAGAGATATGTGAAAGGGAAGACGTAAAGATATGCAGAGTAGACACTGATGACAACGTGGCGGACCCATTAACTAAGGCTCTCCCGCAAGCTAAGCATGATGGTCATGTTAGGTCCATGGGTATTCGATACATGGTAGATTGGGCCTAGTGCAAGTGGGAGACTGTTAGTGTTATGCCCTAGGCCTATGATTGATAGACTTATGTGTTGACATTATTTATTATTATATGAGATGTTTATCATTTGATTATTATATGTTTTGTATATTTGTTTATAATAATCTCCGTCCCTAATTATTAAGAGAATAATTAGTATAATTGTCAATGGATAATCATACGATGATTATATGCATAGAGATGCACATTGAAATTATGGGTACTTGTTAGAGAACAAGTGATCGGACATGACCCATATGAGATTTATGTCATAGTAAAATGTCATAATTAAATTTCATAAGGTTACTTCATTTAGTCCCTAGACCTGAGATTATCATGACCTTACATATGATGAAAGTCATGTTTGATTTTAGTCAAACGGTATCTTAACACGATATCTATAAAGGCTATCTTTGGCATGATCGGATTCATGATGGGAAGGATGATAAGTCAAGATGGAATTTGTCCCTCGGAAGAGAGATGTTTTGCTTGGGCCCCTCGATGAGTGATAATGATGAAAGTGTATGGCCGTACCCCAATATGATTGGAACTATCATTATACTCAAGAATCGAGAAAGCATTGAACAAAGACAAGTTGACAAGGACCATGACTTGTGTTCAATATAACATCGTGAGACAAAGGGAGAAATGGAAGTGTACCATTGGAAGCGTGAACTCTTACGTTATATTATTTGGGTAGACATAATGGCTTGCTATAGTACGCTTATGTCTTATGAGATTCGATATGATCGAACTCATTGCCAACATAATATAATCCTATTGGATCACACACAACTAGAATGAATTGGTTAAACCAAAGGAAGAATGATTGAGAGTTTCTGTAATTGGCAACCTTTGTCACGCGACATATTTAGCCATGTGGCTGACTATACCGCGCGACATACCTTGCCACCAGACGTGGTTGACAGCCTGGTCTCCTAATTTGATTAGGAAACATATTCATACTAAATTAGTATAAATATAAGAGGTCTGTTAACCCTAATGGTCTAGCCAAAATTTTCAAGGAAAATTCATAACAAAATACTCTCAATATTCTTCAAGGTTTTGGATCTAGCAATCATCAAGAAATCGTTCTTGAATTCATTCAAAGGTGTGGATACCGAAAGAGGGTCTTCGCTCGTTCATCGATCAAGGCCTAGAGTTCAAGCAAGTTGAAGAACGAAGTTTGTGATTCGATATCACATAATCAAATCGTTCGATAGCTCAAGAACGGAAAACGTTCAAGGTTGGTAAAATTCTATCTCATAGGAATTTAAATTAATTGTATAGAACGGATCCTAAGGCTTCTTGGGTTTTATGTTTTAATGCTTAATTCCGCTGCGCATGGACCCGTAAAACCCAACAACATCTCTCTTTACGAGGGACAAATTTCCATCTTGACTTATCATTCTTCCCAACAAGAATCATATCATGCCAATAATAGCCCTTATTGTTATCCGGTTAAAGACAACGTTAAACTATATCAAACATAATATTCATCGAGTGGAAGACGATGATAATCTCAGGTCAAAGGATATCAATGATATAACTATATGAGATTTATTTATGACATACGACCATGACATAAATCTCATAATGGGTCAAGTCCAGTACCTTGTTCTCTAACAAGTACCCATGAATCTAATGTGCATCTCCATGCATATAATCATCATATGATTATCCATTAGACTTCATACTAGTGCTTCATAAGTACTAGGGACACGATTATTAAAGTAAACATGCAAACATATAATAATCAAAGTAATAATCTCATATATAAAATGAATAATGACATTACATATAAGTCTATCTCTATAGGCCTAGGGCACTAACACCTACAGGTAGCTCCGTCAATCTCTTTATGTTAAGCACCCTGAAAGAGATGAATATCCCAGAATCAGAGATCGTCAAGAAATCATCAGTCTTGGTAGGCTTCAGTGGCAAAATCAAAGAAACAGTGGGAGAAATAAAGCTTCCTATCTACTCAAAAGGACTCAACACAATGGAGCGGTTCTGTGTAATTGATTGTGCGACTTCTTACAATGTGATTCTTGGAAGGCCATGGATCCATGGAATGAAGGCGGTACCCTCCACTTACCATCAATGCGTGAAGTTCCCTACACCTTGGGGAGTTGTTAAGATATATAGTGATCAGCAAGTGGCTAAGGAGTGCTATAAGACATCAATGAAGGCGTCAACATCTCCAAAGCAAGCATAGAAATTACAGAAAAAAACACGTGAGGTCCTGGAAGCAAGGGAGAACGATGTAAAAGAAGTATTGCTAGACCCTTCAAATCCAGACATCAAAGTGCTTATTGGCAGTGATATTCCACCAGATATAGAGGAAAAACTTGTGGACCTTTTAAGAAGTAGAACGAAGAGCTTTGCTTGGAAGCATGATGACATGACCGGCATCAGCAAAGATGTTATCACCCACAAGCTCAATATTGATCCGGTTTCCAAGCCAAGACATCGAAGCACAGAAGTTTGCGTAAATAAGAAACCGTATAATCAAGGAAGAAGTGGAGCGCTTACTTAAAGCCAACATGATACGGGAGGTAGAATATCCAAGATGGTTAGCAAACGTGGTTGTGGTCGAGAAGAAAAATGGAAAATGGCGAGTTTGTGTCGATTTCACCTACTTGAACAAAGCCTATCCCAAGGATCCTTTCCCATTGCCTCACATCGACTCGTTGGTTGATGCTACTTCAGGTCATGAGCTTCTCACTTTTATGGACGCATCTTCAGGATTCCAACAAATCCAGATGGAGCCATCTGATCAAGAAGACACCGCCTTCATAACACCCACAGGTATCTATTGTTATATTGCTATGCCTTTTGGACTAAAAAATGCAGGTGCAACGTATCAGAGGCTCGTGAATAAAATGTTCAAGGACCAAATTGGGGACACAATGGAGGTATATATTGATGATATGGTCGTAAAATCCAAGAAAGCTGAAGATCATATAAGCCATCTGTCCCAATCCTTCGACATCTTGGATTGTTTCAACATGAAACTTAATCCAGCAAAGTGCAATTTTGGAATGAAGGCTGGAAAGTTCTTGGGCTATATGGTAACAAAAAGAGGAATAGAGGCAAGCCCAGAGCAAATTCGTGCCATCATTAACCTGTTGTCACCTCAATCCGTCAAAGATGTCCATAGATTGACAGGGAAGATTGCAAAGACCGACTGTGTTCATTTCCAAATCATCTGATCGATGCAAGCCTCTTTACGATATCTTAAGAAAGAATAAGAAATTCCAGTAGGAAGATCAGCATGAACAAGCTTTTCCAGTATCAGAAAGCGCCGTAAGTGCGGTCCTAGTGACAGAACGAGATGGTATTCAACAACCCATCTATTATATAAGTAAGACACTTTTAGACGCGGAGACCAGGTATTCTCATTTACAAAAATTAATTTTAGCTTTGATAACTGCATCTATTAAGTTGAGACACTATTTTGAAACACATACTATAATTGTGCGTACTAACTATCCTATTAAGAATGTCATGAGAAAACTAGAGATGTCAGGTAGGATGGCTAAATGGTCCGTACAGTTAAGCACTTACGACATCAAATATGAGCCCAGAACAGCAATAAAATCTCAGGCTCTAGCTGATTTTGTGGCTGACTTTAGTCCAACCATGCAACCAGAAGTAGAATTGGAGGTTCAGGAACTACAAGATGATGACATCTTGAAGATGTGGAGGCTTTATACAGATGGTGCTTCCAATATGAGAGGCACAGGACTTGGAGTTGTACTGAAGTCGTCACAAGGGGACATAATACCATAATCCATCAGCTGCAGTTTTAAGGCTACTAATAACGAAGCAGAATATGACGCATTAATTGCAGGTTTATCAGTCGCTCAGGACCTGGACATCAAGCACATCCAGGTTTTTATGGATTCATTGCTAATTGTCAACCACTACAACGGGTCCTACATAGCGAAGAATGCAAAGATGACGACATACTTGGAGATAGTGAAAATCCTGGTGGCCAAATTCAAAACTTTCACTTTGGAACAGGTGCCGCGAGAAGAAAACTCACAAGCAGATGCTCTGTCAAACCTAGGCTCAGCCTTCAAAAGTATTTCGCAGACAAGTATCCCAATTGTGCATGCCGACATCCCAGCAGTTGACCATCTCGAGCTGTTCGTTATAGATGATGACATCCTTCCCAGTCCAGCAGTGACCTCTTGGACAGCTCCAATTATCAAATACCTCCAAGATGATATAATCCCACATGAGGAGAAAAATGCTCGAGCTATCAGGGTAAGATCATCTAAGTATTTACTTATTGATAACTTCTTGTTTAGGAAATCTGCTACAGGTCACTACTTAAGGTGTCTAGAAGCAGACCGCGCCCAACAGGTTTTAAGAGAGCTGCATGAAGGGCAGTGTGGCAATCATACCGGGGGCAGAAGCCTGTATACCAAGGCTCTAAATATGGGCTATTTCTGGCCTACGTTGCAGAGAGATGCTGCAGAGTATGCCAAGAAGTGTGATTCCTGTCAAAGGCACGGTGACATACTACATCAACCAGCCGAATTGCTACATCATATCCTGTCGCCATGGCCATTTATGATTTGGGGAATGGATATCGTAGGGAAATTGCCCAGGGCTCCAGGAGGAAAAGTGTTTCTACTAGCCATGACAGACTATTTTTCCAAATGGGTAGAAGCTGAAGCGTACGTACAAGTCCGAGACAGAGAAGTAATTTCTTTCATAAAAAGAAACATATTCAGCAGATTTGGGATACCTTCAGAAATAATATGTGACAATGGCTCGCAATCTATTAGTCGGAAAACGCAAGATTTCTTGACTAGATGGGGAGTTAAGATGGTGACATCTTCACCTGTTCACACTCAAGCGAATGGACAAGCAGAATCTAGAAAAAAGATTATTATAAGCAACCTAAAGAGAAGACTGGACCAAAAGAAAGGGAGATGGGCAGAAGAATTACCACTGGTTTTATAGGCTGATAGGATGACATCTAAGAATGCCACTGGTCAAACACCCTATTCTCTAGTGTTTGGGACAGAATCAGTCATCCCTGCAGAAGTTTTGGTACCTACGGCTAGTTATGGTTTGTTGACACCTGAGCATAATAGTGACATCTTAACACATGATTTGGATACTGTGGACGGGCTAAGAGATATGGCTAAAATAAGGATGGCAGCATATCAACAAAGAGTGGCCAGGTCTTACAACAAAAATGTGACCAGGTCTTACAACAAAAATGTGAGAGTCAGAAGGTTTCAAGTAGGTGACTTAGTCCTACGAAAATCGTTTCAAAATACGAAGGAGCTCAATGCAGGCAAACTTGCCCCAAAATGGGAAGGCCCCTATTTGATTGATGGACATGCCGAAAAGGGAGCATATCAATTGTCAACCTTGGATGGTCAAATGATCCCAAGAAGTTGGAATGTCATTCACCTTAAAAGGTACTACATTTAGACAACATCCTCATAAAAGCCAGGTATGAATAATCTTTTCTTATCTTTTCACTTACAAGGTACGAATAATCCTATATGTCTTTTCATTTCTTTTTACTTTCCTTTACAAATTATTTCAAAATAAAATGTCACTAACACGACCTGCGGAGGGGCATCAGCATAAGATGACACCCATCTCTAACACTTGTCTGTCTTGCAAGATGTTAACATACACGAATGGGGACATCCAAATGCTTATGGCAAAATTCCAACGAGTTATCATCTGATAGAGACTGGCCATCTCTTCTAAAGTAAAGGTACACAATCCCTTCTAAAGTTTAAAGAGTTAATTACCTCTTTCTAGGAATGTTAGGTTACTACACCTTCGCCTGGAGCACACGCTATCTCTTTGATTGAGGTGTGGGATAGGCCTATATGAGTAAAATTGTATAGCTTACCCATTTCCACTAAGTTAAATGATGATCTTAAGATTTATTCAATTTGGTTATGACATGTCCGTGTCATCATATGATGTCTACAGTTAATGACATTATAATGTCATCCTACGAACTTAACATGTGATCATTTCTCAAAAATAACTTCGTAGTTCCTGTTAATGCATGCAATACTGTGACACTTTAAATGCTAAAACCCATAGCCAAAGCTTTCCAAAAAGCTAAAATACTAAGTACTATTAAATACTACCCTAAAACATTTCCAAATTCAGTTGGCACGCACCAATATCACATCCAAATAACATGAGACTAAAAGCAAAGTGTTGAACCAACCCAACACTTGAAACAAATTGTCTTCGGTCCTTATGGACCTATTACATACCAGCAAAATAAATTTTTTTTTGGGTCACCACCCGCAAATTCAACAAAATAAAATAACTGTTTTTAAACATCCTTACTTGGCTACTGCCTCAGGTGTTCCTTTTGGAGTCCCCTCTCCAGCCTCTGTTTCTTCTCCTACCATTGCATCCTTGGGGCTGGATGACACCTCGCCTTCGTCCACTGGTTCACCTGTTATCTTGGCTAGATTTGCATACTCCTTGCTAATGTTCCAATCTTGAGATCTCCCCGCTAAATGATCCTTCATCATCTGTATTTTGACTTGTATCACAGTCTTTGCAGCGGCAATCTTGCAGGAGTTCCTTACAGCTTCAACCTCCTTAAGATGATCCTCTTCGATCTTAGCGAGATTGTCCAAACAGCCCTTCAAATCCTTAGCTTGATCATCAAATTTTTTCTCCCATATAGCGGACTCTTTCTTGGCCAGGGCTACATCTGCTCTTGCTTTCTTTTTTGTGCTCTCAACATCTTTGGCCCACTCCTCCTTCTGATTTTCCAAATACCCCACTACCTATAGAGACAATGACAGTAAGATACCAAAAAACCCTATGACATAGCTATAAAACAAACAAAGGTAAATAACAAATATCTTACCCCGGACACAAAACTCATACACTTTTTCTTCACTTCAGCAACTGGCAAACCATCAAATGTATCCCCAATTTCGATTACCTCCTCCTCTTGGGCAGCCTTTCTTTTCTTCACTCTTGATCCGATTCCCACATTCTCTACCTTTTTGACAGCCTTCTTTGGAGCAACAGGAGGCTTTGTCACCACCTTAGGAGGGGAACCTCCAATCAAAGCATTAATGTCATCCAGGTCAAAGTCTGAGCCTGAAGTAACTGGTTTGGAAATTGTACCAAGTAAGCAGAATTTCAAGAAAAGGTATACACTAAACCAAGACCAGGGTAAAAGCATGTTTACCTGTGGACATGTTAACGGATGGAGACGCCGTATCTTCTTCTTGAGCAACAATAGGTGTTTCAACCAGGCCTCTAGGTGACCTCTTGTCTAGGGGCAATTTGAAAAATTCTTCAATCTTTGCTAAAGTGTCCTCCTCTGGTGGAAAGAGCTCTCCCCAGTCAATAATTGCAACAGAATAAAGAAAATTACGATTTCAGTCTAATTCAGAATTGGGAAAAACACAAGTCAGAAATCAAAATTCCTTCCCTATTCCATCTGCTAGGAATTTTGTCTACTCCTTCAATTGATTCTCTATCAACAAAGAAAAATCTACCCTTCCATCCTCTGTCGTTCAAAGATGTCGTCGTCATTAAGGAATTTCTGCCTGACCTCTTCTTAAAAAGATACCGTTTTGAGCCAAACGGCTGGAAATCATACGAATAGGCTATCTCACTAAGCCCTAGATTCATGCCATTTTCCCTATTAACCTTTACTACAAAAGCAAAAATCCTCCATGCCATTGGCATTAACTGAGCATAAGCAAGCTGTGTCCTTTGGAAAAACTCGGTAACTAGAGAAGAAAAAGGGTAGCTAAACCCTAGGAGAAAAGGATATTCAAGGAAGCAAATCCATTTTGGGGAAACTAGGTCAGACCTAAGATTGACAAAGAAGGAGTGGAAGATAGCACCTTCTGGAAAGCAGCATTGTCGTTTCAACGACTCAATTTAGGTGTCGTTAAACACACAAATTTCTTCGTCTGGCTTAGAGAGCAGGTTTTCACATTCGAAGTCACCAAAGTCGATGTCTATGGGTTCCTTGGAAACAGGCACACTCTTTACCTTCGAAGAACTCCACCTAGTTTTACCCATGGTGACAACAAGCGAGAATCGGAAACTATGGAAGCAAAAGAGAAAAAGAGAGAACGAAGAAATTACCTTCCAAAAGATGCCGTCGTAAGAAGAAGTAACTGGAAGGTTTTGAAAGCCTTTAAATTAACAAGGCGGTTTTAAAACAAAGAAGCCCTTTTTCCCAAAACTTCTTTTCCAAATTAAACTCCCTCAACCGCTCAATAACTCCTCCACGTTTAATACGGTTGTCAAATCATGCCGGCGCCAGTTGCTTCCTTTGAAAAATATTTACCCCTTCCAATTTCGTGAAAGGCAAATATTTTTGGGGACAAATTGTTATGGGCATTTTCAGCATGACGACATCCTCAGTTGCTCCTGCATGTCAAGATGATGTTCTACTGTAAGTATTGCATAATATTTATTGTATTTATTTAATATTATTTATTCATATTTTACAGTTGATCAAAGGAGTTAAATTCGGAATATGGCCAAACACGACGGACACTTCTTCAACGTTAAGGAGGACCGGGTCATTGGACGTTGAAGGGATAAGTAAGCATGCAGAGATTTTAGGAAATCGTTATTATCCTTTTAAGTCTTTTAGTATTTAAAGGGGACATGGAGATTAATACACACACAATCAACCTACGTATACACTGCTTGTAATCCCTCCATTGTCTTCCAGCTTGTAACTACGACATTCATAGTGAAACATTTAAGGTTGGAGACCTAACTCCCGGGGTTTTTTCCGAAGAGGTTGTCATCTCTAAGGTTTTCCTCGTTAACAAAATCCTTGTGTCCATCTATATTTCCATGCATATATTTGTTCCATTTGATCGAATTCCAAAGTCCCCTCCTTATTATTAAATCCATACACTTTCATAGTTAAGATTCGACATTATTGTTTTTTCTACCAAAATAATGATTTGGTCTAGTCTCTCGGAACACTTTTTGTTTTCTTCAGATTTTAATAAAGAGTAGATTTTGGGGGAAACAAGTTTCTTCCTAAAATTATAAAAAGTCTTGTTTTTAAATAAGACTTTTTATAATGTTAGGGATAAACTAGTTTCCTCATAACATTGAAAGGACTTTTTATAACATTTGAAAGAAATTAACTAGTTTCCTCATAACATTGAAAGGAGAAATTAATTTCCCCAAATATAATAAAAAAATTTGCTTAGCATTATGTTATATAATAAATAAATTATTAATATTTTTTTTAAATATATTTACAAAACTGTTTCATGTACCGTGATTCTTTTTTTTTTTTATGAAAGGATTGCAGAAGGAAGCTTCAAACAATAATTGAAAAGGTTTGAATCTATACAATTTTGTTCATCTAATTAAAATTATTCAATTGAAATTGATTTAATTGAATTGTTCAAGTTTCAGCATAACTTGATTAAACATCAGATTGCACTAATAAAACACCAAGTTCATGAAATAAAACATCAAGTCTTACTACTAAATATCAAGTAACTAAACTAATATATCAGATTGCACTAATAAAACACCAAGTTCGTAGAATAAAACCTCAAGTTTCACTACTAAAACTTCAAGTTTCAGCATAACTTGATTAAACACCAGATTGCACTAATAAAACACCAAGTTCATGGAATAAAACATCAAGTCTTACTACTAAATACCAAGTAACTAAACTAAAATACCAGATTGCACTAATAAAACACCAAGTTCGTAGAATAAAACCTCAAGTTTTACTACTAAAACTTCAAGTTTCAGCATAACTTGATTAAACACCAGATTGCACTAATAAAACACCAAGTTTATGGAATAAAACATCAAGTCTTACTACTAAATACCAAGTAACTAAACTAAAATACCATATTGCACTAATAAAACACCAAGTTCGTAGAATAAAACCTCAAGTTTCACTACTAAAATACCAAGTCACTAAACTAAAATATTATGTTTCGTAACCCTAGCTTTCATGGCATTTTTATTCGCTATATGTTTCACTCTCATTTTGCTTAAAATCGAACGGTAAGTGTATAGTTATTAAGAATATGACAATAGGGTCACATGAATAAATAATTATTAAAAAAATTCATTTTGAAAGTGTGTATTTTTAAATGGAACACTCAAAATAAAATGTTGCATCTTTTTTAATGGTGCAGAGAGAGTATTGAGTAAGGATAATAGCCGGTAGGGGGTAATTTTGTTATTTTTCTTGGAGAGCAAGTACTTTAATTGGACAATGCATGTGATAAGATGATGGGTGGGTGAAGGAAGGAAGGAGCTTTTAGGAAATACAGTACAAATAAATGTTCCTACAATAACAAAGATTTTCAACTGTTTCATGTACCCTTTTTTTAATAAAAAACAAGACTTTTTATAATATTGGTATCCCCCAAAATTTTATGTTTAATAAAATTAGGTGTTGTTTGAAGCGCATTTTAATTAAAAAAAATAAAATAATAATAAAAGGTAATGACCTGATCATAAAATGACAAAATATCTTACCTTAATTTAAATGAAATAAATGAAGCTTATATAAAAATAAACAACGGGATATGAAAATAAAATGATCAACCCCAATTCTGGCCTCTACCTTCATGCTTCTTCCATTCAACTTTAAAACACATACTATTTTTTTATAAAATGGGACGAAACAATCATGGAATCACAATATACCTTTTTATTTGGTTCATACAGGTATCTTTTTCTCGTACATATAATCCCCAAGGTAAAACACAAGATGATCAGTCATCGAGGATTCTTCGATGCTATTAAGGGTATACGATTTATAAACAAAGTATATCACTGTATGAACAACTAGGATGAAGAGTAACAAACTTGAGAGGAATATGATCCAAAGCATTGCATACAAAAGTCGAACCCCAAACGACGGGTCACTAAGAGAGAAAACATCATTTTTGAATCCGATCCGAATCACAATATTGCAAATGTTAGGCAAACCAAAGACAAATATCACCACTCGAATCTTATCCATTATCATGTCCTTGATTATTATCTTTGCTTCAACCCCATAAACATATTCTGCTACGTATACCACACTGGCCAAATGCCACACAACACTTACCATCACTAATAACATGAAATACAGGATCCAGAAGGAGATTGCGGACTCAACTACTGTCTTTCCTTGCATCACAAGAATATATCCCAAGAGTAATAGTCCAAATAAGTTGAATGCAAAACGCATAAATAAAGTTGAAATAAATGTGACCATAACCCTCTTACAAACCTTTAGGATCATGCCAAAAATACCCTTGAAGCTAACTTCTTTTGGAGTGTAGATGCACCCCATCGTACAAATTGTTGTCAAGCTTAAGATGTGGGAGAGGACAAGGAAGTAGATTAAAGACGCGATTTTGAAACGACAAAAATTATACCATTGGGATGGCATGCCATCAGAGAGTGTTAAAAAAAAAATTCCGCCCCCTTGGCTAAGATAAAAGGATTGTTCATTGTGTAAGATCTCTCCCAATACGTATTCAGAGATCTCGAGATGAGCTGAGAAGATGAATGAGAGAGGGAGGATGACGGCTAGAGTTATTTGTGTGAAGACTTTTCTATAAGTGGATATGATCTTGAAGGATTCTTTGAGTATGCCAAAGAAGTGTAGAATTTGCATTATTTTTTTTTCTTGTTCTTTGATGGTTATCTTGGCTAAATTTGGGATGGATGTATTGGGTTTTCTAGAGATGTGTTCAGGGAGATAATGGTTAGAGATGGATACAATTTGGGTGGGTTGACTTTTTGTGGGAGGTTGACTTTGGAGATTAGTTTGACGAGTCAATGGGCTGAGCTGCCTTACAATTTGTTGATTTCAAAACAAGTTGGCAAAGACAATAATAGAGTGTTTGTCAGGTTATTAACATGCAATTTTTAAGATGATTGAATTATACCAAAGAGCTGTTGCTCTATTAAATATTTCTTGTTATGGAAAATATTCAAATAATCAAAAGATCAACTATATTTTGTTTAAATTGCATTAAAGTTATATAATTTTTTTAAAATAATTCAAAAAAATTGTAATCTTATATTATGAATTGTAAAATTATAATTTCAATTTCAATTTCAATTTCAATTTCTATTTCAAAATTTCGTTTAATGCTCTCCTATATATATAGAGATTTTTTTTCCAAAATATTGATTTTTAAAAATTTATATACCAAAATAACATTTTTAAAAACTTAAGTACCAAAATAGCACTTTCCACATTAATTCCGGAATTGGTAATTCCGGAATTACCAATTCCGAAATTCAATTTTTTTTTTCAAAACTGAAATTAGCAAAATAATTTTTTTCTATAAAAAGTGAGCGATCGCGCGATATATATTAGGGCGATCGCGCCGAATGTAATCCAGAATTACCAATTTCGGAATCCTTTTTTTTCTTATTTAATCCTTCTCTTCTCTTCTATATATATATATATATATATATATATATATATATATATATATATATATATATATATATATATATATATATATTATATATATATAAAAAAATACTAAATTAGAAAGAGGAAGTCCCCTTAAAGGTCCTCTCACTAAGAGAGGTCCCAAAGAAACTTAAAAAACAATAAAGATTAATCATCTATTTATAGTAGAAGAAAGAATAGAAAAAGGTATGATGCATCTATGTGGGAAACACTAAAAATATTTGAATTTAGAGATGGTGGGAAAAACAAAATTTCATTTGCCTCCAAAAATTACATGAGACTTTCACATAAAAATTGAACAAGTAAAAGGCCCAAAAAAAGTAATGGATTTAAGGAAAATTTTCATTTGCCTCTAAAAATTTCATGAGGGGTGCAAATGAAATTTTATGGAATTTTGATATTTATTAAAAAATTTAAAAGACTAAAATTACTCTTATACCTAGGTTTTGAATTTTTATGAAATTTTGATTTGCCTTTATTTGAGTGTGGACTTTTGATCTTGTCTACACTTTTATGAATAATGATTTAGGGTGAGGGGGCTCATGAAATTATTTCTACATATTTCTCATACTCTATCAGCTAATCATTAAAAAATAAAAATAAATAAACAATGAAAAAAACTAACATGATCCAAACAAAAGCCAGAATCACAATAAAAATATTATCCTAAAAAATTCTTCTTTTTTGTGATGCATTATTACAATAGTTTTTTTTTTGGAAAATTAGATATTTATGAGTTTTTATTTATATTTCAATTAAGCGAATCACCAAAATTGAAATGGGATTATCTTTTCAAGGATAAAGTAATTATCAAATTAGTAGTTTTTTCAGATATCTGTTATGCTACAAGTAATCATTATAATAAATATGCAAGAGCTAGTGAATTATTTCTTCCGTCTCAGAAAGAAACAGAAAGAAAGTTAACTCTATTTTAATTTAAATTTAGTGGCAAGGTTAATTGAATTTTTCAAAAAAAAAATTGAAAAATTAAATACAATATTTTTTAAGTTTTCATTATTAAGATAATTAAATCACGTATATTACTAGTCAAAAATTTCATGAGGCTTTCACATAAAAATGGAACAAGTAAAAGGCCCAAGAGAAGTAATGGATTTAAGGAAAAATTTCATTTGTCTCCAAATATTTCATGAGAGGTGCAAATGAAATTTTTGGAGGCAAATGAAATTTTGTTTTTTCCACCTTCTCTAAATTCAAATGTTTTTAGTGTTTTCCACATAGATGCATCATATCTTTTTCTAATCTTTCTTCTACTATAAATAGATGATTCATCTTCATTGTTTTTCAAGTTCCTTTGGGACCTCTCTTAGTGAGAGGACCTTTAAGCGGACTTCCTCTTTCTAATTTAGTATTATATATATATATAAATATATATATATATATATATATACTCACTCCGTCCCAATAGTAACTGTCCAATTTTTGGGTTGCACGCAAAATAAGAAAATGAGGGGGAAGTAAAAATGTTGTGAGTGTAATTTGAAAATAGGAGAGAGAATGAGTGGAGGGAATAGTAAATTATAATGGTGTTGTGAGTATTAAAATAATGTAGGAGAGAGAATGAGTGGAGGAAATAGTAAAGATTCCTTTGCTAAAAAAGGAAAGTGGAAGCTATTAATGGGACACTCAAAATGGCAAAATGGAAAGCTACTATTGGGACGGAGGGAGTATATATATATAGAAAGAAAGAAGAGAAGAGAAGAGAAGGATTAAATAAGAAAAACAGGGATTTCGGAATTGATAATTTTGGATTACATTCGGCGCGATCGCCCCAAGCTATATCGCGCGATCGCTCGCTTTTTACAGAAAAAAATATTTTACTAATTTCAGTTTTGAAAAAAAAAATTGAATTCCGAAATTGGTAATTTCGGATTACCTTATTCCGGAATTATCAATTCCGAAATTCAAGTGGAAAGTGCTAGTTTGGTAAATACTTTTTCATCAATGTTAATTTGGTATTTAAATTTTTAAAAAGCAATATTTTGGAAAAAAAATTCATATATAGACATACTCAAAAATACCAAAAAACCGGGAAAACCGCGGGTAAACCAGGAATCGAAATCCCATAGAATCGAAAATGTGAGAACATGTTCGAATACGAGTCCACCATTTTCAAAACTGGAAATCGGCGATTTTTGGAACCGAGAACTGTTAATCGTGAAATAGTGACTTTGAAACCGTGTAATTACTAGTTTTTTGTTATTATTTAGCTAATGGATTAACTGAATTCATAAAAAACTAACCAAATTTGTTTAAAAAACTAATATTTCCATATAAAATCTAATTTTTAAATGATTTTTGTTACAAATCTAATAGAATTTAAAATTCTATTAATTATTTAATTATTTTCATTTACACTGAATATATATATATACATATATATATATATATATATATATATAACTAAAATAATAAATAAATTGGAATCGTCGAAACCTTGGAACCGAAACCGATAACCGAAATTACAAGGTTCGATTACGGCTCCCCCTTCTACGAAATCGGGAATCGAAAATCGTACTCGTATGAGCATGTGTACTCCTACAAACATCCCAAAAAGGTAAACTGATGCTACCAGAAAATGAGCTTTGCTGACTGCAACAAATGTCAACTCCACGTAAGGAAATCTGGAGCAATCATCCACCTCGGACCTGCACAGTGAACACCGTAAGCTAAGCCGGGGGCTTCTGCGGCTAAAGCCCCTCCGGTGTGATAGTAAGTATTGGTTTATGAAGGAAGCTCAAAACTAAAGAGAAGAGAGCTTGAGGGTAGGAAAAATGACTTACTTGACATGCAGGGTGAAGGTTGTATATATGCCCTCATAAGATGATAAGGTGATAAGGTGATAGGGTGATAAGGTGATAGGGTGATATGATGTTATCACATTTATCCTGACCACACGACACCTGTCTACTTCTGATTAGCCCCCATATACTCTAGCCGAATTTTCCACATTTTCTGGGATTTTGGGGGCTTGTCTCATTTAATGCCAACATTTATGTGTCAGAGATGGTCAGTCCTTTGTCGGGAACCGTTAGGAAAGCTCTAGATACTTCTCAGGCGGGATCACCATCTCGCCTGAAGTGGTGATTTTGCCAGACTTGACTTATGACGGAATGGAGACTTAGGAGAGTGGACGAGATCATTATTTCGCCAGAGTCAATGATCTCACTCAACCTCCCCTTTATCCTTTTGATCAATTTGACTGGAGCGAGACCAACATTTTGCCAGAGTCAGTGATCTCGCCCCGCCTTCTAGTATCCGTTTTATATACTTTGAGTTAAAGCGAGATCACGATTTCGCCAGAGTCAGTGATCTCCCTCATCTTCCCTTTAGCTTGTGATCCTCTTAAGTCACTTAGCTCCAACACGGCGGTTTGACTATTAAAGTTGACTTTTCCACGTATGCCATTACTTTATTACTGAGTCTCCCATGGTCTTTATACTTTGCTTGACACTTAAATTATATTTTATTTGTGCAAATCAGTAGCCACTCAATTCATAACTGGGACTATTTATGGTCCTGTTGTGAACTTCATTTCGCTATTAAATGAAATCGTCTATCTTGCAAATGGAATTGAATTCATCAAATAAGTGGAATGGGCGAGATGTATCTCGCGTCTTCATCTGGGAATGTCACTTGTTTTCTGACACGTGGATTTCTTTTTTGTGTCCAAATCGAATGAAAGTAGTCTCTATTTTCGGAAGAATTTTTTTATGATTTTTGGTGAAATTTTTTTTTTTAAAAATTATTATAAAATATTTGATTTATATTAAAAAAAAAGGATTTTTTAAATAAATATCATATTTGTTTATATTAACTCATCATGAACAAAATTATAATATTCTTTTTCAATTTAACTTATTTAATTTTGAGAAGAAAAATCAAAATTCAAAAATAACTAACAATGTGTTAAATGAGTTTTTTTTTCCCAAACACTACACTCCCTCATCAAACCCAACCCACTTCTTCTTCTCCCTCTTTCAAACTACCTATTTATACTACATTTATTTTTTAGAATATTGACATGCATTTCAAAGAAGAGGATTTTTTTTTGTCCGAATAAAATGAAAGTAATATCTATTTTTGGAGGAAAATTTTTAATGATTTTAGGTGGAAAAAAATAAAAAAAAAATAATTTATTATAAAATACTCCCTCCGTCCCATAAAATATTCCCCATTTTGAATAGTGCCAAGTCAACCGAGTACAACTTTGACCAAACTTTAATATCAATCTATTCATTCTAATGAAATTTTAATAATTGCTATTAATAAATCATTTGATTATTTTATGGATAACAATTTTTAAATTTTTATTATGATAAGTAAATTGATATTAAAGTTTGATCAAAGTTGAACTTGGTTGAACTGAGTTCGTAGTAACCGGGTAAGGTTTTATGGGACGGAGGGAGTATTTGATTTATATTCAAGAAAGAGGATTTTTTTTCCGTGTCCGAATCAAATGAAATTAGTCTCTATTTGTAGAGGAAAAAAATTTATGAATTTTGGTGTAAACAAATTTTTTTTTAAATTAATTTATTATAAAATAATTGAGGTCAAAGAATTTGGGGGAAAAATCGTAAATTAAGGCATCCAATCAAAAGCACTTTATGTTGATTTTAATGTCTAATATTGAATGAACGCTCGCCAAAAAAAATAGAAAAATAGGAGTCGCCACGCCGTTTTTAGAGGAAACATTGAAAACCTTTTTGAAAGAGAAAATGGGTTCGGGGGTCAGGTTACGTGTTGGGAAGAACCGAGAGTTCACCCAACACGCCTCGTCCGTAGACGAGTCTTTCTAACGTTCAACATTTAATTCATTCAAACGTGTGTGCGATGTGTGTGACAAGATATGTGTAAAATGCATAAGAGTGCTTTGTTTTATTACTCAACAAGGGGAATTACAATTTGTAAGCCATTTGCCATGGGAGGCTACATCCCACTTTACATCGAGGACAAACAGATTACAATTGGAAATATGACTTCTGCATTATGACAACTAGTGTCGCGTGACACAAGATCTACAGTGCAAATTGTGTCGCGTGACACTAAATGTCATATGCAGAAACCTTACAACAATAAGCACAGAACCAACTGAGATTTATTCAATCACTTCAAATGAGTGTGGATATTGAAGATCCACACTCTGCTTTGAGTGACAAGAAGACTGGATGAGCAACTTACAACTGAAATAGCAATCTCTGCATAGGACACGTTATGTCGCGCTACACAGGATGGCTAATGCCTATAGTGTCGCGTGACATAACCTATCCATCTGCAGAGATTTTACAAATTGATAAACAGATTTAACAGATCCCAAATCCAATCAAGTTATCATACCAAATCAATTCGATACAACACGGATCAATAACAAATCGACCAGAGGAGTGTGGATATGGGAGATCCACACTCCCTTGGCAAACAAACTATAAAATATGATCCAATCAAACCATGAACATCAACTATAACAAACCAAGCAAATTAAACAGAGAGATGGCAGTTGGGACTTGATAATTGAGGACGGATGGAGTCCAATTATCAAGTCCGAGAAAACAGATTGCAATGAAGCAAATGAACAACAAATATGAGATAAAGGTGAGGGAAGAGATTCGTTACCCTCGTAGTCCACAAATTCTATACCACGTTAGGTATCGAATTCTTCAATCAGCTTCGGAACGAAACGAGCTTAGATCTCAGATTTGGCGGCTTGGCAGTTCCCAGTACGTGCGCTTGGGCAAAGGCTTGGAACGGACTTGGCTCTGGAACAGGGGAAGCGGTTGTGGTTGTCGGCTTTGGGTATAGAGAAGAACGGTGAAGGAGATTGGGTTTGGGCGTTGGCTTGGTTCGGTTGTGAGGGAAATTGGATGAGGCTTCGGGGTTGTGATTGGCGTTGTTGGGATGATGGCTGTGAACGGCTTAGGGCTAGAACAGGGGATGGTGACGACGGTTTTTTGGTGTTATTGAGAGGGATTTGGGCCGGAGAAGACGGTGGTTGTTTGGCCGGAGTAGGAGGGCGTCGGTTTGGGAAGAACAGAGATCGGTGATGGAGGTTGATTTAGATCGGCGTTGTTGGAGGCAGGGGCGGAGCCAGGGGGCATGGGGGGCACTTGCCCCCTCCCTAGCGGCGGAAATGCAGTGTAATTTTTTTTGTTTTTTGCCCCCCCCCCCCACCGGAATCCGGCAAAAATTAGGGATTTGGCCGGAGATTTTGCCGGAGAAGAAAGAGTTCACCTTTTTTTTTTAATTAATCAAAACGACGTAGTTTTGATTAATAAAAAAAAGGCGTCGTTTCAGTTATTAAAAAAAAACAGAGGAGGAAGCATACGTAATTTCCTCTCTCTCTCTCTCTCTCTCTCTCTACAAAAACCCTAGCCAATTTTCTCCGCCCCTGGCAGCCGCCGCTCCTCCTCCTCGACCCCGTCGCCGCCGCTCCTTCTCCTCCTTGCTGCCGTCTCTCTCTCTCGGTAATTTCCTCTCTCTCACTCTACAAATTTGAATGGATTTTTACAAATTTAAATGTGTTTTGATTAATTTTAATTTCTTCACAAATTGATAAGTTTTCAATTGTATTTTTTGTTCGTTTAGGTTTATCAATGGATAGATTTGTATTAAAAAGGCCTAGATCTACTGCTTCTTCTAGTTCTAGTGTTGGAAATGAAACACAAAGATTGAATGAAAATGTGGTTGTCGAAATTGTAGAAAATGACATTGTTTCTGATCCCGGTCTACGAAAGTCAATTGATAGTTTCGATGTGAATATTCAGGACCGTATTCGTAGAGAATATGTTGCTAAAGGTCCTTGTCAACCAAAAGGTCATCCATTTCCAAAAAAAAAAGGAATTCCAAGTCGTAATTTTAGAGATGATTGGTTTGGGGTTTTTAATTGGCTTGAATATAGTATGTCTAAAGATGTCGCATATTGCTTTTGGTGTTTTCTTTTTAAGCATGGTAAAGTGTCACAGGGAGATGAAGCATTTACTAGTTTTGGGTTTAGAAATTGGAAAAAGGGTCCTGAAAAGTTCAGAGGACATGTTGGTTCTACTTCTAGTTCACACAACCAAGCAAGAATCAAGTATGAAAATTTTTTGAATAAAAAACAAAGCTTGAGTCATGTTATTGATAGAGGTTGTGCGATAAAAGACAAGGCATATCAAATTCGTTTGACGGCAAGCCTAGATGTTATTCGTTTTTGCTTGGGTGAAGGTCTTCCTTTTAGGGGACATGACGAGTCTTCAACTTCCATAAGACCGGGTACTTTTTTATCGTTGTTGCAATGGTACAGTTTAAGGAATGAAAGAGGTTGGTAACGTTACTCTTAAAAATGCTCCGGGAAATTCTCAAATGACTTCTCCCGATATTGAAAGATATAATTAATTCTTTTCCGCCGTTGAAACAAGACTTGCAATATTGAGTGAACTTGGTATTGGATTATTTTCTATCCTGGTTGATGAGTCTCGAGATTGCTCAATAAAAGAGCAAATGGCGATTGTTATTAGATATTTGAACAAAAAGGGGGAGGTCGTCGAAAGATTCTTGTATTTGATTCATGTTAAGGAGACCACGTCGATATGTTTGAAAGAGGCAATTGACTTAATATTTTCTGAATTGGGATTAACAATGTCAAGATTGAGAGGTCAAGGATATGATGGTGCATCTAATATGAGAGGTGAATTTAATGGTTTGAAAGCACTTATTTTAAGAGAGAATCCATCGGCATGGTATATTCATTGTTTTGCTCATCAAATTCAATTGGTGTGTGTGGCTGTATTTAAGGCAAATCGGTATGTTAGTGGCTTTTTCAGTTATCTTGGGGAAATTGTTACAATATGTGGATCTTCTTGTAAAAGAGCAGATAAACTTTGACAAACTGAACATGATAGACTTGTTGAAAGGTTGGAGAAGGGAGATATCAATTCAGGAAGTGGTCAAAATCAAGAAACCTCTTTGCGTAGACCAGGTGACACTCGATGGGGATCTCATTATATTACTATACTTCGTCTTGAAGCTATGTGGCCATCGGTGATTAAAGTCCTTGATAATATATTTAATGATGGAGTTGATGCAACAACAGGTGGGCTAATTTCGGGTTTGATACAAAGGATGGAAAGTTATGAGTTTGTGTTTATTATGATGTTGATGAAACGTTTATTAGGCTTCATTCACCCATTGTCTTTAGCCTTGCAAGAAAAAGATCAAGATATTCTCAACGCACTTAATGGGGTAGAGATTGTGAAAGAAAGATTGCAAACATTTCGAGAATCCGGATGGGATAGTTTATGCCAAGTAGTGAATTCTTTTTGTGAGGCTAATGAAATTGATGTTGTTAAGATGGATGACATTGTCCCAAGACGGATTCGCGTCAAAAGAGATGGGACGAATATCACTAACTACCATCATTATCGTGTTGAAATCTTTTATGAGGTAACTTAAGAATTTACATTTTTTTTCTATTCACTTTAGTATAATTAACACGTTATCTAAAATTATTCTTGTTTTACGTCAATTAGGTTGTGGACTCTATTATACAAGAGATGGGGGATCGTTTTTCCGAGTCTAGTACACAATTGCTTAAGTATATGGCATGCCTCAATTCGAGAAATAATTTTTCTAGCTTCAATGTCGAGAAACTTATCCGTCTTGCCAAACTATATCCACTAGACTTCTCAGAGATGGATCTTATAATAATTCGTGATGAACTTGAAAATTTTCTTCTTTCTGTAAGACTTGATGAACGATTCTCCGATATTGAAGACTTGAGCAGTCTATCAAAGAAGATGGTTGAAACTATGAAAGAGAAAATGTCTCCATTAGTCTATCGCTTGATTGTATTGGTCTTACTCTTACCTGTGGCGACTGCAACTGTTGAGAGAGTGTTTTCTGGGATGAAGTATTGCAAGTCGGAGCTGCGAAATAGGATGGGAGATAAATATTTGAACGATTGTTTGTTGGTGTACATTGAGAAAGCTCTGTTCATAGATATTTCTAATGAACGAATCTTGAAGCGTTTTTAAGATATGGCTACTCGTAAAAATCTTTTGCCGAAAACCACTAGTGCCACTAGTGCTATTTAAATTGTAAGTTTTTTTTTTTCGGTTATTTCCCGTTCTGATGAACTAATTTGAACATGATTTTGTGTATGAAATATTATGACATTTTTCCTTATTTATTTGTTTTTCATGGATCCGACTCATTTTTTACTTGTCCGACCCGAAAAAAAATTTCGGGGTCGCTGCCCCCGAACCCCCGTGTAATCTTGCCCCCCCTCGGGCAATTCCTGGCTCCGCCCCTGGTTGGAGGTAGGGAGATTGAGGGAAAGGTGAGGAGGATTGAAGGAAATTGGGTCACCGGTGAGGGAGATTCAAGGAACTTGGTTGCCGGCGAAGGTTTGGTGAGGTAGCTGGTTGGGAAATTTGGCCGGAGAGATGGGTGAAGGCCGCGTTTGCGTATAGAGAGAGAGAGAGAGAGAGAGCAGTGTGGGTAGAGAGAGAAGGAGAGAGTATTTGTGTGTGAGATGTGTGTGAGAGGCCCCTTTCCAAATGAACGAAATGGGTATTTAAATGCTTTAATTGGAAAATGCTTCATGTGTCGCACGACCTCTTGCTCCGCTTTCCGTAGCTCAAACCGCCCTGACGACGGACGAGCCAATAACCGTTTCTGGCGTTAGAAACTGGTTCTGGAACATTCTGGGCTAATTCCTTAAAGGTCCAAAGCCAATAATTCCTTGTAGGTCATTTTGTCCGGGAAAAGTACTAAAA
The DNA here is from genome assembly GCA_022495995.1 of Adenophora triphylla var. japonica. NCBI lineage: Eukaryota > Viridiplantae > Streptophyta > Magnoliopsida > Asterales > Campanulaceae > Adenophora > Adenophora triphylla. The sequence continues at coordinate 123,485 of JAFEMH010002262.1, read as the reverse complement.
AATACTTCCTTCGCGAGAAACTTATGAAATATTTCCGGAAGCCTCGGAACGGACCGGGAATTTACCAAAACGCCCCTTAGTGCAATTTTATTACATTAAAATCCACCTAAAAAGGGATTGCGAATTGGATTGGCGTACTTACAAATATCTACATTTATGCCATGAAAATAAATGACTAAAATACCCTTGATAGATTTCCAAATTTAACCACTTGATTTATATAGAAAATAATTGGCCAATGAGTGAATCACATAATGCCATGTCATAATAGTGACATGACTTAATGTGATGGCATGAAATATTTCTCTTTTTATATATTATATAGATAGAATATTGACTTGCACTTCAAAGATAAGGATTTATTTTTTGTGTCCAAATTGAATGAAAGTAGTCTCTATTTTTGGAAGATTTTTTTTTTATGATTTTTGGTGAAAAAAAAATTTAAAAAAATTATTATAAAATATTTGATTTATATTCAAAAAAGAGATTTTTTTTAAATAAATATCATATTTGTTTACATTAACTCATCATGAACAAAATTATAATATTCTTTTTCAGTTTAATTTATTTAATTTTGAGAAGAAAAATCAAAATCTAAAAATAATTAACAATGTGTTAAATGATTTTTTTTCCCCAAACACTACACTCCCTCATCAAGCCCAACCCACTTCTTCCTCTCCCTCTTTCAAACTACCTATTTATACTACATTTATTTTTTAGAATATTGACATGCACTTTAAAGAAGAGGATTTTTTTTGTCCGAATAAAATGAAAGTAATATCTATTTTTGGAGGAATTTTTTTAATAATTTTAGGTGAAAAAAAAATAAAAAAATAATTTATTATAAAATATTTGATTTATATTCAAGAAAGATGATTTTTTTTTCTGTGTCCGAATCAAATGAAATTAGTCTCTATTTGTAGAGAAAAATAACTATGAATTTTGGTGTAAACAATTTTTTTTAAAATTAATTTATTATAAAATAATTGAGGTCAAAGAATTTGGGGGAAAAAATTAAGGCATACAATCAAAAGCACTTGATGTTGATTTCAATGTCTAATATCTACATTTATGCCATGAACGTAAATGACTAAAATACCCTTGATAGATTTCCAAATTTAACCACTTGATTTATATAGAAAATAATTGCCAATGGGTGAATCATATAATGTCATTTCATAATAGTGACATGGCTTAATGTGATGACATAAAATGTTTCTCTTTTTATATACTCCCTCCGTCTCACACCAAGGTTCTTTGGTGTGGGTTTCACGGTTCTTAAGAAATTTTTTAAAAAATGAATAAAAGTTAAATGTGGAATAGGGAATAGTAGTTAATGATTGATTTTTTTTGTAAATATGTTAACTTTATAAGGGTATAATGAATGGTTTTTTTTGTAATATGGGGTAGAAAATAGTAGTTAATGATTGGTTTTTTAATAGGAGAGAGAATGAGTGGGAGGAATAGTAAGTTAATGATTGGTTTTTTTGTAAATATGTTAAAATTATAAGTGTACTAGTAAAAGTCCATGTCCGAGGACACGTGTTTTTTTTTTAAATTTTAATTTTTTTTAAGGGCAAAATGGGAAAGGGACAATTTAGTGAGGGCAAAATGAAAAATTCGACACTTGATATTGTTCATTCAACTGTTCACCCATGTTGCCATTTATACTATAGATAATGAATAGTTTTTTTGTAAATATATGGAGATGATAAGAGTATAAATATATGAAAAACTTGCCATTTAAGGAAGGAAACCTTGAAGTGGGACGGCCCAAAAGGGAAAGGTGGAACCTTGAAGTGGGGCAGAGAGAGTATTATATAGATAGATAGAATAATGACATGCACTTCAAAGAAAAGAATTTATTTTTTGTGTCCAAATCGAATGAAAGTAATCTCTATTTTTGGAAGAATTTTTTTTATGATTTTTGGTGAAAAAAAATTAAAAAAAATTATTATAAAATATTTAATTTATATTCAAAAAAGAATTTTTTTTAAATAAATATCATATTTGTTTACATTAACTCATCATGAACAAAATTATAATATTATTTTTCAATTCAACTTATTTAATTTTGAGAAGAAAAATCAAAATTCAAAAATAACTAACAATGTGTTAATTGAGTTTTTTTTTTCTCAAACACTACACTCCCTCATCAAACCCAACACACTTCTTTCTCTCCCTCTTTCAAACTACCTATTTATACTACATTTATTTTAGAATATTGACATGCACTTCAAAGAAGAAGATTTTTTTTTGTCCGAATAAAATGAATGTAATATCTATTTTTGGAGGAATTTTTTTTTTAATGATTTTAGGTGGAAAAAAAAATTAAAAAAATTAAAAAAATAATTTATTATAAAATATTTGATTTATATTCAAGAAAGAGGATTTTTATTCCGTGTCCGAATCAAATGAAATTAGTTTCTATTTGTAGAGAAAAAATAATTATGAATTATGGTGTAAACAATTTTTTTTTTAAATTAATTTATTATAAAATAATTGAGGTCAAAGAATTTGGGGGGAAAAATTCGTAAATTAAAACATCCAATCAAAAGCACTTGATGTTGATTTCAATGTCTAATATCTACATTTATGCATGAACGTAAATGACTAAAATACCCTTGATAGATTTTCAAATTTAACCACTTGATTTATATAGAAAATAATTGGTCTATGGGTGAATCACATAATGTCATGTCATAATAGTAACATGGCTTAATGTAATGGCATAAAATGTTTCTCATTTTATATATTATATAGATTTTTTTAGAGGTGGCCTTCTGCGAGATTGTTTCACGGTTTGATTGAGTTATATTTTTCCTTTGAAAATGTTACATTTTAAATACTCCCTCCGTCCCGAACCTTGGTGTCTATTTGACTTTTCACGTAAATTAAGGAGAGAGTATTATATTGAAAGTGTTGTGAGTGTGAAAATAAAATAGGAGAGAGAATGAGTGGAGTGAATAGTAAATTATAATGGTGTTGTGAGTATTAAAATAATGTAGGAGAGAGAATGAGTGGAGGGAATACTAAAGATTCCTTTTCATTTTAGGAAATGTGCACGTAGATTTGGGACGCCTAAAATGGAAAGTATGCACGTAGGTATGGGACAGAGGGAGTAGAAGTGTTATATTTTTAAAATGTAATACTTTTTTTAAAAAAGAGAAAATATAACTCCGTAGTCGTAACGTGGGACGGTCCCACATAACTTTTTTATCTTTTTTATAATTATAAGACTTACTCAAATTTAATATAAAAGTAGTGATATGTCGACCTCAAAGAAGAAGGCGTTAAATCATTCAAAACAAACGATTTGGTATTATACGAACTGGTGGGACTATTTTATTTTACATGCCATTATCAAACCCATTTTAAAAGTCATATATTCAGCAAATTCGACTAATTACAAATAGCTTCATGGACACTGCTCCACGAGACAAGTCCAAGGCTCCATGCTTATGCTCAACTAATATTCCCTATCTACACTATTTTTTTTCCCCCCTTAATAGACCCAAAACGCAATAAAATTTACTATAAATTTGCAAATAGTTTTACTTTATATATTTTTTTAATTATATCTTTATGTTCAAAAAGTTGAAAAACAATAAAAATGCACATCATTGCTTTATATAAAAATACTAGTACATGCCCGTGTCCAAGGACACGGGTTTTTTTTTTTTTTAATTTTTTTTTTAACTAAAAAAATAAAAAATTTTAAGGGCAAAATGGAAAAGGGACAAATGTATGAGAGCAAAATGGGAAAAAACCCATTTGGAACTATTCACTCAACTGTTCATCCCCTTCCCTCATTTATACTATAGATTTTTTTTTTGACAATCCATAACTGAAAAGTGGCTTTTTCTTGGACGGAAGGGAGCATTGTAAAATTTATAAATTAATTCAATGATATTAAAAACAATAATATAAGCATGCCCTTAGGAATAAACAAAAAGTACCTCCTTTGTTTTATTTGAAATTAGACTTATTTTTCTTTTGTGTGTCATATCAAAAATTGGACAATTCAAAAGTAGAAATCCTTTAATATTTTCTAATCAATGAGGCTACTTGTCATAATCGCAATACTTACCTCCAATTACTATTTTCTACTCTAATGATTATCAACCAACTTTCTATAATAACAACTTAATATTATATACACTTTCTTAATATTTTGAAACGAAAGAAAAATTATAAAAGATTAATTCCAAAAGCCTACTTCTACCAAATCAATAAGAAATATAAGATAACAGAATATCTCATCACATAATATAAAGGGTTCATCCAAATCAATATTACAAATAAACCCCTAGGCTCCTTCCTTCCCTCCCTCTCCACAATATCATTTATCATCTTTCTTCTCTCTCTAAATACACACACACACACACCGGTGTTTGGCCGACCCTCCTCCTGCGAATCCTTCTCCCTCCGGCCATTTCTCTCTTTCTAAAAAACACACAAACTCATGCTCTCTCTCTCTCTCTCTCTCTCTCTCTCTCTCTCTCTCTCTCTCTCTCTCTCTCTCTCTCTCTCTCTCTCTCTCTCTCTCTCTCTCTCTCTCTCTCTCTCTCTCTCTCTCTCTCTCTCTCTCTCTCTCTCTCTCTCTCTCTCTCTCTATATATATATATATATATATATATATATATATATATATACATATATATATATACATATATATATATACATATATATATATACATATATATATATACATATATATGTATATATATATATATATATATATATATATAAGCCCTCTCTAACTCCGACCATTTTTCTCACCTTCTCCGTTCGCTAGCCAACCTCCGTCCACGCCTTCGGTCTCTTCCCCCAGCCTCCGGACGGCTCCTCCAACCTCATTACTACAGATATGTCGATTTCGTCCAGATCTGCGTTCTTTTTTCAATTTCTGGGAACGACTACTTTCTTCTCCGGCAAACCATGCTTCTCCATGCCATGTGCAAGTTAAAATCACTTTAATGAGCCAATTTTGATGGTTGATTGATACATTTTGTATGAGCACACCAGGTGTTTGTGAAATGTGTCGATCGAGTTGGGTCGCCTCTATACGAGTAGTGCTTAGAATTTTGCGAAACAAATATTAACATTGAGTACCTTTTGTCTTGTGTGTGGAAGAAAATGAGCAAGCTTCACTACAAAAATCATGCAAATCAACAACGAAAATTTACCAACGGATAAATTCCGTCGCTAATTAGCGACGACAAATATCAATTTAGCGACAACAATGTCGTTGGTAATCTCAATTTCATTTAGCGACGACTTTGTCGTCGCTAATTCACATTGGTCGTCGTTAAAATAGGCAGGAAAAGTAAATTTAAATCAACGTTGATAATTTCATCGCTATTTTTATGGGAATTTGTGTAGTCTGTTTGTCGTCGCTAATTCACAATGGTTGTCGCTAATATTTTGACAATTTAATATAATCTTGATTTAAATAACTATTACTTATTAAATTAATCATTTTTATATAATATTAAATTATTTATTTATTTATATAATATTAAATTATATTAAATAATTACTCCCTTTGTCCCATCTCAATTGATCCACTTTTCTTTTTGGGACGTCCCACCTCAATTGATCCATTTCTTAAATGAAATTTTTTTCATATATTTATACCCTTATCATCTCCATATATTTTAAAAAAAAACCATTCATTATACCCACTTTAACTTACTATTCCTCCCACTCATTCTCTCTCCTATTAAATACTAGCCTAAGCCCGTGTCCAAGGCCACGTTTTTTGTTGTTTTTTTAAAATTTTTTTTTTTTTAATTTAATTTTTTTTTAAATATGCCCGTGTCCAAGGCCACATTTTTTTAAAACTATTTTTTTTTAAATTTTTTTTTTAATTTAATTTTTTTTTTTTAATTTAAAATAATTTTTTTTTTAAGGACGAAATGGGAAAGGGAGTGAATAGTGAGGGCAAAATGGTCATTTCCGCGGATGGAACTATTCACACCACTGTTCAAAACAATGGTGTGATTTATAATATAGATTTTAAACTTTTACATTCTCTCTCCTATTCCCTACCACACATTTAACTTTTACATTCTCTCTCCTCTAATTTCTACCCACTTTATTTATTTTTCTTAAAAATCGTGAAATTTATAGATGGACCAATTGAGGTGGGACAGAGGGAGTATTAATTATGAAACTAATCATTTATTTATATAAATTTAATTTTTTAAGTAATATAAAAATAAAATTATTAATTATTAAGCTAATCATTTATTTATATAATTTTAAATATTTATTTATGTAATATTAAATTAAATACTTATTAAATATTAAACTAATCATTTGTTTATATAAGATTAAATAATTATTAATTGTTATTTAGAGAATCAATTTTTTTATTTAACAAAAAATTATGAATAGGGATGGCAATCGGATCGGATCAGTCCTGATCCGAATCCGATCCGAATACTAGAAAGCCATATCCGAATCCGATCCGATCCGAACTTACTCGATCCGAGCCGAATCTGTAAATTTTTTTTTTGTTACTCAACAAAGGGCTTATATTTTTTGCACCAGCTGAAGGAGCCACAGCCCACAGAAAACCCCAAATCTAATGGAAAGTTCCAGGATTTATAGAGCAGAGACGGCAAACCAGAAAAATTGGGCAAGCACTCAGAAGGCCTATTCAAGATCTATTGATAGAATCAAACAAATTGATGACTTAATCAAAGTATAATGAAAATATTTTGAGAAACAAAACTACTGGGATTTAGAACAGAGAATTACTTCAGCAGTATAAACAACTTATTCATATACCCATGGATCACAATATCTGCAAGCTTAGTGCAAATAAAGTCAAACAGAACAATACAATAGAAATAAACTGATATAGATGTGCTTGCATTACCTTGGTAATTTTATTGCCAGAGAAAATATTTTTAGCACCAGAGGCCACTTTTAACTTTCTAAGTAAATCAAGCAAATAACGCAGCTTTTGGAATTGAGAGTTCGTCAATTGGAGGAGCGGCGGTGGATAGAGAGAGCTCGGAGAGAGAGAGAGAGAAACGACGGAACGGATAGAGAGAGAGAGAAGAGAAGAACGCAGCTTTTGGAATTGGAAATAAGAATAAAAACCTAGATTTTTGACATTTTTCTTTATATACCAAAGATTAAATGTGTATATGTAACAAACATGAGGGGGTATTATAGAAAATTAAAACCCTAATAAAAATGGGTCGGATCGGATCTCGGGGCGAATCAATTTCGGATCGGATCGGGTTCGGATCAGATCAGACCAAATACCGAACCCGATCCGAAATCCGATCGGATCGGGAAAATTTCTGCCAAATCCGAATTTTTTGGATCGGATCACCTTCGAAACGGATCGGATTCGGTTAAATTGCCATCCCTAATTATGAAGCTTAAATCAGGATGGAGAAAGTATGATTTAGGGTTTAGGCTATGAGTATCTGATTTAGGGTTTAGGGTATAGGTATATGTATATAATTTACGGTTAATTTATACTCCCTCCGCCCCATAAGAGAAGTTACTTTTCGTCAAACCTACTTCAACTTTGACTAATAATTTATTCTAAACTATGTACATGCATGAGAATTAAAAAAATAGTTCACAACTAGAAACTTATTGATTACCGAAGGACAAATTCGTCGGTATATTAGTAAATCCGTCGGTAAATATTTATTATCGACGGACAAAATTCGTCGGATTCCGTCGGTAATATTTCATTGGTAATACAAAAGGAAAATTCCGTCGGTAATACCGACGGACCTTCCCCCGGTAAACACCAATAAGAGGTCGGAAATTGTTTGTCGGTAAAGGAAGCCTGCCGACCGGCCATTGATCGGCGTTATTGTCGGAGATTACCGATAGAATAATATGTCGGTAATGTTACCTCCATTACCAATGGAATTTTCTGTCGGTAAATGTTTGTATTTGCCGACGAACATATTCTGTCGGTAAAGATATTATCCATTTTTAAATAATTTTCCGACGGAGCATTCCGTCGTTAAATTGTACAGAATTAAAAAAAAATTGAATTATTTAGAAAGCCACCTGCAACCTGTTCAAATACCAAAATATCAACATTCAGATACAAATCAATTAAACATTCACCGAAAACATGAAAAAATAACATAAAAACTACAAGTTTGATTGCAAGCCAAATAAAACACAAGTTTAATGACAACGACCGCCACCACCACTTTGCCTACTAGTGCCACGACCACCATCCAAATCAAGGTATTGACCGACTGAAGAGGCAGAGGCATTATCGCTAGTAGGTTGCTGTTGTTGCAAATTAATGTTTGTAATTACTTGTTGCATGCGCTTCTCAAACTGTATTTGTGCAACTTCTCGCTCTTGTCGAATACGTTCCTCAAACTTGCTTTCCAATTGGCGATATGAAACTTCTCGGTCTTGACGCTTTATCTCCACTTGCCTTTGTACCTCTTTCTGAACCCGGGCATCGAATGTCTATTGATCCACATTTTGACTACTGGAATAAGAAAATCATTGTGTAGTATGGCTGCTTAATGGCATGTCAAAAACCCAGCACCATGTGGTTCGAATCCAGGCAAGTGATCTCCCTTTGATTGCTTGTAGTAAAGGACAATGGCATTCCAAAGTTTTTCACGAAATGCGGGCCGCTAGGTGTTCTCAGGATCCATACTTCCTTATTCGATAGTCTACTCACGAGCACGCTTCTCATACTCTTCCCGACAAAAAAAATTATCCTATGGTAGAAAAAAATATTTTCTTAACTAAATAATTCATAATTTACTAATAGAAAACACTATTAACACTTACATAAAGGCCCTGGTAATAAGGGTTAATCCATTTTGGCCCTGAGCCATCAGGAGCCTCCACAGTATGCGTAGCAATAAATACAACAGTTGCATCAGCCTTATCTCCATGTTTCTTTTTCTTAACATATAAAAAAATTATAAATTCAAAATTTCATCAAATAATAATAATATATGAATCAAATAGAGTACTGATTAATTTATATACAAAGAGTAAATTAAATAAATTTACCATACAGTGCCAAATCTCGCTGAATTTAATAGATCCTCCCGTGTGTACACTCCTCTGCCCTTCTTTTCAGTTCCTGTTAGTCTTTGCTATTTCTGAATTTCTCTGAAATTTCTCACTTCTCCAATGTGCTTCCCACTGCTCCCATACACTTGGCGTGCAATTAGCTGAAGGCAAACCATCCTTTAGCCACTTTTGTTTCATGTCAAATACTTTATCACTGTATCGCTTAGCAACTAATTTCTTGAAAGCCTTCTTTATCTAAATCTCTGAGAACCCGGGGCATGAATATTTGCGCTACAAAAAATTAAAAGTAGTTAAATAAATAGGGACCAAGATACTTGTTGCTAATTAATTATTAAGCGTAAATTAGAATATAAAGATGAACAAGGGACTGGTCTAGGAACTTTACAAAAAATGGACTTGATTTAAGGAGATATATATACACATTAAAGAACTATTGAAGGTTTTTTAAATAAACAAATGCGTTTTCAGACCTCTTGTTTTTACTTGGCTTGATATTTACTTTTTCTGTTGGAGGACTTTGTTAACATATGATTTTCTAGTTTAATGTATATAGATGTGGAATTGGTGTTTAGTTTAACTTATTGAAGTATGAGTTGCGTAACTGCTACCTAATGGGATAGATTTGTGCAATCTGATGAAGCTTTTGTAAATTGAAAGTTTCTTGCTAACACGTCTTAGCATTCAATAAATCTATATTAATAATACAACCGTATCAGTCCATGCAAAACCTTTATAATCAAGATGGATCCTAGATAAGAAGTAAAAAATTGTTGCCTTGTCTATGTGACAATATTAGCTCCTTTTCGTAGTTGTCTTGCCGATTGTAGCTACAGATGACCCCATTGAATATGCGGAAACCTATTCTTTAGTTTATCTATCCTATTGATAGGAATAGTGACATGCATTTGATTAAATGTTGGACTCATGATCCATGCCTATAGGTTGACAGGATGTTTGAATTTACTATCTGTTCTGATATGTGTTTATTTTCTTTGATGCTATTCTAGCTTTTCCTTACATTTTGAAACTCTTTTTTTTTTTCTAGAAGAATCTAAGAGAATGAAGGTGAAGGAAGAGGCTGCAACTGGAAATTCTGAATCTGCACCACCTCCTGTTATAATATCAGAAGCACTTTCCAACTTTCAGGGTACTGGAGAGAGAGAGATGCAGCAATCAGAGGTCTTACGACGTGTTTGGGTGTACATAAAGGTTAACCATTAGATTTATTTGTGTTGTCAATGCAAATTGTTCATAAAGATAAGTTCCTATTTAACATTTTTCTTAACTATCTTGCGTCTCTTCTTTTTTCTCCACTGAAATAGAAGCTATTTATCATCCCAAATCCCAACTAGATAAGCCCATTTTTAGATCTGACATCTCAAAGAAGAAAATATATAGTTCATATTATCCACTTCCTCCCTCCTTTCCAGGCACATTGTATTTCATGTGTGATCTACAACAGAAATACAGTATAGTCATTAAAATCTTTAATCGACTATATATTACCCTCAACAGACATACAGTGATACAGTATAGCCATTAAAATTTCTTAAAAGTGAGAAATCAATAGAAAAGGAAAGAGAATTGAGTAATTTTTACCCGAAACTGGCTATATCAGATACCGTACACATCTTTTGACAACGTTTTCGGTGTGGGATAAAATTTCTCAAAAGTATAGCCATTAAAAATTTCTCCAAACCATTGAGCTGGGTCTCGACAAGCACCATGTTCAAACCTATTAAGATATTAATTAAAAAATAATATATCAATATATATACAAATAAAAAGATAATATAATCAATGTATAACTTTTAAATGTAACATAGAAATAATATAAATAATGAGTTGACATTTAAATATATGACATTTACAATAAAATAATACTTACTGGCCACTGCGAGAGATAGAAATTTCCCATTTTCCTTTCGCATCAATATTTGTTTTCATGAGAACCTTCCCGGATGGTTCACTAGTCTCCCTAACGGCAACAATAGAGCTCCCTACCTAGACTGGTCACATCCTCATCCGTAAAGCATGTATGCTCTGCACTAGGTCCAGAACTATGGCCCGAGATGCCTGACCCAACATGCATGCCCCTCCCTCCCCTCCCTGATGGACATAGATAGTAAAAAACTCATACTTAAAATGCTATTAAAAACATTGAATTAATGAATTGACATTTACATAATTTTTAAACCAGGAGGAAAATTCGTTGTCTGTCCTTATTGAAATCAATTAAGGCGCAATGTATCCAGCCTGTTCTTCGAACATACTGCAATTAAGGAGAACATAAAGTGCTTAGTTCATATTAAAGTTATTAGGATTTACATTACTTAATACAAAAAGAAGAATGCTTACTTCAAGTAGTTCTCGACCTCAGCACAGTTAAGGAGAATATATAGTTTAGCCGCTTAGAATTCTTTTGAGATTAGCATGCACGTACACTTTCTATTGCCAAGGAATCGACTAGGTGAAGAAAAAAATGAAATTTTTCCATCAGGGACAGTGACTCCCCCATCATAATTGCGTCCCAATTTAGTGAACCTTGTCTCAATGTCCGGATGAAAATATGTTGAAACAAACGACACAATTTCAATGATAATCACTGATTCAGACATAGATGCCTCAACTTTTGCTCTATTACTCATCTTATTTTTTTTTTCAAATTTCCCAAAAATCGTTCAAATGGTTACATCCATCTGTACTGAACATGTCCACCAACTCTGGCTTTATAAGCTAGGTGAATTGGTAAATGCTTCATTGAATCAAAGAAAGATAGCGGAAATATCTTTTCAAGCTTGCATATTGTCACCACAATGCTCCCTTCGAGTATTTTCATATCCTCAACACGAATAATGCTGGAAGTCAATGCTCTGAAGAATTCACACAATTCTGTTAGGGCAACCCATATTTCATTAGGGAGAATATCCCTGAATGGAATAGGAAGCAATCTATCCAATAATACGTGACAATCATGACTTTTCAACCCATATAATGTCCCTTCTTCCACATTCATACAGTTACCAATATTAGATGCATACCCATCAGGAAGTTTCAACACATTTAACCACTATAGAACACGTTGCTTATCATCTCTTGACAGAACAAAGGGAGCAACTGATTTGAAATCTTTCCATTAACTTTAACAATGTTGAGATCTTTACGATTACAAATCGTTTCAAGGTCTAGCCGACCCTTTACTGCGTCATTCATTGAGGCCTCAAAATCCATCACTGTATTTAAAAATATTGTCAAACACATTTTTTTCAATATGCATGACATCAAGGTTATATCTTATTAAGTTCGTCATCCAATAAGGTAACTCCCAAAATATACTCTTTTTGATTCAGTTGTGGTCTCTACCAAACTCGTATGGTCTATCCTTCGAAAACAACTTTCCCCACCCGACAACCGATAATTCAGAAACCTTCTCAAAAATATCCTCACCACTCAGATGAGAAAGGGGGGCTCGACGCTCAACTCTATTTTTGGTAAAAGCATTCTTCTGTTTACGAAATGTATGGTCACTAGGAAGAAACCGTCTATGGCAATCAAACCAACACGTCTTCATATAATGCGGAAGTGTGAATGCATCTCTATTTTCCATAAAATACGGACAAGCCAATCTCCCATGTGTGCTCCATCCCGACATCATACCATAAGCAGGAAAGTCATTAATTGTCCACATCACTGCAGCCTTCATGTTAAACTTTTGCAACTTGAAAGCATCCCATGTTTGGACACCATCATTCCACAACTATTTAAGTTCATACATCAGAGGTCAAAGATACAAATCAACATTTTTTCCTGGATTCCAAGGTCCGGGAATGAACAAACTCAAATACATATAAGGATCAGTCATACATAACCATGGGGGAAGATTATAAACGTTGACTATAAAAGGCCAACATGAATAAGATTTTCCCCTGGTCCAAATGGAGAAAAACCATCCGTACATATCCCTAACCTTATAGTTCTAGGATTCGCAGCAAAATCAGAGTAAGTGGCATCAAAATGTTTCCATGATTCACCGTCAGAAAGATGAGTCATCACACCCTCTTCACGAGGACACTCTTTGTTCCAACACATGGATTCTGAGCTTTCTTTCAATGCGTAAATTCGTTGCAACCTGGGAATTAGCTGCATATAAAGCAGCTGTGCCCGAGGCACGTTTTTCTTATGATAGGCACTACCACGATGTGGTGGCTTATACCTACTAAGTCCACATATTGAACATGAATTGAGACCCTCATTTTCCTTATAAAACACATTCATTGATTTATGCAGGCCTCAATTTTATCATAACCAAAATCGATATGCCCCACCAACTTTTTTGTCTCATAAAAATTGTTAACCATATTAATTTCTTCGGGTAGCATCCGTTGCGCAAATGACATGATACAATTGTAAGTATGTTGGCTCATATTTGTATCAGCCTTGATAGTTAAAAGCTCAGTCACAGACTCTTAACATCGTAGCCTTTGCACCAGGATAACTTTTTCTCATTTGCAGAGTACATTAAATTCATAAACTTCTTTGCAACAAGATTTGGTACCTATGTTGGATTAGGGTTCCAATCAAACTCTGGGTTAGCTGCATTTCAAACTATATCATCCAAACCCAAAGACGACTCTTCTTCATCAACCAACTGTTCAGGTTCCCTTGGCGGACCACGTAATACAGTAGGACAATTACGAACACTTGTTTCGACCACATAACGCTCCCCGTGCGCTACCCATACCTTGTAACCATCAACAAACCCTACCTCCATATGATGTTTCTTTACAAATCTAACACTCAAAATTTTCTATTCTTACATTTTTTACAAGGACACCTAATCTTATCATCACGTATGCACTGGGGATGCGCTCTAACAAACTCCAGGAAATGTTCTAAACCTTCTAATAATTGAGGTCAGACACCCCTTATTCCGGGATTCCTACGATTACGATTATCCATCCAACTACGATCTTCCCTGGACATAATTAACTCCTGCATTTCTTAATATTTTAACAGTTTAGATGTAATAAACATTACCATTCCCTAGATTTGAATTACAAATTTAAAAACAACAAGGCACTTCATTTAGGTTTAGAATAGGGGTTGGCTTCTATCCCATCCCGAAATGCACGATTATATGAATTGCAAATATCACTTTGTCTGCTTGCAATTGTATTGTCTTTGTGAATGCCTTTGATTGACTTTAGAAATCCCTTCGTGGACTCCTTTGATTGTTGGCGGTTCTAGTTCTCACCTCGATTAGTCGCAGTCTAAATTTAGTCCAGACTTTATTGTTCTCATTGATTTAAGTGATGTTTAATGATTTGCGGGTTCATATCTTTAAGATGATTCATCATTAACTCATTTAAATATTTACCAATTTTGATTAAGTCAATTCATCATCTTTTTTAAGATTCACAATTCGAAAGGCATTAGATAATAACGACAAAGTTCATTAACTGAGACAACTATGACAATCAAGGAAATAAACACTAATATAAGACACACCTCTAGACTTGGAAAACAAGGCAGTGAGTCTAATTAGAACGGTAGACAAAAGAGACCGGATTGGGAGTTGGGCTTAGTAGGTAAGCCCTATATACAAGCAAAATAGATACGTGTTCGTGTCGGCATTCTTCAATTATGTGCAATGAAAATCACCTTCCTCGAGAGTTGGTGAGCACCTAGGATAACCTTTCAGACTCGAATGCTATCCTAGAGATCAAGTACGATTTTCCCTCTACAAAAATGGTTAAATATTATTTCAAAAATGGGGTATATGTGCAAGTATATAAAGAATGTTTAAAGCTATGAAAATCAATTACTAGACAAAAATTGGCGTAGAGTCAAGGGTGTGTTATTTTCGAAAATAAACGCGTAGGCTTTCAGGGGTGACTTCCAAGTGGCTTACACTCTCGGCTAACGACAATAGGCGCACCTTAAGGTGGGAACGCTAACCGTGGATTGGGGAGCCAATAGGTCTCATCCAGTCGAGCTGCATTTCCCTAAGGTTGAATGATTTGAAGTCGAATTTCGAAAAAATGTATGTGAGGTGTCTATTTTTTTTAAAGCAAGTAAAAGATTTTACCTAAGCATGTATGTACAAGTATGTGTAAAGGAAACAACCCATAAGGCATAGTTGGCTCAAGTGTAATTCCAAAACAGATAAAAGCCAGCTTCCCCAATTAGAGTAACATACCCACCCACCCCCCAAAAATTGAAGTTCATGGACTTGATACAAGTAATCAAACTCCTTCATATGTAACTTCCCTTCATACCACATATACCCCCACCCCCTCACAAAGAGAGAGAGAGAGAGAGAGAGAGAGAGAGAGAGACCAATTCATTACGTACAACTTCCTTTTATGAGACAAAACTTCCTTTCAAAGATTATATTCATCAAGACGAAGAAAGTATGAATGTAAAAAATTAGGACACGCGTCAATAAAATTAACCAAACCCCAGACGAACAGCCAAATATTCTATCAGTACCAGAATATCAGTTAACAAGATTTCAAATCCCTAAAACCTAGAAATCATACCTTAACTACAGTCAACACGCTGAATGCGAGAATCGATTAAATTTCCTACAAAATAAAAACAAACAAACAACATTACACATTTGCATGATGTTATTGAACGCAACACTTAGAGAGAGAGATTACTATGTAAAGGAGGTGAGAGATGAAGTGAGGGGAGGGGAATTGAGAAGCAGCAAATCCAACGGGAATTGTGAAGCGGCAAATCCAAAGTGGAATAGAGAAGAAGATGGGAAAATGGAGTCGCTCAAACCAGACGGCGGACCAAAGCTTTTTTCTGTTACAGCGAAATTGAAGAGGAGGGGGCTAGGGTTTAATTTATATGTCTTTTTACTAATAGACTATTCCGTCGGTAATACCGAAGGACAAAATCTATCGGTAATACCGACGGATAAATCAGATTTACCGACGGAATAAAATGTAAATTTAATGAAGAAATTCCCGACAACTTCTAATTAAAACTCTGTCGGTATTTGTTAATCGTACGTCGGTATTACCGACGGAGGCGGTCCGTTGGTAAAAAGCCACTTTCTAGTAGTCGTTATTGATAATGTTTCTATTGGTGATTTAGTAATCATTTTTTAAATTTTTATGGAGATTAGTTTAGCATAAAATGTTAGTCAAATTTGAAGTAGGTTTGACCGAAAGTAACATCTATTGTGGAAATGAGGGAGTATGATTAGGGATTGGGGTGTAGGAGGTATGTTTATATTTAATGTTTAGGGTATGGGGATATATATGAGATATATGTAAATGAATTAGGGTTTAGGGTAAGGGGTATATTATTTTGGGTTTAGGTTGTATATGGGATTTAGGTTATGTGGTATATGATTTAGAGTTTATGGTATACTCCCTCCGTTCCATCCGACTTAGGATTTTCTCTCCCGACACGGAGATTAAAAAATACTAATATAATAAAGGAGAAAGAATGAGTGTATGAGGTATTTTAAGTATGAAAAGTAAAATAGGAGAGATAAGTGAGACGAATAGTAAGGGGATTGTTGTTGTGAATATGACAAGTGAGTCATATTGAATATAAATAATATAAATTTGTCATTTTGTAACGTGCTAAGTCGAGTGGGACGACCAAAATGACAAATTGTTCTAAGTCGGGGGGGGGGAGGGGGGGGTCGGAGGGTGTATATGGGATTTAGTATATGATTTAGGGTTTAAGGTGTAGGGGATGTGAGATTTAGTTATATATATGAATTAGAGTTTGCAGTATATGATTTAGGGTTTAGGTTATATGGTATAATTTGTCCGATCTAGCTAGACACATTTATGCACTTCAAGTATATTTTCCCTCAAATTCACATTTAATTGGGCCAAGTATGATCGATAAGTGTTCACACTAATTATACAATTATTACTATTTTTAGCCCCATTATCAAATCATCATAATAATAAGGATTAATATTAGTAAAGTATTTTAAATATTAATGAGTAATATATATTACTAGTTATTATTAGTATTATTATTAAGTATTATAACTAATAATATTAATATTATTAGTATTATTTTTAAAGGCTTTGACCAAATAGTCCCCCAGTCAAATAAAAACTACCTTTAAGGACTTACATTATCAAAACTCTCAAAAAAGTTCCTAAATATTTTCTGGACCAAATTGCCCTTGCACCCACCCACTCACGCGCCCAGTGCTCACACTCACACGCACACTTTTCTCTCTCTCTCTCTCTTCTTTTCTTTTTTTTTTTTTTTTTTTTACGTTTTCTTCTTATTTATTTTCTCTTTTCCTTTTTTTTTTTTACTTTACTTTTCTCTCTCTCTTCCTTTTTTTTTCTCTTAAATTTTTAAAATGCAATATCTCAAAATCTAAAAGTCAAAAAAATAATTCGAAACCACTGTTTTAATCACATCGCCAAGACGAATCAAACAAGTTTACTCATCATATATTTCAAAATTTATAAATAAAATAATTATTTTTCACTTGTAAAAATCTGAAAAAATCATTTATCATTTGTTTACACATGAGTATAACTGTTTAATGATTTTCACATTTATAAACTAAAAAGTCTATTTCACAGTTTTGATGAAAATAACTGTATAAATAAATGTGAAACTGACCTCACAATGATAACTGAGAAATTGACCTCACAGTTGTGCACAAACAATCATCAAACAACTGATAAATAACGGGTAAACCACATATACTAAGTAGCAAAATAACTGTGAAATTGATCTCACAGTTCTCAGTTTAGAAAGGTCAAAAACAAACCACTTCACGTTCATAAATAAATGTGAAATTGACCTCACAGTTTTAGAATTGTGAAACTTGTTCTACATTTGTCCTAAAGGAATGACATAAAAATAACTGTGAAATGGAATTCACAGTTATGCACAATAACTGTGAAAATGATTACACATTTATTTACCTTAAACCCAACAACCGTGAAACTTGTTCTACAGTTGTCCTAAAGGAATGACACAAAAATAACACTCATAACTATAGCTGAGAAATTGGCCTCACAGTTGTGCACAAATATAATTCTCAGCTTGGAAATGTGCAAATCATTACACATTTATGCACAATAAATGTGAAAATCATTACACAGTTATTTACATCAAACCCAACAACCGTGAAACTTGTTCTACAGTTGTCCTAAAGGAATGACATAAAAATAACTGTGAAATGGAATTCACAGTTATGCACATTAACTGTGAAAATGATTACACATTTATGTACATTAAACCCAACAACCGTGAAACTTGTTCTACAATTTTCCTAAAGGAATGACACAAAAATAACACTCATAACTATAATTGAGAAATTGACCTCACAGTTGTGCACAAACATAATTCTCATCTTGGAAATGTGCAAATCATTACACAGTTATGCACAATAACTGTGAAAATCATTACACAGTTATTTACATCAAACCCAACAACCGTGAAACTTGTTCTACAGTTGTCTTAAAGGAATGACATAAAAATAACTGTGAAATGGAATTCACAGTTATGCACAATAACTGTGAAAATCATGACACAGTTATTTACATTAAACCCAACAACCGTGAATTCCATTTATTTCATTTCACATTTAGGCCATTTATTTCAAAGTAAGTTGATTTTCAACTCATCTGGACTTCTCTCAACTCATCTCTGATGATTATTCAAAATTCCAATTCCAAGCCTTAGTATTGGGCAGAAACATAGACTTGGCCAATTCCCACTGCATTCTGGACTTCTCTCAACTCATCTCTGAGGTCTTTCACTATGTCCTCTGCTTCTTGAAGCTGTAATTCTAGCTCTTCAATCTTTTTCTGTTGGCTCAAAGATGCCAACTCTGCTTCACTAGTCTGTAAATTTGCCAAATACATCAGTTGCATTGTTGTTATACCAAATTGAAGGGCGTAGATCATAATAAACTTCATCATTGGTTAGAGTAAAAGACTAAAGTCAATATGAAAGAAATTAACGAAACCTTTCTTAACAGATCACATTGTATTCAGAAGTTCAGAGCCCTATACCACATGCCTGTATCTGTCTTACCACAGTCAGACTTGTGGCTGATAACTTGCTTACCCATCTAAATATTCTATTCTCAACAACTGCTATTTTTACTAAGACAGGTTTGTAAAGGTGATCCTTCAGACTTCAGATAAATGCTTTTACCCAAAACTGGTAGGCTTCTTGACTCTTGAAGAGTAAGGGTTAAGATGTTTATGGTTCCAGAATGGTACTTTTAGCTGGGGTGACAGTTTACACTGGGTTTTGGTTTGGTGGCAATGAAATGGGTGACCAAAATAGCTAACGACAGTTGGTGGTTGGTGGTGGAACTGGTTTGTTAATCTCGCGTGCGGATGGGAAAGAGGAGATGTGTCTTTTATCATGGGGAAGAAAGAGATCAGCTGGGAAATATGAGAAGTTGTCTTAAATGCACAAAAGAGAAAATACAAGAAGTCGACTTAAGCAGTCAGATTCTTTTAACAACATATATACATACAGATGCAAGTCCTATAATATTATGAATCTTTCAAAAGTACACTTATTTGGCCAT
Source organism: Adenophora triphylla var. japonica (assembly GCA_022495995.1). Taxonomy (NCBI): domain Eukaryota; kingdom Viridiplantae; phylum Streptophyta; class Magnoliopsida; order Asterales; family Campanulaceae; genus Adenophora; species Adenophora triphylla. The sequence continues at coordinate 103,867 of JAFEMH010002262.1, read as the reverse complement.
CATATAAGGCATATCATTGAGATAGCAATCAATGTGAAATTGAGCAAAAAGAAAACAAAACAAATCCACCCCAGCTGGGATAAATCAAATATGAGATATGATGCACATTTTCCCAAAAAGCATCCCAACAGTTTCCCTACAAACAATAGCAATATGAAATTGATCCCAACAGGGATCAATTTCAGTAAGAAATCGTGAGAGCGAGATGAAATTGAAGTCGAAAACATAGAGTTGGGAGAAATTACCGTCTCGTTTGAGGGTTTTGCAGTGAACACCGATGAAGAAGGGGAGAATGATGCATGGTGCTTTTGGCTGTTGTCGTTGACAGGCATGGAACAAGAGAAGATTCCGTTCAACGTTCTTCGTTGCCCCTGCCGTCGGAATTGCGATTAGAGAGAGAAGGGGAATAGAAAGAGGAGGGGTAGTTTCGCCATTTAAATTATTATAAACAGGTTCAGGGACTCTACGGTAGTTTTGATTTCAACTCTAGGACCCTAAGGTAGAATTTGATATATACTGTTTTTATTGATAAATTTCACCCTATCTCAGGGTCTTATTGGTAAAAATCTCTTATTTTTAAGTATTATTACTAATTATATAATAGTAATAATATTATTATTCTTGATATTAGGCATAATATTTAGCTAAAATTTGGTGTAAAACAAATAAAAGCTATCATGTGATGTGACATTGTTCTGTTGGATCCCAAATAATTACATGGATTATCTACTAAGCTAAATCTCAACCATTTAATATATGACATGAAATTCAATCAAATGGTGAATAATTCACCCAACAAACCTTTTCTCTCTCCACTTATTACCCTCCCTCACCAGTGCCCCTTTCCCCCCTCCCTTTCTCTCTCTTCTTCATCATCTTCTCCTTCCTCCGCAGCCCCTCCCACTTCCTCTCCATCGCTCCACCGTCATACTGTCGGCTCTTTGTCGCCCTCAATCTCTATCACCCACTCCAATGGAAACCCACCCTCTCTCCTCTCCAATTTTTTTATACTTTTTTTTCTCTGTCCCCTTTCTCTCTCTTGTGTTTATATTTGTCTGTCTCGGATTTGCAATTCTTTCAAACTTTTGTGATTTTTTGAAGGTGGTTGGCGGTTGTTGTATGTGGCCGATAAGGCGGCGAGTGGTAGGTCATGGTAGTGGTGGCGGATGGTGGGTCGGGGTGGTAGATGATTGTGAAAACATGGTGAAAGCTTAAAGTTTGTTCAAGGTGGAGAAGAATTGATAATGGGTAGCAAGACTATTAGATATTTTACAATCATATTTTAATCAAATTATCAAAGAATAGTCATAAATAAATAATTAAAAAAATGCTATCAAAAATAATAAATAAATAAAATATGACTGAGTTTTTTGATGATAAGTTTGTAGTTAGTGGTGGAAGGTGTTTTATGATGGAGGAATTATATTTTAAAAATAATTTCTATATTTAAAATAAATTTAATACATACTTTATTCAACTTTCTTAAAAAACAAATCACTTATTTTAAAAATAATATAATTATTAGCAATGGATAAGTCGTTGCCATTTATTCAATTAGCAACGACTAAGTCGTCGCTAAATCTGGTCCAAGGTCAGCGTATTAATTTAGCAACGACCAAATCAGCGACGACTTTTAGCCATTAACGACGTCGCATAGTTGGTAAACTTTAGCGACGATCAAAGTCTTCGATAATAATGCATTTAGTGATGACTTTTGTTAATTAGCAACAATTTTGGGCGTTGTTGACTGAAGCATATCCTGATTAGTTCAACCCTTTATATGGGATGCTTTTATTGTAATCAATGATTTTATTGTAAATGTTTTGTAAATGAGCACAACATATAGTGTAATTTTGATGAAATTATGCATCTTTTGGTTAAAAATTAGGTCTTATAAATTATGTATAAGACTAATTTTAGTTTGATATTTTATATATAAGTCTAATTTTAGTTTTATATTTTAAATAATTTTATTTATTCTCTTAAAAACTGAGAAAAGTGAAAAAATATACACTTATACTTTTTGTATAAGATTTTATTTAGACTTATATTTAAAGTAAAAGAGTTAGTTTTAATAAAATATCAAAAGTCTTTTATTTGTTTTCTTAAAAACTAAGAAAAAAACAAAAAAAAAACTCTTATACCTTTGATATAAAAGGCAAACAAGTCTTATACGTAAAATATAAGAGGACGAAAAATTTCTTTAAAATATTGAAAATCTGTTGTTCTTATATATCTTTTTGATTTGGCCCAAGGGCTTTAGGGTCAGAAACCTAATTATAAATTGGACATCATAGAAAATATAATTCATTATAGGAACAAACTAAAAATAGAAGTATAATATATTACGAAAATACTTTATCATCAGTGAGTTAAAAGGAATGTAACCTAGTTTTATTTGCCTTTGAAAAAAAAAAAGGAAAATATTTTCAACTTTTTGACATAATACAGCATGCATTTGTAGTACTATAAAATATAAATATACTAAGTAGAAGATCAAGATGAAGAACAAAGAACAAGACAGTTAGACAAGTCAAATTAGAAAGTTGAAGATCAAGATGAAGAAAAAAGAAAAAGATTATCAGAAACAAATACAACAGGCAATGGAACGAATTTACGAGACTCTTCGGCTAAAGCCTTCACCTTTTGAACAATTTCTGAAGAATCATCAAACTTTGGAAACAGATCACTCAACCTGGACACTACAAACAAGAAGATGTTAGCAAGAAAGAAGCAACAATTCAAGATGAGTAAGTAAAAGTAAACCAACTACCTTCTTTCTTCCACTCATTAGCCACTTTCTCACCACCCTCTAAGTGTTCTTCCTCACAAAGAAAGCCTATTTTCCAACCTCTATACGAATCCAAAGAGTCCACAACCAAACTCAAAGCCTTACTCTTCACCCTAAAACTGAACCTAAAATTACCATGAGCCCTAATGTCGTAACAACAAGCAAACTCCTCTAAACCAACCCTTAGCCCAGTTTCAACACTCAACCTATTTAAAGTAGCTAAAGCCCTCCAACCAACATGCATGAGTTGACAATAGGCAAGGCCAGTAGCTTCGAAAAAATGAGTGATCAGAGGAGAGAAAGGAAACTTAAGACTAATGGTAAAAGGGTACTCAATAAAACAAACCCATTCGTTCGACATACAGTCAGAAGTGAGGCAAGAGTTGGGATCCATAAATTCAACACCATCGTGGAAAGAAAAATTCTTTTGAAGGGCTTAGATATTGGAAAGCAAAATCCTTTTCTTAAAACTACCAAGTGTTGGACGCAAAAGAAGCCCAGCCTGCGCCTTACTAAAGAGGACTTGACGGTTGAAAGACCTCTAGTGTAACGACCCTAACCCTAGGCCCTAATTTTAATATCATATTATGTGCTTTTAATATTTATGTTAATTTTATGTGTTTATTTATGTCCTTAAAATTCTTATTTTAAGATAAGATGGTTGAGAAGTAATTTAGAACCTCTTAGGAATTCAAGAGAAATTAAATAAAGAATTTTGGGAGAAAATAAAAATAGAAATTAGATAAAGAGTAAGAGGAGGTTAAAATGGGTAGAATAAATAATGGGAATAAAAGGGGTTTAAATTAAATTGTTGAAAGCCTTGAATTTTAGGAGTGGGGGACCCTATCCCTTAAAACCCTCTCCTTTTCCCTCCTAAGTCAATGACCCCCCATACCTCCCATACTTCTCTCTTCCTCTTCCCATACTCCCTCTACTCTCCTCCATCATTCTCCTCCCTTTTCTTCTTACAACTTTTCCCATGGAAACTCCATTTGAAAGCCTCACATTCCAAGACTTCTAGCAAGCTCATTTCTTATCCATTTTCAAATCAAGTTGTACTTTTGTGCTTGGAGCATCTAGGGGAGTTCATCAAACCAAGAAAATCATCATTCCATCTTGTATTTGCTAAAGGTGAGTTATTATGACCCTTCCCTTCTTTAATTGTTCATGAAGATTAAATGTTGTTATTGTTGTTCTAATGTCTATTTGATGCTTGGGAAAACCTTCTTGGATTGAGGAATTTGTTAGTTTTATAGAAAATGTTGTGGTTCATGGAAGTGGTAATGATCTAGGTTTAGGACATGATACTTGGAGTTAAATGAGTTAGAATGAAGTTAACAAAGTTAGAAATTTCCTTTAGGTTCACAAATTAGAAGTCACTTAGTGGGAAAATTGGATTCTTGGAAAATTGTTGTTGTTGCTACTGCTGCTACCTATTCTGGGCCGAGGCACGAGTCGTGCCCCTTGGCACGAGTCGTTCCCCTTGGCACGAGTCGTGCCCTTGGCCAAGTCGTGACCACGAGTCGTGCCTATGAGGCCAAGTCGTTCTGAGTAACTTAAGGGAATGAGCACGAGTCGTGCCCTCAGGCACGAGTCGTGCCATGTGGAGGTCACGAGTCGTGACCTGGTTAAAGGGAAGTCGTGCATTGTTTGGGGACGCCAGAATCAAAGAAGGGTCAAATGGCCATGAGTCGTGCCCTGGGGCACGAGTCGTGCCCTGGCCTGGTTTCTCACATCAACTTTAGAGCTGTTCAAACCCAATCAAGCTTGAACCAAAATGAAATCTATTTAACCTAGATTAAAGTAGAATACTTTGGCTACACAATGACATCTTAAGTGATCAAAATGGAATTAGGGAAGTACTTTAACTATTGTTTGGAAAACGCTAGGTAGCCTAGTTTGGTCACTTGACAAATATGATCCCAACTTGGTAGATTTAACTTGGACCTTTATAGAGGCTATGTATTATTGTATAATGACCTTGTAGGATGGATTGATGATACTTCCTTGCCTTACTTGAGTTCATATACATTGTTTATATTATGCATTGTGGGTTGAATAAATGTTGCACTATGATATTGGTTGGACATGAGTATATTTTACCATGTGGCTATATTGTTATCCCTTTTTGTGGATTTTGTTTCAAGTAACTATTATGTGCTTGATAATGTGTTAATCAGCTGATGTTGGGGGTATAACATAATACGATCAATTATGGAAGTGTGACCTAATGTGATCGGATTCTGTTATATCTGTGACCGTCCCTTCCTGTGGCCACAGGTCGGGGTTATAGCATCTGTAGTGAGCCAAAAGCCTTACAGAGTTGCTACTGTCTTATATGGTTCCCTGAAAAATGGGTCTTATAAGATGTGAGTATTGCTTAAGCAGCTCACCTAAGATTGGAGTATTATACCCAATGTTGTATGACTACTGTTCAGACGGGAAAAGGTAAACCAAGGTAATGAAAGGTGTTTACAGCTTTTCCAATGTGTTATATGCAACTTGTTATGTGTTGCATCTTGTTTGGCATATTTCTGCATTCATAATAGCTTGCTGAGATTTATTCTCACCCCTCTCCCTTTAATGTTTTTAGATCCCGAGACAGGCGGACCGGCCAAGTAAGGGCGGAAAGGAGTTTGGAAGTAATCTTTTGGGTATTGTCGGGGTACGTGTAGGTTGGCGTAGAAAGTGTATTTTGCTATAATTCCTTTATGGAGCTTGTAATTATAAACTTTAAATTTCTACGTTAGAACCAATGTCTTTTGTAACTAAAACAGTTTAATACTTTCAAAGTTGGTCAACTCTTCCTCCAAGGTGGAGAGGAGTAGAGTTATTTTGAAATGGATATGTTAATGATGTTTATGTTGGAAGTTTAAATCAAAGTTTTAAAAGTTTAGGAAATTTGGGTTAGTCTGAGGACGCTCCAACTCGGGACACGTGTAGGTTCCGGGTCGGGGTCCTCACAGTTGGTATCAAAGCTCGGTTAGAGTTCTCGGGTAGAGTCTAGCTGAGTGAGAGTGTGTGATAACTGACGTCGAGTGTTTAATGCAGGAGTTTGTACTAATGGCGGGTAATGATGGAGATCAGGATCGGGCTTTGGGAAATGTTGGTAATCCAAATGCCGAAATGATGGATATGTTCCGAGTGTTCCTTCAGAATATGGCCAATCAGAATCAAGGTAGGGGACAACAACAACCTGAAGGTAGACAAGGGCACCATGGTCTAGAGAAGTTCGTGAAGATGTCTCCTCCTAGCTTCAACGGAGATCCGGATCCGGCGAAGGCGGAAAGATGGTTGGAATCTATGAATAAGATATTTGCGGCAATGGAGAGTTCGGATGCAGAAAAGGTAAGATGCGCCGTTTTCAAGTTGGAAGGACCCGCTGAGCACTGGTGGCAGGTAGTAAAGGATGGCTGGGATCGGGATTTGACACCGCAGACTTGGTAAAATTTCACACGTAAGTTCCGGGATCATTTCGTTCCGATGGTTACTAGAGATAAGGAGGTTGATTTTCTGAAATTGGAGCAAGGGACGATGACCATAGCACAATATTCAGCCAAGTTTACGGAGTTAGCCCGATATTGTCCCCATTTGGTACCGGAGGAAGAGAGGCAGATCTACCGGTTCGTGAAAGGCTTAAGGGTGGAGTTCCGGAAGCAGTTACTGACGCATGACTTCGCCAACTTTCAGGCAGCCGTGAATATGGCGTATCAAATTGAGAATGATATAGAGGAGCACCGTGGTAAATCTGAAGGTGGAAACAGAAATAGATTTCAAGGTCAAGGTTCGGGGCAGAATAGGGGGCAACCAAGGACAGCAGCTTCGGGAGTAGGTAGAGGAGGATTTGTGGCGGCACCGACAAACCGTTCGCCTCCAGGTCAGTTTGGGGCATTGTGTGGGTATTGCAAGAATCCAGGGCATTCGGAGGACAAGTGTTGGAGCAAGCAAGGCCGATGTTTAGAGTGTGGGGCGACAGGCCATTTCCGGAGAAATTGTCCCAAGTGGCAGAATAAGCAAGCTTCGGGTAGTGGTCAAGGGGGACAAGGTAGTGGTGTGAAGAGAGGTGTCGACGGGAAACCCAAAGATAAAGTGCAAGGCCGAGTGTTTACCTTGGGTAGAGGAGAGGTCGATCCCAATGCCGTCATTAGAGGTATAGTCCCTGTCTCGGGGGTTAAGGCCCGCATTCTTATAGATCCCGGGTCTTCCCATTCATTTGTGGCATCTCATTTTGCATTTTTATTGCATAAATTACCTGAATCTATGCCTTATGTGTTGGAGGTCTCTACTCCTATGGGAGAGTGCCTTGCATCTTCTTTGATATATCGTGGTTGTGATGTGACTATATGTGGGCATGTATTGCCGGTGGATTTGGTCGAGTTACCAATCCGTGACTTTGATGTGATCCTTAGGATGGATTGGTTGAGTCAGTGTCATGCTATGGTAGATTGTCGTAGAAAGCGAGTCTCATTTGCTATGCCTGATGTGCCTACTTTTATATTTGATGCAGACAAATCTATGTTCGGTTTACATGTTATTTCTGCTTTAAAGGCTAGAAAGATGTTATCTAAGGGGTGTGTGGGTTACTTGGCTTATGTGGTAGATTCGAATAAGAAGTCCTTCGAGTTAGCTCATGTTCCGGTTGTGAATGAATTTAGTGATGTGTTCTCTAGTGAGTACTCTATGCCTCTGGATCGTGAGGTAGAGTTTTGTATTGACCTAGTGCCCGGTACCGTCCCTATCTCTAAAGCACCCTATAGAATGGCTCCGACCGAGTTAAAAGAGTTGAAGGTCCAATTGCAAGAATTACTAGACCGGGGTTTTATACGCCCAAGTGTGTCTCCGTGGGGAGCACCGGTTCTATTTGTTAGGAAGAAGGATGGTATCCGAAAGACTCGTTTTTACGAGGCGACTCGGGTGAGCTCTAAGATTCTAATATTCTCTTCCCGAGGAGTCATCTGACCTCGGAACTCAAAATCTCATCACACAAAAACAGTTTATTTCTAAACTGATGCCTTTTTTCAATGTTTTGGGCTTAATAAAAATGGCGTGGCGACTCTACAATTGCGAAAACAACGGCGAGACACCTCCAACACGCTAAAACGGAATAAAGCCAGATGTCGGGGCGCGAACGCGCTGCCTCTCGGATCCGGGCAACTTTCGAAAGCGGCAAATGCGAGATGCACGGGGCTCCGCGCGCGAGTCGGATCCCGGGTAATTTCAGAGCCGTGGAGGAAACAAGAATGTAGGGAGCCCGTTGACAACGTTAAGGGCGAGGAATGCACCTCGTCCTCTATGAAGATAATCTCGGCATACGAGGGAGGTCTCCTCGGCATTCATAGTTAGGGCACATTCTGCTTTCTTATTGGGCCTAGAGTGGCCTTATTGATGATGAGGAACGAGACCGAGGAAGCCCATGGTTGTCCCTCGTAACTTATAGATGGATTATGTTTATAGCCCAATCCACTTGGGTCTGACCCGGACAAACCCATGTTCGTATCTCGGTTTATACTGTTCAGGTTGATTAGAGATGATTTTGAGGAGATTTACTAGTTTTTGAGTCCTATTTACTTACCATATAGGTTAGGAGTAATTTTAGAAGGTTTAGGAGTGCTTTTCAAGTTTTATGGACACTATAAAATAGGCCTAAAGTTGTCATCCGAAAATTAGACTAGTTTTTGATGATTTGATTTGAAGAGTTTTTCTTTTTTTCCTGGTGGATTTCAGTTATTTAATTTCTAGGGTTCATCGCTTGTGAACTCTTGTGTTTAGCGTTGGCTATTCGCAAATCGTGCTTCTGTGCTGCGTCAATTTCACAGTTATTTTGGTTAGAGTTTGGTGAACAACTAATATTTCTCATGAAATTTGGATACAGATTTTAGTGTAAATAACTGTGAATTCTGTTTCACAGATATTTAAATAACTGTGAAATAAAATTGGTTTATGTTATAACTTTGTTGGTTTATGTTATATATTGAGAATTCTATTTCACATTAATGTTTTATAGGTTTCACGGTTATTCATGATTAGAGTTGATTTATATTACAACTGTGTTGTAGATTTTTCAGTTATATATGCCATTATTTTATAACAACTTTAGGGCAAATTTCACGGTTGTTGGTGTTTTTATTAACTGGGAAATCAATTTCACATTTGTTGACCTCATATGATGAGTGTACTTGTTTGATTCGTTTTGACGATACGATTAAAATGGTTGTTTCAAATTATTTTTTTCGATTTCTAGATTTTGAGATATTTAATTTTAAAAATTTGATGGAAAAAAAGGATTTCTAGATTTTGAGATATTTAATTTTAAAAATTGAGGGAAAAAAAGGAAGAGAGAGAAAGAGGGAGGGAGAATGCATAGGGAATGCGAAGCAGCGGATCCTAATCTTCACCCATCAAGCGCATAAGGCGCTGGTACATGCGAGAATTGCAGTTATGGGTCTTTTTGTCCACATTTTTAACAGAAATTTATTATTGGCGAGTTTCGAAAATATTTGCTTTATTGCTCGTTTTCATTTTTCTAGTTACTAAAAACAAACAAAAAGAACTAACCGCTGTAAAATTTTCGTTGAAAAGAAACTTTCCGTGTGTACCGAGGTAGAAATGCACCATTGTATAAATAGGTAAGAAGTTAATGACAATGATTCCATTTCTTTCTTATCATTCCAATAACTAATGTGTGCTTGAGCCAAATTCAGGCTCTTCTTCAGCCAGATTAAGACTTTTCTGTTTTGATTTTCCTAAATATTTTTCCTTCCCAACCCCCCCCCCCCACCCCACAAATTCTGAAGCTTAAATAACCTGATAACAAATTTCTGAGGAAAAAATAAAGAGGACAAATGACTGCAAATCTATCAGTAATATATATATATATATATATATATATATATATATATATATATATATATATATAGAAAGAATGAAGTATTTTTTCCTTAGGAAATTTCTTATGCCAAGTAAAAAACTAACCAAGTAATAGGTCTCTCAATTAGTCTATCATCAATAATTTCCTCATTTGCAATAAAACAGATCTCATTCTACTTAAGCTGGACAAATGTTTATGATTATTGTAAATAGTCGTTAACTCGCTGCCTAGAAAACATCGAATATAACCAGAAACTTGTAGCCGTTGGAAAATTTGAAAGCTGTCTAGAAAATATCGAATATAACCAGAAACTTATAGCCCTTGGAAGAAATTTATAGCCGTTGGAAAATTTGAATGTTAGCAACGTTTTTCCCATGTACTAAACACAAAAATGAAACTTACTGTTGTAAAGTATCCGTTGAAAAGGATTTGAAGCGTTCGCTTAGTTACTCAATATGTACCTAACCAAAAATACATCTTTGTATAAATAGGTAAGAGGTTGATGGCAATGTAGTCCAGTACTCATTCTTTCAAGCTTTTCAAAAACTAGTCTCCATAGAGCTTTGTAGGTTCAAAGCTTTTCACAGAAGCATAAAACTTTTAGGTACAATTCAAGATGAGCATAGAGACTGCTAATAGCAAATCTCCATTGCCGAAGGGTAACAAAGATACCATGGTGATGGAAAGTGTTGCAGAGAGTCTGCCTCAAATGGAGGGTGGCAGTGATACCTTTGCCCAGTCTCGTGAAGCGGACTGGGACGAGAAACGCGTGGCTTTCCTTGAGCGACGGTTGAGGAGCTCGAGAAGATTATTGCTTTCTTAAAAGACAAAAAGGCACGGGAGAGCAACGAAAAGATCCATCTTCCGGAAGCAAGTGAAAGAAGATCAGTTAAGTAGATTGGAAGGAAAAACCTTGGATTGTACTTTGAGAGACAAATTTAGGCTCTTCTTGAGCCAGAATAAGACTTTTCTGTTTTCATTTTTCTAAATATTCTGCTTTAAATAATTTTCCTTCCCCCTCACCCATTCTGAAGCTAAAATTGCCTTCTCTACTATTCTTTTCTTTGAGAAAAATATATCTCAATCAAATGAAAACAAAATATATTAAAGCTTAAAGTATCAAAGAAACTTTCAGAGGTATCAAGATCCTGAAAGTGGTCTGGTGTGAAAACCCTAACGAGCATGAGATATTGGGCTCAGAACGTGAAGGCAGTGTGTGAGCGAAAAAAATCTACTGCAATCAGTGGCGAAGCCAGAATATTGGGAGAAGGTGGTCAAAATATGCATATATTTTTTCCTTTAAAAGGGGGTCAAATTTAAAATATAGTGAAAATTTATTTAGGGAGAAGGGGGTCAAATGGTAGGTTATTTATAATTTAGCCCTATATTTGCAACAAAAAATGAAACTAAGCACTAGTAATTTATTTATTTTTACAAATCATGGGGGCAGATAACCCACTTCCCTTCAAGGTGCCTTCGCCGGTGACTGCAATCTAACTTTGTGCTTCCAAACACATTTCTAATATTGTTTCCATTGGTGCAAAATGGATTAAATGCTGTATATCTATGCTAAGAGATAAAAATATTCCTCTTTTCTGAGTAAAGATGGTAACTTTTGTAATTAGTTTTTGTATTTTATTATAGATTAGCTGATGTTAATTAGAGAGTACCCTAAATCATTCCAGGATTTGGTACACACAGATTAGGAAAAATAATAACCTTATGTACCCATTGTAGCCGCTACATGCATAGGATTATAGTAAGTAGCCGTTAACTTTCTACCTAGAAAATATGGAATGTAAACCAGAAACTTATACCGTTAGAAAATTTGAAACTTACAATCGTTTTTCCCGTGTCCTAAAACAAACAAAAAAAAACTAGCAGTTGTAAAATATCCGTTGAAAAGAAACTTTCCATATGTACCTAGCTAGAAATGCACCATTGTTTAAATAGGCAATATACGAATGACAATGCTGTCATTTCTTTCTAGCTGTCTACTTGCTTTCAGATACAAAGCTTTTCACAAAAATAATCTTTGTAGAGCTTTTAGGTACAATTCAAGATGGCATAGAGACTGCTAATAGCAAATTTTCTTTCTTGAGCCAGAATAAGAATTTTCTGTTTTGATTTCCTAAATACGCCCCCCCCCCCAAATTCCGAAGCATAAATTGCCTTCTCCACTTCCTCCAAAATGAAGGAGTGAGATATGAAGTTTCCTCTGTTTTGGGAAACTTCATATTTCAGTCTGAAGTGCTTTTTAAGCATTTCATATTTTTAAGAGAGTTACATCCCAAGTCCTAACCTTTTCTTTTGTATCTTTACTACTTTGTATCTTGGCGCAAGTAGCCGTTACATGGAACGACCTCAACCCTCAAACTAAACACAAAAACAAAATTAGTGTAATGCTGATTTTGTTAATATACTATCATAATCCAATGAGTAGATTAGACTTCTGAAAAGTCTATCCAATCACATAGTAGTATAATACGATTTCAATGGATTTGTGATATCAATCACTTTCGTGCTGTTGGAAAAATGTAGTGGGGTGTGAAGGAAATTTGGAAATTGTAAACATATATTATTTTCCTTGCCTCTTTCATTTACATCAACTGCTATATATATAAGATACATTAGACTAGGAATGTTGCTAATCAATCCCTTGATTCTAGGCTAAGATAAATACTACAAAATATTTGCTAAGATAAATACAAAATACTTGCTAAAGATGACTACACCTATCCTTATTTACATACTGAAAATATGGACACAGAATAACAAGAATATCAAACCAAATATTCTCTTATTCTAACACTCCCCCATAGTCGAAACTGGAGGAAGACGGACATTGAGACTAGCACGAAAATCTTCAAATAACACTAGTGAAAGCCCCTTCGTAAAGATGTCCGCTAATTGATGACGAGATGGAACATGACGAACCCGAACTTCACCCCGAGCCACTTTCTCACGGACAAAGTGAATGTCCATTTCAACATGTTTGGTACGTTGATGTTGTACCGGATTACCCGACAAGTAGATGGCACTAACATTGTCACAAAACACAAGGGTAGCTCGGCGAATAGGGACATGTAACTCCAATAATAAATTTCGAAGCCAACATGATTCAGAAACTACATTAGCTACGCCTCTATACTCGGCCTCGGCACTCGAGCGAGAGATAGTAGCCTGACGTTTTGCTGACCACGAAATAAGATTATCTGCGAGAAAGACACAATAACCTGAAGTTGATCGTCTAGTATCGGGACAACCACCCCAATCGGCATCCGTGAATGATAATAGAGAAGAAGTAGCCGAGGGTCCCAAAGAGAGCCCGTCCGTGAATGATACTAGAGAAGAAGTAGCCGAGGGTCCCAAAGAGAGCCCGAACCCAGAAGTACCCTTCACATATCGAACAATTCTTTTTAATGCGTGCATGTGTTCCTCTCGAGGATCATGCATGAACAAGCAAACTTGTTGTATTCCATATGTAATATCCGGACGTGTAAAAGTAAGATATTGAAGAGCCCCGGCCAAACTTCTATATAAAGAGGGATCCGAAAATGGTGTACTGTTGCTGGCACCCAACTTTGGTTTGGTGGAAACTGGAGTTGGTGAAGGTTTGCAAGAAGCCATACCCGCCCGTTCGACAATTTCCAAGGCATATTTCTGTTGAGACAAAAATAAACAACCTTGATGATGAGTCACTCCAATACCCAGAAAAGAACTAAGATGGCCCAAATCTTTCATTGCAAATTCTGAGCTTAGAGAAGTAATAATCGAAGTACACAAACTTTCGGAAGAAGCTGTTAATATGATGTCATCGACGTACACCAAAAGATATGCCATAGCTCCCTCAACCCGATAAATAAATAAGGAGTTATCCGAACAACTTTGAGAGAATCCCAAAGTAAGAAGAAAATCAGCAAAGCGTTTGTACCACGGCCGAGGAGCTTGCTTAAGTCCGTACAAGGACTTCTTTAACAAGCAAACATGATCAGGAAACTCCTTGCTACGAAAACCCACTGGTTGATGCATATATACCGTCTCCTTTAATTCCCCATGTAAAAATGTGTTCTTAACATCAAGTTGATGTATAGGCCATTTGTTGGAAATAGAGAAACTAAGGACGGTACGAATGGTAGCCGATTTCACCACCGGACTAAATGTCTCACCACAATCTATGCCAACACGTTGAGTTTTACCATCACCAACTAGCCAAGCCTTATACCTCTCAAATGACCCATCTTCTTTAACCTTGTGAGTAAAAATCCACATAGAACGAATGATATTAGCATGAGGAGGACGGGGCACCAACTCCCACGTCCTATTTTCAATAAGATCACTATATTCATCATGCATTGCCATTTTCCAATTAAGATCACTAAGAGCAAGAATGGGTGATTTTGGTATGGGAGACTTTTGAGTGGAAGTATGTAAGCTAAAAGGCACTTTAGGCTTAAATATACCCATTTGACTACGGGTGACTGGTCTATGTATCGATGTAGGTAGCTGGACCGGAGAGTTCTCAGCAGTGGGCTGAGGAGGAGAAGCAGGCTCAGTCGAGCCATCAGATGGTTTGCCAGAGAACCGAGAAGCTGAACTGGGGGTTGCACTTGCTGAAGGTGCTGAAGTGGGGGTTGCACTTGCTGAAGGCGCAGAAGGATTTTAGGGAGTATTTTGGTCAGACTGGGAGGATGGAAATGAAGTTACCTGATCCATGAGAAAAGGAGACAAGCCTTCGTCTAAAAAATCATATGAATCAGCCGGAGTGGTATGTGTATAGCTGAATGGAAAACGAGTTTCGTCAAAGATAACATGCCGACAAATGATGATTTTACGAGAAAGAATATCAAAACACTTATACCCCCTATGATTGTCCGGAAACCCCAAGAAGACACACGGAAAAGAACGAGCTTGTAATTTGTTGATAGTAGGAGAGGGAGTCAACGGGTAACACAAGCAACCAAACACCCGGATATTAGAAAAATCTGGAATTTTATTGTAAAGTACTTGAAGCGGAGAGATAAAATTAAGTGAATTATTTGGAAGAATATTAAGTATATAAGATGCCATTTTAACTGCATGATGCCAAAAAATTGGTGGAAGAGATGCATGAGTTAACAATGTTCAAGCCATATTATTTATCGTACGAATTTTACGTTCAGCTTTTTCATTTTGAGGAGAGGAATATGGACAAGAAAGACGAAGAGAAAGTCCATGTTTTTTTCCAAACTCCAAAAACTGTTTATTATCAAACTCCCGTCCATTATCACATTGAAATGTTTTAATGTCACGTTCATTTTGAGTTTTGATAAACTTTTAAAAACTAAGAATGTGGGATACACATCCGATTTGTGAGCCAAAGGAAAGATCCACAAAGAACGTGAAAAATCATCCAAGAAAAACAAATAATAACGATGTCCCGAAGAACTTACTATTGGAGAGGTCCATAAATCACTATGAATTATATCGAACGGCAAAACAGTACTAGAAATAGATGGAGAAAAAGGTAATTTTACATGTTTTCCTAGCACACAAGCTTGACAAACATGAGAAAATTTATTCCTACTACAATCTATTAACTTATTCTTTCTAAGAGATTCCATAACCGGTGCGCCTGGATGACCAAGACGTTCGTGCCATAGAACCGGAGACGAAGTTGAAAAAGCAAACTGAAGACTGGTGGACTTTGGATTTATGACCGGGTAAAGATTGCCTCTACTTTCACATCTCATAAGATGTCTCCCCGTCAGGAAATCCTTCACAGAAAAACCAAAAGGGTCAAACTCTACGGAAACCGAATTATCAGTTGTGAATTTTCTAACAGACACTAAATTCTTAATGATTTTTGGTGCATGAAGAACATTTTTAAGAATCAAGTTCGAATGAGACGGAGTAAGAGTAGAATGCCCATAACCCTTAATTGGAATAGAATGACCATTCCCAACTGTAATGCCATGATTTGTGCTCAATGGAAAATAGGGTGTGAGAGTACCTGAATTAGAGGTTGAATGAGAAGTAGCCCTGGAGTCCATGATCCAGTTCTGTGGTGGAGGAGTCATTCCCATAGTGTACATGGCAGATTCAATATCCATAGGAGTCGACCCATGAGCCACATGTGCCTGAGGAGGACGATTTCCAAGAACCCCAGCCTGTTGTGGTTGTCGGCCAAAAGAGGCTGCTGATGCCCTATTCCACTGCATAGGTGTAGATGGATAACGACATGGCGGAGTCGCCCATGGCCAATTCCAGCTGCCTTGCCAAGCCGCCTGACCCGAGCCACCCCACTGTCCCGTCGGTGCACCACCACTCCACCCATTTGAATTACCATTCGAACCCCCATTTGATTTCGAGCCACCCCTATTATTCTTTTCAGAATTCTTCTTACCCTTATTTTTGTTCCTCGGCCCACCACCAGAGTTATGGATAGAAGGAATCAACGAAACACCAACAGGAAGACTACCCGACACGTCTCTTGCAACCATTGTCGTATTCATCTGAGCTTTCTTCTGTAAACCCGCTTCTTCAATTGTTAACATCGAACGGGCCTGATGAAATTTTGGTAACGGAGAACTCTGTATGAGAAGTGTAGCCACGCCATTATACGCCTCTGTCAACCCAGCCACCATTTGCAACACCATTCTATCATTGCTTACAGGAGACCCAACATTTTTAAGTTGATCTGCAATCTGTTTCAACTGTTGGCAATACGCTGAGGCGGATGGATAATTCTCCATAAGCGTGGAGGTAAACTCTTGCTCAAGACTCACAGTGCGAGAGTTTTTGTTATCCTTGAATATGTCCTTCAAGGTGTTCCACGCCTCCATAGCCGTTTGATCAGGGACCAAGATGGTGTTAAGTAAATCGGGAGAGATTGTACCATAGATCCAAGTGAGAACCTTGGCATCAAGAGTAGAGTACAATTCAGTCTCCTCCTCCGTAGTAGGATCCTTCATTGTCGTCTTTGGAGGGACGATGTGATGGAGTACTTGAAAGGAACGGGCGCGGACCTTAAAGACCTCCGCCCATGTCGCATATTGAACGTTTTCAAGTTCAAGAACTACAGAAAGAGAGTTTCTAATGTTCGTAACAGCCATGGCCGGATGAAGGGCCCTAGAAGAAGGCATGGCTGAGAGAAGTTAGAGGAAGACGAAGAAGAAATAATAGGATTTATTTCACGGAGGTGGCACAGTGGAAGAATTGCCCTAGACCTCTCGTGATACTATGTAAACAGATGTTATTTTCCTTTCCTCTTTCATTTACATCAACTGCTATATATATAAGATACATTAGACTAGGATTGTTGCTAATCAATCCCTTGATTCTAGGCTAAGATAAATACAAAATACTTGCTAAGATAAATACAAAATACTTGCTAAAGATGACTACACCTATCCTTATTTACATACTGAAAATATGGACACAGAATAACAAGAATATCAAACCAAATATTCTCTTATTCTAACAGGAATTTTTCCTAAATGGGTTATTTGTTAAATGACCAAATTAAATGTGGATTTGTGTTCTACTCCCTGAGAACATTGAAATCAAATATTTATTTGTCCAAAATGGTTAATGGATGAATAAGATATTAAGTTAGTGGATTGAAAGTGGGAAAATGTAGTTATCATACATTGAACAGACTTGTAACAGCAAGCTTAATGTCTGTTTGTATTCCCATGATCATGAACAGACTTGTAATAACAAACTAAATGTATGTTTGTATTCCCATGATCATGAACAGACTTGTAACAACAAGCTTAATGTCTGTTTGTATTCACATAATCATGAATAAACTTGTAACAACAATCTTAATATCTGTCCGTGTGATTTCCTCTTTTTGTAACAGTCACACAAAATTAAATTGGTGACTGTTCAGTTGCCCAATTATTGAATATAAGATGGAGCCACAAACCGAGCCATAAATAATATTTTAAAGCACACCAGAATTTTTTTCCAGCATCCTCCCCTCTCTCTCTCTCTCTCTCTCTCGTTGCATATTGTAGCATCTCTCCTTTAGCCTCCGTTCATTTCTGCATCGTGGTGATACTGTTCAGGCACATTGCCTATTCGCCGGGAACTTTAGGTGAAAAGTGCCCCCGATCTGCACGTTCTATTCTGGGAGCCTCGTGTCCACGACAACCTCAAGCACTATCGGTGAGGGAACGGAAAAGTCTTAAGGAGACTGATTCATCAGGGCTCGTGAACAACAACCAATTGTTACTGCCGATTTGTTTCTTCAAATTTATTCAGTTTATATTTTATTTTTAATTTCTGTAATTCTTTTCCTTTTTTTATTGTAATTTCTGCCAACACTTGCTTCTAAAAGCAAGGGTTGGATTCAAAGCTCAAATCAAACAAAATTCAAAGCTCGTTTTGTTATGATGTAGACCATGTTTGACTGATTTGGTTAACAAGTCTCATTTGCGATCAAACCCTTTAGATATCGACTCGATAAACACTTAAAAAAAACATAAAAATTGTCTTTGTTCACGATTGACTTGAAAAGCTTCAAATCCTTTTCAACTGATACTTTACAACATTAACTTTCTTTATTGTTTTAGTACACGGGAAAAGCTAGGGCTATAAATTTAAGTTTCTGGTTACATTCGATATTTCCTAAGCGGTGAGTTAACGACTACATTTTGTAATCATATATACATGTGGCAAGGTAAGTACATTAAATGAAATTAGTTTTAATGCAGTTTCTATCTAAACATTATTGGCATTTCAACATTCCATTCTCATATACTCCTTCCGTCCCGCCCGAAAGGACACTTTTGGTCAACAACAGTTAACTTTGACCCAAACATTAATGCAAATCTAATCATTTTATTGAAATTCTAAAAATTGTTATTCATACACCATTTAATGATTTATCAATAACAATTTTTAGAAATTCAATATAATGATTAGATTTGCATTAATATTTGGGTCAAAGTTAACTGTTGTTGACCAAAAGTGCCCTTTCGAACGAGACGAAGGGAGTATTTGATACCAAAAAAAAAGACATTCACTCACTACTAAAGCTGGCAAAATATTATGGGTTTTGCCACCACATTAGACATTCAACTGCAGATTTACTTGCAACTGAAAATTATGTGTGTGCTAAATGAAGGAATGACTTAAAATAGTCTCTAGTTAATAATAAGGAGAAAAGTACCTTTTTCTCATCCCTAAAGTACTTTAAGTTTTACTTTTTCGTCCGTAAACAATTATTTTTTACTTAAGAATCTCTAACCTATCATTTTAAGGATAATGTAGTCCCTCAATTTAACAGCCGTTTAAAAATCCGTTAAACTCGCTGATGTGTCATAGTGATATGGCATTTTTGCTTACGTGAAATCATCAATAGGAAATGTTTGCTGATGTGAATATTTGAAGGGTAAATTGCATAATGATAAACTAAAGGGTTTAAATCAAAAAGTTCCAACCTAACCACCAACAACCATCATAGTTAACACCATCTACCATACCTCAAAACCAACAACATCCTCCATCATCATCAACCTCACCATCATCCTCCTCCGCCACCACCAACCTTAACACCATCACTACCCCTGTCGCCACCACCACCCCTGTCACCCCACCGGCACTTGAAAATACCAGGGGCAAAAAATGTAACAACATTTCACAGCAACCAACAACAATAAAAATCAATTTCATATCTGATGATGCCAAAATCGTCAAATCAGCCCAAATCCAAGCGATCATTTGCTCCGGAAATTGCTAGGCCTGAAAATAAGACAAAACACGTAAACTAAGCCGGGGCTTGACCGGCGAAGGCCCTCCGGCGTGAGAATAAGTCACGGTTTTGTGGTGAGAAACTAAATTGACAGAGTTTCTGTATGTAAAAAGTAACGTACCAAATAATGTGCTATATGACTTGTATTTATAGGGATGGATTGATAGAATCCATGTTGAATTGAACTTGTAAAGAGATAAGATATGATCCTAGGAGGATTATATCTGTTAAGGAGTCATTGTTTGACTTGAATTGATGTAGATGGTTACAATCCTGATTGGATAATAACTGTTGAATCCTTGTTTGAATAGGACTGTTCAATCTGCTTGCCGGATAGCCGAGGAACACAAAAGCTTTATCTCGGCGTTTGTGTGTAAGCCGAGATGCATGATTTTGCTTCCTCGTCAATTGATGATCTGCCGACATGTGAATATGCCGAGACGCATGATTCTGTATCCTCATCATATGAAGATATGCCGAGGTAGGAACTTTTCTCTCCTCGTCGTCTATGACCTCTCGGAGATGAGCCAAGGAAAGTGGTATGAAGAGCCCATTGAAAATGTTAAGGCCGAGGAGAGACCTCTCGGCATACGAGGAGGATATCCTCGGCACTTGTAATTGGGGCATTTATACTTGTATATTGGGCCTTGATTGGCTTTGTTAATGACGAGGTACAAGACCGAGGAAGCCCATGGTTGCTTCCCATAACTTATATATGGATTATGTATATAGCCCAATCCATTTGGGCTCAACCCGGGCAAGTCCATGTTCGTATCTCGATTTATACTGTTCAGTGGCCCCCGATTTTCTAGCTCGGCCTAGGACGAGGAGAAAGTCATTTCGTCCTCGGCTTACGGAATACGAACAGGTTTTGCCATGCGTAGGAGACGTTTCAGTAGGGCGACGTTTCGTTATCCGCCGGTTATTGCCATGATGAAGAGAGGTGGGCCCCCCAGTCTGACATGCCTCGGAAGTTGTTGCTGGCATTAAGTGTTTGGGGCGCCATACCCGGTGACCCATTTTTCTTTCGGGTTTGACCCGATTTTAGGGAGTATAAAAACCAAAACCCTCCTCATTTGAAACTTTCACCACTTCGAAATTTGAGAGAGAACATCAGAAGCTTCAAGAACCTCCGGCGAATCTTCCCATCCCAGTTTCCGGCGAGGCTAGCATTTTCCGGTGAGGTCGTTTCACCGTCAGATTCCGATCGCTTTTCATAACTCAGGTATACATTTCCTCAATTTTATGCTTTTCGCTTAAGATTTTGCCTTTTCTAGGGTTTCAGACGGGAATTCAATGTAAGAACCACCATTGTTGAGTTTTGAGCTTTGAAGTTCTTGACTTTCTTTGAATCTTTTGATTTTCATGGGTACTTGTTTGAATTCCTTTAAACTTTGCATAAACTCCCCCATTGATCTTTGATTCCCCTTTAGAAAAATGGCTCGCTCTTGGGACCATCCCCCCGTTTCATTTATGGATACCACAAGGGCAATCTGAGAGTTTACCGGAGAGAGAGAGGACCATGGTTGATGCTGACTTTGGCAGACATAGGAGAGATGTTGAGGAACTACGGCCGTACTCGAATGTTCATCCAATACCCAGATAGTACGAGGATAGACCGGGTTGACTCCTCATCTTGTAGCATAGTCCTGCTTGAGAATAGGGCCGAGATAATGGAGCATATAAATTTGTTCTACCCGTCCTCAGATCACATAGCTCACGAGCGTCTAAGTGGTAAGAATCCCTCCTCGGCCTTAGTGTGATGACGAGGAAGGGCTTCCCTCTTCCCCGTCTCAATATCAGCTGTTGACGACGTAACTAACTGTGACTCCTCGGCATTTTGCAGATATGACGGGAAGAGAGGGTGAATTCTCCTCGTCAACCAAGATTGTCAATGCCTTAGTCGAGGGAGAGCAAGTCAAGGGGAGAATAGGCCGAGGACGCAGCGGACGAGGTGGAGGGGGCCGAGGCCGAGAGAGACCACCAAAAGCTGGCGATCCCATGTTAGAGCAATTGTATACCAAGTATGGGGTGGATAAGAATGAATTTCGGTTGACTTACATCGGCAAGCCCACCTTTACTGATGATGAAGAGGAGTACACATTCTACTACAATGACAACCACGTTCATTTCTATTTCAAGTAGTTCCAACAGGGACTTCGTCTCCCTTTAGATCCCTTCATCAACGAGTTTCTGGGTGATGTAAGGGCTGTCCCGGCCATGCTGGGGGCTAACGGGACTAGGGTCCTCGTAAGTTTCATTGTTCTTTGTGGTAGCTTAGGTTACGAGCCTACCATGGGAGCCTTCCGTCATTTCTTCTCCGTTGGCTATATGAAGGGCACTCGTCTCCTCGTTCTTCGGAGTGAATCTAAGAAACCGAAGATACTTCTCCCCACGTCCAGCAAGGTAGGAGGTTGGGATAATCATGTAATAAGGGTAGAAAGCCAACAAGGCTGGGAATTCCCCTCTCCTACCGATGTGCCAACTTCTTCGGGTTCAGTTTAGAAGTATGGGTGGACCAAGGACCTGATCAAGTGCCTCGAGGAATTTGCCGAGGTCGGGCTCCTTGACAGGTCCGCTTTAGATTCCGACGAGCGATACTATGTCCTGGCCGGTTTGATGCCGGGGCCGAAGGACAGGGTGGTTCCCCTCGTTGAAGTTAAGAGGGGGAGACATTTCAATGACTGGAGAACGCACCCCGGCCTCGTTTTCCATGAAGATTGTGTGAGGTGTAAGCTTCCTCCCGTCGATCAGTTCCTTAGAGAGGCTACTATAGCAGGATGTAATTGTTTTTCCCTCGTCTTTTATACTTAGTGTTTTTTGCATGTTGCTTTACTCTTCCTCGTAACCTAATGGTATTTTCCTCATCTTTTGCAGATTTATCCCCTGAATAGGAGGCTGAGCTAGAAATAGAGCAGCTAAGTGCAGTTGAACTAATCAAGAGGAAGAGGAGGCAGGCCAGGCAATCGGCCTTTACGGACAGGAAGGAGGAGGCCAACCGCCGTAACCTCCTCCTTAGTGCCAAGGGAATCAACCTCTCCCCGTCAAGTTGCACGAGGAGGTTAATGCCGAGGAGGGGGCCTCCGAAGGCCGAGAAAGCACACCAACTGTAGAGGGGCATAGCCCCCATGTTGATGTTTCAGTGGAGACGGACATCCTGGCGGCCGAGGACACTGACCTCGTCCAACGGTGTTCTGGCTCCAAGAGGCCTCAAGGTGCTCCTACTGAGGAGCCTGTAGCTAAGAGGGCTGCCGTGGAGTCCTCAAACCCCCAAGCTCCTCCTCCCCTCACCATCCAGACCATCAAGACCCATGATGACGCCGAGGAGCTTGCCCGGCGTATGGCTTTAAATGTCCCACGTTTGAGGGGCATCCCTCTGCAGAATAGAAAGGGTCCTCTGCTGAGATTGGTCCGAGCTCCCGTCCAAAGGTCCATGGACGAGGAGGCTTACGAGGAATTGGTTCGAGAGAGGCCGAGTAGGGAGAACTTACTGTGCCGCAAGGGGCTTTTGATCGCCGAGGTAACTATCTCGTATCCTTAGTCTCTTTGATGTCGTAATTTTATACTTGATAAGATCTGACATTGATTTATCTTGCAGTTTGCTAGTGTCTCGGCCTACGAGAACGTCATGTCCAAGGCTACGAACAAATAGCTGAATGAAGCTAGGGCCGCCCAAAAGAAGGGCGAGACCGAGAAGGCCGCTCTGGTTGAGCTACTAAAGGCCAAGGACGCCGACCTGGAGGCTGCTCAGGCCAAGGTTGACGCCGAGGTGAAGAGAGCCGAGGAGGCTCGTGGGAAAACCCAAGAGGCCCGTGCTAAAGCCGAGGAACATCTCCGGCAGAAGGATGCCGAGCTGGCGGAGAAAAGGAGGCTCAAGGCCGAGGTCGAAGTAAGGGTCGAGGAAGCTGAGGCCAAATTCCGGGGCATGGAAGCCACCCTTCCTTTGAGGGAGGAGGAGGCTGTGACCCGCTTCAAGGAGATCCGAGCCTTCCAAGACACCGTGGACGAGAAGACGGCCACGATGTTCGAGGATGGCTATCTGCACTTGGCTCGCCGTCTTCTGGCCGATCCTTCAACTGGTTTGGATGTGAAGGACATTGCTCGTCTGATCACCCAAGGCCAGTTCGACGAGGAGGCTAGGGCCTTCCATCACCTGGTCCCCTACTCCCAGTATAATTTGGCCATCATCGCCAGGGAAGTTGCCAGGGCTGGCTGAGAGGCTTGGGTTCCCCCGTCAGTTGATCCTGCCAACCTCCAAGCCTTGGTGGAGGCAATTGAAGATGAGGGGTTCGATGCCGAGGTCGAGGGAGGAGGTGCCGAGGGAGGAGGTGCCGAGGAGGCTGATGCAAGAGTTGAACAAACTGTCCCTCCTCCCCTTGATGCCGCCACCCTGGAATTTCTGGAAAAGCCTTTTGAAGATGCACAGACTTAGGATTTTTTCTTTTCCCTTTTGTTGTAATAGCTTTAGGACTTGTAATTTCTTTTGAATATTAATGAAAATGTCCCTTTGCTTCAACTCATGTGTTGTTTTGATGAATTGTCTGCATGCTTGTTTGTAAGCTATGTACAAGTACATGAATAGCTGTGGGGAGGAAGTCAAGGAGGGTCCCTCATTCCCCGGTTACAAAGTGAGTTGTCAGGCTAAGGTGAAGACCTTCGGTCTTGACCACACTTCATGTCGTATAAGCCGAGGATGGGCTCCTCGGCTTTGACTGTTGGTGATTTCTTCTTTTTTGTCTCCTTATGCCGAGGAAGATGACTCATGCATAGGTTTCAGACGTGATGCCTGTTAGTCGTAGTTACAAGGTGCTTCCTTATCTTGACGTAAGGCAAGCCAATGGGCCGAGGAGAAGTCCTCGGACTATTTGATCCTTGTAATCCTTGAATCGAGGCGGACCCTCGTCAGGATGTAAGGTAAGCCAGCATGTCGAGGGGGGATCCTCGTGTTTACTGTTAGGAACCTATAGTCATTGAGTCAAGGCGGACCCTTGTCAAGACGTAAGGCATGTATTTTGAAGAGTCGGGGATAAGTTCCTCGTCTTCCGGTGTTTGTGTCAGGAGTTTGATATTTTCCTTTCATGTAGGAAGAAGTTGCTTTCATAAACTAGAACGCGATTACATCAAATGCAATCCTATCAAACTGGAAATGGGAAACTAATCTATTACAAAATGAACTAGACTAATGATAATACTTTCGAAGATTGTCGGAATGCCATGGATGTTTGAGATCCTTCCCCTCCTTAGTCTTCAATCTGTAGGTTCCCTCACGAATGACTTGAGTGATGATATAGGGACCTTCCCAATTTGGGGAGAGCTTGTTTTGTTCTGCCTTCCGACCAATTGCCTCAATTTTTCTAAGTACTCAATCGCCAACTTGGAATACTCTTCTAATGAATCTCTTGTCGTGATATGCCTTGGTCCTTTGTTTGTAGTTTACCATCCTCATCTGTGCAGCTAGTCGTTTTTTGTCTGTCATGTCTAGGTCTAGGAGCCTATTAACCTTATTGACTTGCTCATCGTAATGGGAGTTTCTCACAGTGGGGATGGCCATTTCAGCTGGTGCCATAGCCTCGGAACCGAAGGTTAGTACGAATGGGGTTTCCTCGGTTGGCCCCCGGGTGGTTGTGTGAACAGCCTATAAGGCTAGGGGAAGTTCGTCCAACCATCTGCCCTCGCGTCCTTCAAGGTTCTTGGTAAGGGCTATTAGGACCAGTTTATTGGCAGCTTCTGCTTGACCGTTTCCTTGTGGTCTGCTAACTGATGACTTTGCGTGGCGGACTTTGACTCTTCCCAATTCTGTTGTAAATGCCGTAGAAAATTGGAGTCCATGATCAGAAACAATTGTATGGGGGTGTGAGTATTCCAATCCAATTCGCGTTCCCTTTTTAGGTGCATTTTAAATGATAAAATCGCACTAAGGAGCGTTTTGGTAAATTCCCGGTCCGTTCCGAGATTTTCGGGAACTTTTTATAAGTTTCCCGCGAAGGAAATGTTTTTTAGTATTTTTCCCGGACAAAAGGACCTAAAAGGAATAAATCAGTTTGGACCTCTTGGGAATTAACCCGGAATGTTCCAGAATCTGATTTTGGCGCAAGAATCGGTTATGGACGTGGCCCGTCGTGCGACAGCTTGAAGCATGGAAATTGGAAGCGTTGGGTCGTGCGACAAATTGAAGCTTATTCCCAATCTAAGTATAAATACCAATGTGCGTTCATTTGAAAAGGGGCCTCTCACATAACACACACACAGACTCACAATCCACACACAGATAACAAAAACAACACTCACAGCCTCTCTCTCCTCTCTCTCTTTCTCTCTCTAGCCGGAATTGCCTTGCTCCTCCCTTGCGTCGTCTTCTTCTTCTCCGATCTCTTCTCAGTCTCCTCCCTAACCTAGCCCTCTCCCTCTCCCTACCAAATCCCTCACCGGCGACATCCTCCAAATCCGACCTCAACCTCTTCTTCCCCGATCCAATCTACTCCAATTTCCCCCACAACCAAACAACAACCGAAACCTTCCCCTGATTCCTCCAACTTACCGGCGACCTTCAAACCCAATCTCCGCCCTAGCCTAACTCTCTCCCACCGGAGATCAAACCCAACCTTAACCTCTAATCAACCGGCGACAACCCTCCAATCTCAATCGCTACCCAAAGCCTACAACCACTGACCGCTTCCCCTGTTGTCCTAGCCCTAAGCCGTTAAACCACCACCGTCCTCAACAAAACCAATCACAACCTCCAAGCCGTTAACCGCCACCGTTGCATCACCAATTTCCGGCCACCACATCTCCCAATCGCTTAGTCTCTCTCTGTCCAATTTACAGCGAATTGGAAACAAACACCTAAAGTCTCCCTCAATTTCCTCTGTTCCTGGTTTATTCATTTCATACGCATGTACTGGAAGTGTCAAGTTGCTGAGTCTGGGATTCGAATCTGTTCCGGAGCCGATTAGAAGAATTCGATACCTAACGTGGTATAGAATTCGTGGACTACGAGGGTAACGATCCGTTTCTATCTCTCTCATTTATTTACTGCTTATTTGTTTCATTGCATAATTATTCCCGGACTTGATAATTGGACTCCATCCGTCCTCAATTATCAAGTCCCAACTGCCGATCTCTCTGTTTAATGTGTTTAGTTTGGTATTATTGATATTCATAGTGTGATTGTGTGGGATTTGTTGTTTATTGGCCAAGGGAGTGTGGATATCCCTATATCCACATCCCCTTGGTCGATTCATTATAAATTCGTTGGTTTCTGAATTGTTTGGTTATTGTGTTGGGATCTGAATAAATTTCTGTTGTTCCTGATTTCAATTTGTAAGGTCTCTGCAGACTGGCATCGATGTGTCATGCGACACAATTGACCATCTAAGGTCCTGTGTCACGCGACACATGTAACCAATCTGCAGCTGATCCATTTCAGTTGTAACCCGTATTCAGTCCTCGATGTAAAGTGGGATGTGGCCTCCCAGAGTCAATGGCTTACAAATTGTAATTCCCCTTGTTGAGTAATAAAACAAAGCACTCTTATGCATTTTACACATATCTTGTCATACACACTTCGCACACACATTGGAATGAATTGAATGTTGAACAATAGAAAGACTCGTCTACGGACGAGGCGTGTTGGGTGAACTCTCGGTTCTTCCCAACACGTAACTTGACCCCCGAACCCATTTTCTCTCTCAAAAAGGTTTTCAATGTTTCCTCTTAAAAACGGCGTGGCGACTCCTTTATTTTTTTTCGGCGAGCGCACATTCAGGGGGAGACCAAATCGGCACCACATGTAGTCGTGGACAAAATTGATTGCATTTTCTTTCGTTATCTTTGCTAATGCCTTGGCTTCTATCCACTTGGAGAAATAATCAACAGCTACTATCACATACTTGCAATTACCACGGGCGGGAGGGAAGGGTCCGATGATGTCGATCCCCCACATATCAAATGGCCACGTAGGTATTACAAGCATTTGCTCAACTGCCGGTAGTCTAGGAATATCGAAGAATCTTTGGCACTTGTCATATTTTCTAACATAGGCGTGCGCATCCTCCCTCAGGTTTGGCTAGTAGTAACCTAGCGAGATGATTTTGTCGGCTAAGGTTCTGGCCCCCGGGTGTCCGCCGCAAACACCTTCATGTACTTCCGCCAAGAGATTCTCAACTTCCTTGGGATAGACACACCTTAGCAGGGGCTTGGTGAAAGATCTTCGGTAGAGGACTCCGTTCATCACAACGAACCTTGGTGACCTCTTTTTGATAAGTTTGGCTTGTGCTTCATCTTCCGGAAGTTGGCCCTTCTCGAGGTAGTTCATGTAGTTATTGATCCAGCATCTCTCCTCTCCATCTAGGAGCATGATTTGTAACCTCTCATACGCAGGTTCCTCAGCAAAAACTACGTATGGATTGGTCTTAGACTTAGACACATCCATAGTCGCTAGTTTAGATAGAACGTCTGCGATTTGGTTGTCTTCCCTGCCTATTTGCTTGAGTTCAAAGAATTCCATCTTCTTTGTCATGTCTAGGACCAGATCTCTATATTTGGTAAGGGTGGGGTCTTGGGTGTTATACTCTCCCTTTACTTGTTTGACAACTAGTTGGGAGTCACAGAATGTCGCCACCTTGGTTGCTCCGTAGAAGGTAGCCAACTCGATACCAAATATTAGAGCTTCATATTCAGCTTGATTGTTGGAGGCAGGGAACTTGAATCGGATGATGTCTTGCATGGTGTACTCTCCTTCCGGGCTTGCTAGTACAACTCCAGCTCCGCTTCTTTCCTTTGTAGCCGATCCGTCTGTGTACAAGATCCAACAGTTGGATGGGAGTTCGATGGGAGACTCTTCCTCTTCCGCAGTGTTTTGCTTACGGGAAATGGGGAGGTGGTCACCCATAAAGGCGGTCTCAACCATGAAGTCAACCAAAGGCTGGGCCAGGAGGGTCTTCCTTGGTTGGTAAGTGATATCAAACTCAGTAAGAGCGATTGACCAATTTAGGAGACGTCCGGAGCCGTCCAACTTATGCAGGATCTTCTTCAATGGTTCATTGGTGTAAACAGTGATAGGATGCGCAGAAAAGTAGGCACGTAGTTTCCTTGAGGCAATAACTAGGGCGTACGCTATCTTTTCCATGTTGAAATATCTGCTCTCCACATCAGATAATGCCTTGGAGACATAGTAGACGGGCTTTTATGTTCCTTCTTCATTCCGAACTAGAACAGCTGCGACTGCATGATCAGTGGCGGCTAGGAATACATACAGCATCTCACCGGTAATCGAACTACTAAGCAAGGGAGGGGAACCCAAGTACTCCTTCAACCGGAGGAATGCTTCAGAGCATTCAGGAGTCCAAGAGAAGCTCTTGGTACCCTTCAAAACCTTGAAGAAAGGCAGTGATTTTTTGGCAGATTTGGCTATGAATCTTCCCAGTGCCGCTATTCTTCCATTTAATCTTTGAACCTCCTTGATGTTGGTAGGTTCCTTCATGTCAATTAGTGCCTTGATTTTCTCGGGGTTTGCCTCAATTCCCCTTTGCGATACCATGAAGCCCAAGAACTTTCCAGCTGTCACCCCAAATACACACTTACTTGGGTTTAGCTTCATGTTGTTGGCTCGGAGGTTGTTTATTGTCTCTTCCAAGTCCGGGGTGTGACTGCCCTCCTTGGTCTTAATGACCATATCATCGATGTAGGCCTCCATGTTCCGGCCTATTTGTGCGCCAAATACTTGATTCACCATCTGTTGGTACGTGGCACCCGCATTCTTGAGCCCGAAAGGCATCATAACATAGCAATAATTTCCCCTAGGTGTTTGGAAGACCGTCTTTTTGATGTCCTCTTTCGCCATTTTGATCTGATGATAGCCTGAATAGGCATCTAGGAAACTGAGTGTTCGGTGTCTAGCTATGGAGTCAACCAACTTGTCAATTCTGGGGAGAGGATAACTATCCTTAGGGCAGGCTTTGTTAAGATCGGTGAAATCGATGCACATTCGCCACTTCCCATTTTGCTTCTTAACCATCACCACATTGGCCAACCATACGGGGTACTTTACTTCTCGAATTATTCTGGCGTTAAGTAACTTTTGCACCTCTTCTTTTATAGCTTCCTCCTTGTCTCTTTCGAAATTTCTCCTTGTCTGTGAGATAGTTTTCGCCAATGGATCAACTTCCAAGCGGTGGAGTGCTACTTCCTCATTGATCCCTCTCATGTCCTCAACTCTCCAAGCAAAGACGTCGAGACTATTTTTCAAGAGGGAGATGATTTCTTCCTTCTCTTCCGGAGATAGCTGGCCCCCGAGTTTGATTTTTTGCTCAGGATAGTCAGGATTGATGACCACTTCTTCCGGTTTGTCCACAGGCTCCATTTCAGGACCATCTCGAAACTCCAGGGACTCGATGATGATTTCTCTAATTCTCCTACCCTCATTGTTATTCACATTGAGGCCCTCCTTTTCCATTAGTTCATCAACGTCGAGTGGATCGACCGTCCTCAAGTCATGGTTGGCCCCCGAGTTCTGGCCGTCGACGAGAATGGGATCTTCCTCAGAGACGGATGGAACTATGCCTTGGTCAGCTGCAATTTCTAGGACCATAGGCTCTTCATCTAGGACCTCACGGATATAGCTCACCCTAGAGCTGGTATGGGTGGCTTTCAGAGATTTAGAGATTTTGATATTGTCCTCAGGGGTGTCTATCTCCACACTCTTAGACTTTTTCCGACTTTTCACGACATGCTCCAAGAAGTTCTTGGAGGTCGCCCTCACGCATCCAATTCCAGAACGAGTAGGAAATTTGACTCGTTGGTGAGGAAGGGAGGCGACCAACCCAAGTTTTGCTTGACTTGGAATGCCCAGTATTGCATGATAGTCGCTTGTTAGATCCATGACTACGAAGGTGACGGTAGCCGTGGATCGAAAGGGATGTTCGCCAATTTCCAGTTCCAGCTAAACAGTTCCCTTGGCACCAACTTTATGGTTGGTGAAACCTTCCGTGATAAGGCTCCAGTGAGGTATCTTTCAGGCCCATCTGTTGGACGGCGGAATAATATAGAATATCGCGGGAGGCCCCCGTGTCAACAAGTAGTCTTTCAGATTCCACATTATCAATTCGACCCTTTATCACCAAGGGTTGTTCACGGGCAGCACGACTCCCAGCCAATTCGTTAGGAGAAAAGCTAATCACCTCTTCCGCTTTATGAACCCAAGCAGGGACGTGGTATACCTTGCTTAGTTCATGGATTTGGTTCCTTAGCTGTCTAGTGGAGACTGTCTCTTCTCGGATCACATGCAGCTTGGCCCTAGGAGGTCTTTGTTCTCCATCTTCGCTCTTATCATCATCTTCACTTTCCCCTTCCTTCCGCTTTTGCTTGCTATCTTTCTTCATGACATAGCGGTCTAGCTTTCCCTCGTCAACCCACCTTTGGATCATTTTCTTGAGGGCTTAACAGCCTTCAGTATTGTGACCATGGTCCTTGTGGAAATCACAGAATTTGGAAGTGTCACGAGGGAATTTTGGTTTATTGCTCAGCGGACGGGGTGGTGGAAGGTTGACTAGCTGCATGATTTCCGTGATGGGTTTGGTAAGGGGGTAAATACTTCAGGTTTCTCAGTGCTTCTTGTTTTATTCTTTCCCTTGGATCCCTTACTATTCCCATTATCATTGTGGCGAGTGCCAGCCGCTTCTGGTTCCGCCTTGTCAGATCCCCTTTTCTTGCTTTTATCCTCAACCATTGCAATGGCGTAAGCCACGTTGTACAATTCAGACTTGGATTTAGGTTCTCGGGCGAAGATTTCATAGATGAGGGGACCGGATTTCAATCCGGAATTAAAACAAATAATAACCTCCCTGTCAGTGAGGCTTTCTTCCACTTGTTCTGCCATCTTACGGAATAGATTGTAGTAACTGAGGGTGGTTTCATTCTTGGATTGCTCGATGTTGGCAAGATCGATCAACCTCATCTTTCTCCTTCCAGCAATGGCAAAGTGGTCTAAGAACATTCTCCTCATGCCTCTCCAGCTATCGATGCAACCTTTTTTCAGCTCACGGAACCAGGTCAAGGCTGTTCCGGAGAAGGTGCTCGCGAAAGCTTTACAGAGCATGTCATCAGCTTTGGTGAGGAGGTTCATGGTTTGTTCGAAGCTTTGCACGTGGTCCTTCGCATCTGTGGTTCCGTTGTATTTCTCAAAACTTGGGACCTTGAAGTGAGGATTAGGTGGTGCATCGGTTATCCTCTGAGAGAATGGACGAGTGGACCAGTCGTAATCATCATTATCAACCTTTTTTCCCATCTCCATGTCATCAAGTCGTTGTTTCAGAAGTTCCCATTGTTTGGCGTCCACTCCCTTGTCAATGCTAGAGTGAGTGCTGCGTTGGGAGCTTCGAGTTGACTTATCTCTAGGGCGATCATTCACCCTACTGTGTCCTTCGTCATTTCGGTGGCTGCTATGTTTAGATGGTGCTTTATTTTGCTTTTGCTCCAACTCGTGGCCACCAAGTAGCATTCTGTATGGCTCTGGAGTTCTCGGCCGTACAAACTCACGATGATGAGGACGGGGGGAATCTCTATTAGGACGAGTAGGGTCATGGCGAGGTCGGCGCGGCTGAGGTGAGCCGGGACGACGAGGTGCCATAACGAGATGCGGAGGTGACATATGCTTGGTTAGACTGAGCCTCGTCCTTAGGTCCCTTGAGTTCACTTCCTGTTCCCTGGAACTCAACTGGCTTCTTAGGTTAACCACCTGGTCTTTCTTCTGATTGTTATGCCAAGGATGGGGAGGATCTCGGAGGGCCGGCTTAGGTGGTACAGCAGGATCGAGGGGAGGACCTCGTCGCTCACCCTACTCCCTTCCACGAGAGTTGCCCATCGACGGCAACATAAACTCAGCCATGGAATTGTCTAGATCCAATTGCAAAAGAGCAGCCTGTGTCTCATACATTCTTTACAACGTCTCCATCTGCCTATGTAACAGTGTACGTCGGTCAACGGGCTGAGTGCCTTCTGCTTGGCCGA
Source organism: Adenophora triphylla var. japonica (assembly GCA_022495995.1). Lineage (NCBI taxonomy): Eukaryota > Viridiplantae > Streptophyta > Magnoliopsida > Asterales > Campanulaceae > Adenophora > Adenophora triphylla. Next base: position 71,461 of record JAFEMH010002262.1, on the reverse strand, counting down.
CGTCGGCATTCTTCGTCGCCTTCCTTCCCATTCGTTTCCCCCGAGGACGAGTAGGACGAGGAAGGTTAGCACCTTCTCCCTCGACAGTTGGCTGCCCCATGGAACGAAGAGTCATGGCGAGGAGAGGTGGTCCTTCAGGCTGAGGTGGAGGAGGAGGAAGCACCTCAACATTCGGGTTGGCCCCGTTCACTTGAGTCTGCTCCTCGGCGGTAACACTTGTAAATCGTCCGTCCTCCATTGCAAATCAACAATTACAATAAACAAATTACCAATTGGGCGAATTTACCAATAATCGAGATTTCCAGCCAAACTTTGGGGCAAAATTCAACGCCAAAACGAAATTGCAGATCGCAATTTGACAACGCCAAACTTTCCGGCCAAAAACGCTAGTTCCAAGCAAAAACTGGGCGAATTCCGGCTGAATCTGCAGAATCCGGCCAAAATTGGAACAGAGCCAAACGGAACGGATTTTTCCGTTGAATCAAGAACAATTCCGGCAAGAATAGGCTTCAGGCAAACTTTTTCCAGGCCAAACAAAGGGTGTTTGAATCGATTTCCCGGCAATGGAACCAATTGATGATGCCAAAATCGTCAAATCAGCCCAAATCCAAGCGATCGTTTGCTCCGGAGATTGCTAGGCCTGAAAATAAGACAAAACACGTAAACTAAGCCGGGGCTTGACCGGCGAAGGCCCTCCGGCGTGAGAATAAATCACGGTTTTGTGGTGAGAAACTAAATTGACAGAGTTTCTGTATGTAAAAAGTAACGTACCAAATAATGTGCTATATGACTTGTATTTATAGGGATGGATTGATAGAATCCATGTTGAATTGAACTTGTAAAGAGATAAGATATGATCCTAGGAGGATTATATCTGTTAAGGAGTCATTGTTTGACTTGAATTGATGTAGATGGTTACAATCCTAATTGGATAATAACTGTTGAATTCTTGTTTGAATAGGACTGTTCAATCTGCTTGCCGGATGGCCGAGGAACACAAATGCTTTATCTCGGCGTTTGTGTGTAACCCGAGATGCATGCTTTTGCTTCCTCGTCAATTGATGATCTGCCAACATATGAATATGCCGAGACGCATGATTCTGTATCCTCGACATATGAAGATATGCCGAGGTAGGAACTTTTCTCTCCTCGTCGTCTATGACCTCTCGGAGCCTGATGAGCCAAGGAAAGTGGTATGAAGAGCCCATTGATAATGTTAAGGCTGAGGAAAGACCTCTCGGCATACGAGGAGGGTATCCTCGGCACTTGTAATTGGGGCATTTATACTTGTATATTGGGCCTTGATTGGCTTTGTTGATGACGAGGTACGAGACCGAGTTAGCCCATGGTTGCTTCCCATAACTTATATATGGATTATGTTTATAGCCCAATCCATTTGGGCTCAACCCGGGCAAGCCCATTTTCGTATCTCGGTTTATACTGTTCAATATCCATGAAATTGAAATATTTTGAAATCAAAATCAGATGAAGCACACACAAACAATGCGCACACACACAAACGCACACACACTAACAACGCATCCAGATATGAAAAATCCAAACCCATATCAAAGGTGATGAGCTCGATGTCATAGGATTAACGACGTTTTTCTTTTTCGATGAGGTCGTGAATTTCTGAGTCGACGGTGGAAAGGGTGATGTTCCCCAATCGTTGACGGGATCCGTTGCAGAGTTTCACTACCTTAGAGAGAGAAATGACGGTGGAAAAGATGGTAAATGGACGACCTGGACGGAGGTAGGGAGGGGGTGCGGGAGGCGCTGAGGGCAGCTGATGAAGTGAGGAAGGAGCATTGGGGGAAAATGGGAATGAAGGTCTGCAACCGGGTGGATTGAGAGAGAGAGAGAGAGAAACAGAGGTGGGCACAATAAGGTTATTAGTTTTAATTTTTTTTCTTTGGAACTTTTTTATTAAAATCCTTTAGTTTATCATTATGCAATTTTACCTTTAATCTCCACATCAGGAAACATTTTCTATTGATGATTCCATGTAAGCAAAAATGTCATATCACTATGACACATCAGCGAGTTTAACGGATTTTTAAACGGTTGTTAAATGGAGGGACTACATTATCCTTAAAATGATAGGTTAGGGATTATTAAGTAAAAAATAATTATTTACGAATGAAAAGATAAAACTTAAAGTACTTTAGGGATGAAAAAGGTACTTTTCTCTAATAACAACTAATATTAAATAGAATAAAGCAAATATTGAGTACAAAAGTTACCATCTATAGAGCTTTAATATAACAGTTAAATTTGCTGTGTGAAGTGACTCGGATGTCGGATTGAGCACGGCTCCTACCGAGCATATGCTCCCACGAGCTGATATGAGCGATAATGATTTGTCCATCTACTCGTGCTCGACCGATGAGATGAATTTCAATATTTTCTTGGATTTGTCACAGGTTTGAGCCAAGGAAGAAAGATTATTGGTATTTGGCTGAATCAGGTGGGGACTGAAATTAAAACACATAAGTTATAAAAGGTAACAAATGAGCAAACAATTTAGGGCTAACTCTAATTTTGAAGATTTAATAATTTCTCAAACTTCCGCTGCAGCCTGTTAAAAAAAAATCCCTAAAACAACTCAGAAACTCAACCACACCTAGGATTGTTAATCGGACGGTTAAGCCGACTCGCATAAATTAGGGCAAGACAAAGTATGTTTTATCTGGCATGGACTATAATTTTAGTCCTTAATTTTAATTTAACCGGGCTTCATCATAATCCAACTAATCCTTAATACGAGATTTGTTATATAGGTCCGTAAAATTATTGAGTAAACTCGTAATGTTTTATAACTTCAAAATTATTATCAATTGAAATGGCTCTACTGGCCTAAATTTATACACATATTTGTAAGTGCTCCAATTTGAGCTTGTTAGAATTTTCGTTAGAAAATTAACGAAAGTTATAACATTTCTAACAATTCCTAACAATCCTAACTTTTCTAACAAAGTGAGGGTAAAATGGGCATTGTTATTTAAGGTTAAACCTCAAAAAGAATCTCAAAAAGCAAAACAAAGGAAGAAAACCAAAAATAGAAATGGCTGGAAACATAAAGCTACATTAATTTGAATTTTCAAAAGAAATATTCCTCTTGTCCAAAGCCTGGAGCTGCATTTAATGAACAGTGCACGCGAAGGGACTTATCCGCGCGGACATCTTTGCATATTTCAAAGGGCTATAAATTGAGCCCTCCAGTCACAAAAATAAGGAGCCACAACACCAATTGCACCGAACCTCTGGCGAAATATAGAGAGAAAACAGTGAGAATTCTTCAAGAATTGTCACCATTTTCTCTCCAATCTTTCCCAACTCACACTCATCCACTCACTCTCATATTTAAGCCTTAAACACTCATACACTCAAGCCAAAAACTCAAGAACACAAGAAAGATTGGTAAACCCTCCTTCTCCTTACCTTAAACTCCAACCATGCATGCATTTGCAAACTACAAAATGTAGTTCTTTCATCTTCTTGCTTTAGATCTAAGAAGATCACCATGGAAGACCATCTCCATGGATGATCTTCTACAAAGATCAAAATTATTTTCAAGTTCTCTTACTTTCTTGCAAAGAAAACTCATTTTCAAAACCCTAAAAACCATTTTCAAGCATCAAATCTCATTTTCAAAGGATAAAAATCCCTTCCCAAGCAAATGAAATGCTTAGTCCTAATGTACCCCAAGGATGGTTTGGTATAGTTGATTCACCACTAAAATGTCAAGTGATCACTAACCAAAACCTAGGGAAATGGGGACAAGCATGGATGCAAAACCCCCCTTAAAATCATATTTTCTTTCTTGAGAAGTTGCTGTCCAGTAGCAATTTTCTCAGACCTCAGTCCATGGTCTAATTTTTTGGACACAGATAAATGTGGAATTTGGTGTTGACTACAAAACACTTTTTGTAGCCAACATCCAGATATTTCCAGACATATTTTTACTTTATTTTTTGGGTGAGTAAAACTCCTCTTTTCAAATTTTCTTTCAGAGGCTAGTTCATCAGCTTCTGGGAATCCAGATCTCATATCTGAGGTTTCCAGAAGGTTTTGACCCCTCAAATCTTCTCCAAAATGGAAAATTCCTTCGCACAAATCTTATTTAAGGTGTCTGGAACAACTTTCATTCTCTGAGTTTATCCAGATTATGAAGTTTTAAGACCCTTGAATCCATTTCAAAATCAAAGGTCCACTGCCTTTTTCATTCTGGCAGAAATGGCTCTCAACTTCAAAAGGTCTTTTGAGTACCAAATCTCAATCCAAAAATCTTCCAAAAAATCATGGGATCAGTTTAAAGTCTTAAAAAGATATCCCAATTTTTACTTTTCTGAGTTTCAACTTATTTTGGCCAAAACACACACACACACACACACACAAATGATTTTCAGCTTGGAAGACTCGTTTCACGAGGCATTCGAGTGCACACTAACGTCCTTCCCGGCGTGTAACATGACCTCCGAACCCAAATTTCTGATCTCGGGCTTTTTCAAAGTTTTGGCCCTTAAAACAAAAATGGCGTGGCGACTCCGTTCTTTTTCCGGGTCTTATTTGGTTTTTTTTCAAAGAAACGCGAAAAATCGAATTCCTCTTCCGCGAAAATGGCGACACATCATCACGGTGGCGACTCATTTGGGGACTAAGCTTTTTTAAAAAAAAATGGTATTTGGGATATTGGTGGAAACCATTAAACTTCCCGTTATCGCCTCCTAACACGAGTCGGGGATAAATTGTGGTTTAACAATCCCACGTACCGGTATCACCGTTTTCAAAAAAAAAAAAGAAAAAGCTTTTGAGGGTCAAGCTTCCGTCCCGGCTTTGAAAATCATTTTTGTGTGTGTGTTGATTTTTGCACAGTTTTCGTGTTGTTTTGGCCGCCTCGGAGAAAGTCAAAATTTTGACTGTCGGAATAATGTCCCTAACTGTCGGAATTTTCGTGCTTACGTACTTATGTGTTCATTAAATTTCAAAAAAAAAAATTTCAAAAAAAAAAAGGATTTTCAAAAAAAAAGAAAATTTTCAAAAAAAAATCATGCATCATATTTTTAAGACACATAAAAAAATCTCTATTTTACTCAGAAAAAGAATATAGACTGCTTGCACACTACGCGCACGTGACCGTACACTTCACACTACGTCCCTAACTCAGGGAAATCCTTGTTGCGGTCCGTTTGGTCTTATTACGTCTCTCGGATGAGCACAGGCCTACCCAAACATCCCATGGAGCCTCGTGTCGACCATGCACTTGTCCGTGACACACTTTGTCCGAGACCCGGTTGGTTTTAGTGCAGTACGTGTCATGCCTGTACGTGTATAGACCTTTCCTTTCAAGCCTTTGTCGGCATACCGACTCAATATCTTTCGGGGTCCACTAATCGGTCGAAGTGCCGGTTTTCCGCCGCGGACTTTGACCAAGATATTGACCGGCGCCTTGACTTCGGCTCGGCGCACAAATTATACACGACTCCCGGCATTGACCTTTGAGTCATCAAGGATTAATGATTATTCCATGCCTAATTACGGCCTAATTGACAACAAATCAAGATCAATCGTGGACATTTATCAGTCCAAATCATGCCGACTTTTCGTCGAGCCCTCGGACATGATCTTGACTCTTGACGTCAGCTTTGTCCATAATTTACATCGACTGCTCGTTAAGACTCGATTACCCGCCAGACTTTTCGGATCGTTTTTCTTTCGGTCGGTGGGACCCGCTTGCCCTATAGGACCCTCGCCGGGCATCCGCCTGGGAGGTCGAAATACGGGTGGAATACGAGGGGCTTATAGACGTAGTGACGGGGCCCACGATCCGGGATCGAGTAGTTTGCGAAAAAGAAGAGCAATCTTTTCCAACCGATTAGGTTAATAAAACATGTTTTAAGTAAACGTGAACAAATAAGCGCATGTTGCATGAGCCTAAAGCCCAAACACCTACCCTCCTTCCATTCCCAGACATCGAACCTTCGTGTCCTTTCCCCGCGACTCCGCACAAAGCTTGGTTTCGGGCACCGGGTCACCGTTTGATTAGTTGGGAAGAGTCAAGCGCATCGTCGGCTTCACCGTTTGTTCCGACTCCGGGTTTGAGAATGTACGCATCGGCCCGGTAATGATGGGGATAACGTCACTCCGCCTCCGGGACCCCTCGGACGAGCAACGGTGGAATCGGTTAGCGAGAACGAGATGAGGTTACGACAGGAAGCACGGCTAAACGGCCTTATGGAGGCTATTAAGAGTCACGGTCGGCCGCCGGCCTCAATCCGGATGGCACCTTCACCGTGGAAGAAGACGAGGATGCCAACCCCACTCTCGGTCGCCACGATTACACCGGGATGCCGCCACCCACCTCCTATGGTGCCACTACGAGAACCCATGCTCCTCGATTTTCGGGTCGGCCCGGCTCCCGACCACGAGACCACCGGATCCATGCGGCAGACGGCCTGAATCGGTGGGGGCAAAATCGGTACGGAATGTCTTCTCATGGTTGGGGCTATCTCGGAATGCCACGGCTAATCGGGATCCCGCCTCGGTTCGGAACCGATCAATCCGGACCTTCGCGGCAACGGCCACGGTTCGGAATGCCGCCAACTTGGTTACGGGCCACGATCGGGAGCCCCTCCTCGAGCAGTACTAGTTGTTGCTCCTCACACAAATCCATTCCTCACTCGAGACTTCTATGGGTTACCAAGCCTCCATCCGGTGTCATCCGAATCACCGGGACCGCAGTACCCCGGGCTACACACCTTCACCACGAGGCGGCCATGCAATTCAACAATCAGGGACGGCGGCCCGCACTCGAAGCCTACTTACGGGCCCCACTCTGGAAATCCAAGTTATCCGGCCACATCGGGGCTGCCTCCACCTACTTTGCCGGTTGAAAATCAACGGCAAGCCGCGAGGTTCTATCCTTTTGCTCGAGGCTCCTACTCATGCTCCCGGGGTAACTCGGCCGGGACGGAGGTTTTCACCTACGTCCGGATCGGCCGTTCCCTCCACGATCTGCCTCCGGTGGTAGCTCCTCTCTCTAGCTCGGCCGCTAGCTTGAATGCCATGGTTCCGCCACAAGACCCTCATCGGCACAGTTCATGGAACAACACAAGGAAATGAAAGCGCGAATCGGCGGGCGGCGCAGAAGTACGCCTTCCGGCCTACGGACCGGACTCCATTGTTCCTACTGCCCCACAAATTCGTGATGCCTAATCTGGATCTCTTTGATGGGGCTGCATGCCCGAAAACCCATTTGGACACATATACCTTGGCGATGAAAGCGAAAGGATGTACCAATCGGCGGTTAGGCGACTATTTGATCTATCCTTGAAGTCAGTGCCTTAAAGTGGTTCTTCCGTTTGAAACACGAAGCCGGGGCTACATGGGACCGAGATTACCAATGCCTTCACGAGAAAAATATAAGGCGAACTTGGAATGGGAAACAAATAGGGTTGACCTACAAACAACGGTGCGGCGTCTGATGAGAATGTTGGGGACTTTTACAAGCGGTGGAATACGAAACTCGGTGAAATGGCCATCCCTCCTTCCGAAGAGGAACAAGCTGGACATCTTCCGGTCATGCTTGAAACCACATCGAGAGCCTCCCTCGGTCACTTCCCATACTCGCACTTACGGGCCATGGTTAACTCTGCGGCTAAGTTTGAAAAGGCCTACAATCGGCCGGCCATTTGCACTGCCTACGAGATATCGGGCTCCTCCTGCAAACACGCCCCTGCTCTGCTAAAGGCAAAGAGATGATTCACTATGCGGGACGGGAATGTAACAACACGACTCCTTTTGCTCCCCGAAAACCAGTAGAGCCCGGACCACGGGTCATGAATCTCGAAAACTTTGGAATGCCTCTGAATGACATCTTTAGGGGGCTGGTGAAAGAAGGCTTCTTTGCGGCCTTTGGAGAATTTCCAACCCGAAATCCGAATGCTCCGTGGATACTACAAAGTATTGTGCTTTTCATCAAGCTCACGGACATCGGCCGACAAGCTGCTTTACTCTGAAAAAGGCAATCCGGGGGCTAATAGAGCAAGGAAAGTTGGAAGGCCCCGAAGGGGCCTAACACGATCAAAAATCCTGCCAAGGAACCATAATCGAGGTGAATATGATTGAATGCGGAGAATCTTCGCATGCCCGGGAAGATGCTTGATGAAGGTCCCCAAATACCGTGGCCAACCTCGTCGAGGATCTGGTCGGATTCCCCTCGGCCTTGAGGATATCGAGCGAATCAACCCATCTTGGTCTCATGTCGGAGACTCCTTGCAAGAATACGAGGCCCGCTATTTCTCGGATGAAGGGAAGGCCAATCTTGAAGAATTTGAAGTACATTCGGTCAAAATATGAGAGGACCATTTACACAAGATGGTTAGAACAATCGAGAAGAATCGAACAAGAAAGCTTAGGCGGGCGCTGTCTTGGGGCTTATCGGCAAAGAGGCCGAAGAGCATGCGGAGCTAGTACACTTCCTAAGCGGCTATTGGAGAAGTCAAATACGACCCGAAGGCGGTGGCGAAGAATCGAGAGGAGGAAGAACCCTTCTACATTCTACACAGTGTTAAATACGTGCCACCCCTCTCACTCTTCCCCGCAATTTACGGGAGGAGAAGGCGAGTCACAATTGCCACTTAGGGAATGGGAACATATGACAATTTTGCGGTGCACGCACCCATATTCCCCCAACGGGTTTGATCGGCGTTCCCTCTCGGCGAAATCCCGGTAGTATGGGAAGAAGATTAGATGACAGCGATGATGATGATGATGACGAGTGAAGAGTCAGCGAGGCCCCGATCCGGAAACAATGCGGAACAATCATGCCGAAATGAGCCCATGGGAGCCGGGCACAATGGTTGGTTGTCGGCAAGTGACGATGAAGGACCACCGGAAAATGCAAGTCAAATGCCGGTAGGGGTGGACCCCAGGCGCACCTCGTAAGATGCACGTGCGGTGAATGTCCGGATACTTGAGAGGATGAGGGGGCAAAGCCCGCGCCCGGATCCGTACATATCACGAAATCCTAGAACACAACGTTCCTTATAAGAACTTTGGTGAATGGAAAGGGTTTATTGAAGCTTGAGTCGAGAATGGAGGGTTTCGGCCACCGGAAGATGAAGAATTCGTAAACGTTATCGGATCTTTTCTTCTTTCCCAGAACGGATGGCATAACAACCGTAAGGGTCACGGCCGGGCCGCTCGGCGCAGCGAGTGCACGCAATCAGCGAAAAGGGTTATCGATACGAACGTCTCCCAGGTGGCCTTCATACCTATGAATCCACATGACGCCTTCCTAATTGCTCCGAGTGCCGACAATGGACCCGGGTGCTCCTTATTTGGACACGAGATCTATCGGTTGCTACCTCAAACTCCGAAGAGGAACGTTGCCTATCCTTCACTTGTGGCTGCCCTACTTGCAAGATTGAAAGAAAAAGGATATACGATGAGATGGAGGCGTGATAGCCATAACTCGTGGGCCATCCAAGGGATGAAATCGAAAAGCCGCCGAGTCAGACAATAGCGACTCTTGTTGCATGATAACTATGAGCAAGGCCGGCCATGAGAGTGAATCGGAGGACGCCCTAGCTGCGTGGGCCATCGAGGGGCAACAACACAACCCCAAACCCAGCACGTGACTTGGGAAGCGGTTATAAGGGCCGCCCGGGAAGGAGCCGATGCGGCTCGGCCCCTCACTTTGTTGCTAGACTCCGTCGAACCGGTGGCCAATAGCCAAAAGGGCTCCCAGTTGACCTTAGCGGCATTGAAGAAATCCGGTCAAGAGACGGCGATGAGGAAGTTAATCTGTTGACCCGATGCAGGCGAGATCTTCCAGGAAATCCCAAGGCGAGATAAGAAGGCCACGAGATCAAACACCAAGAAGATCGCCGCCCTATGCTAAGGCAGTGAAACTCCAGGACCACGAAAAAGAGGATCCCGTGCTCACCCGGTTGAAGCAAACACGAGGCCAACATTTCCCTCTGGTCTCTACTCACCTCGTCCTATCCCCATAGTGAAGGCTGGAAGAAAGCTGGCTCGCACTCTCGTGCCTATTGATGCTACTCCCGATGATGTGGTACGGCTAATTGGAAACATCCATTACGGGAATATAATCACTTTCACGAGATCTCGACCTCCCTCAATTTGGGGCGATCATAACGAGCCTCTCTTCATCACGGTCCAATTGGATGAACGACGCCTCCCTCGGGTCTGGTTGATAATGGGTCGGAATGAACATTCTTCCGGCAAAGATCATGAGCTTGCTTGATATCAAGACTACGAGACTTGAAGCCTTCCTCCCTCACAGTCAAAGCTTACGACTCAACATCTCGGCAGTCCTTGGAGTCGCCACTTTAGACCTCTGGTTTGGACGAAATTGATACTGTGGAATTCCGGGTTATTGACATCCCAATCACTTTTAATGCCTTATTGGGAAGACCTTGGCTGCACCAGGTCAAGGGGTCGCCTCAAGCCTCCACCGGTGTGTGAAATTCGTCTCGAATGGGGATCGACGACCATTTACGGGGATTTAGTCACTTTGGAGGGCACGGATACGGGCGGAATACCTATTACGGAAATCAAACATGACGAGGAAGGTCTCATGCTAACGGGCTTCACGGTCGAGCCTCCCAAGGCCCAAGTGTGCAACATAGATCGACGGTCACTCGGGATAAAATCCCACCGGTCTTGAAAATGATGAGAAAAATGAGCTATCTACGGCCTCGGTGCAGGGAAGCACCAACAAGGAACTCACAAACTCATCGAGGTGAAAGGACGAGAATACTCGCCACGGCACAGGATATGAGGCCTCCTCGGTGGACCTTTGCAAAAGGAAAAAGATTTGAAGGCTGCCACGGGAAAGGTCCGGTCGACAACCCTAAATCTCTCCCCTTCGGTCCTAATTTGGTGACTACTTTGTAAAGGGTCCCACACAACCGGGAAACATCACGAGCCCGCTCCTACGGCGGGATGGCTAAAGCTACGAGGATAGCCTCAACAAGTTTAGAGGAACCAAGGCTAACCCGGTCCGTAGAATGTTCTGGACCTACCCAAGATACACAGGGCTACCACTACCATGAAGAGTGAGTATACCTTCGGGCGTGCGACACAGTGGAGCAGGTTCGAGAAGCTCACAACCACTATTCCCTCTTGCCCGGGGAAGATCCGAAACACGAATTCGGGCGACGGTGCCAAAAGCTAAGGCCACGGAATTTCCCTCGAGATGATTGGGATGGTGCAGTTATGCGGCAATTGTTCGAAGAAGAAGTCAGGTGCCGGACTGATTGATCTCGGCTCGGTCAAGAGATGATAGCGGCAATTGAGAAAGGAAAACAAAAACGGCCACGAGTTCGAGTCATGAGGCCACCAGCAGCAAAGCCGCTAAAAAATTGGGAAAACCTCTCGGGCCCGTCCGCGACCAAGGAGGAAATGATCACCAAGCTTGGATTGGTCCCCGTCCCTTTGTGTCAATCTAGGACAAGTCCTCCCGAGTCTCTCTTTGTTAAGATCGAGTCTCTAGGGTCGTCAGACGGCCTTACGCTGAAGACTACGAGTACGTAGCAAGCCTTGTATTCCTTTTCGTTTTCAATGAAATGACGAACCTTTCTGAGTATCCCTCGATTGCCACTTTAACTAATGATGAATTAATTAATAAAAAAATTTTTTAATAATAATTCATTAGATAAAAAAGCAGACACATTAAACGAAAAAAAAATCAAACAACAAAAAAAAAAATCTTTAAGCAGGTTGTCCGGAAAGAGGAAAATCGAGCCCAAGCTGCCGAAGAGATTTTGACGAGTGTGAATTTGGGAACTGCGGAAGAGCCTAAAGAGACGCAGATTGGTGATTTCTTCGAAGGAATCGGAAAGGATGCTCTGCAAAGTCCTACAAAATCCTCAATTCAAAGAAAGTTGCCCTCTTCATCAAAGAGAACATCATGTGCGAGATACATTTCGAGATAATGGATCCCACTTCGAAGGGAATGCGACGGGATCTTGGCGAATTCCGAATAACCCGTCACAAGTCATCTCCTTACGGGCCCCAAACCAACGGAGCCGTTGAAGCGGCAAACAAGACTCTGGAAAATATCATCAGGAAAATGGCTGTCGAGGCGAGAGATTGGCAGAAGTTACACCTGGCACTCTGGGGCTACGAGAACATCGGTCGAACGGCAAGCGGGAAACACCGTTTGCCCTCACATACGGAATGGAAGCCGTGCTCCCAATCGAGTGGAAATACCCTCGCTCCGCGTATCTTCGGAAAGCCGGATCAACGAGGTCGAATGGCTCAGTCGCCATGATGAATTGGCCCTACTAGATGAACGCCGATTGAAAGGCCATGGAACACATCCGAGCCTACCAAGGAAGAATGGCGAGCCTTCGACAAGAAAGTAAAGCATCGGGAGATCCGAGAAGGTGATCTCGTTTTGAAAGAAAAGCCCCCGGTCCGTATCAACCCCCTCGGCAAATGGGAGCTGTATGGGTCGGGCCATATGTCGTCCGGAAGATCTTCTCGGAGGAGCCATGCAACTTGCGGACCTCGACGGGAATCCCTTTGTACACCCGGTGAATGGTGACAAGGCTGCGCGAGATACTACGCGTAAAAAAAAAAAAAAAAGAGTGCTAAAGAGTAATACCCAACTAGGTTGAAAACCCAAGAAGGGCGGCCTAGGTAAAAAACGGGGTTGCACCAAAAAAAAAACAAAAAAAAAAAAAAAAAAAAACAAAAAAAAAAACAAAAAAACAAAAAAAAAAAAAAAAAACAAAAAAAAAAAAAAAAAAAAAAAATCGGGTTGAACTACGAAGACTGAGCTCCTCAAAATGAGGGAACGTAGGCGGCGGAAACGGTTCGGTCTAAAACACAAATAAAAGCCATACTTTGACATCAATACAATTGATCGAGACCATGAAAGCGTCTCGAAAAACTCTAAAGCAATTCAAATATTCATTACAAATTAAAAGCTCTTTGATGAGTCTAAGCCCGATTCATTCCTACAGCGGCAGCTTTGCTAAAAGAAACTAAGATACATAATCAAACTAATGTGTACGCCATGACAAGAAAGGGATACTCGGAAACCTCGAGTCACTCCAAGCCACTCGTCTTGGCCTCTCCCCTCTTCTTCCCCCTTCGAGTCTTCTTTTACGAGCAGGAAAAATGTCGGTCTTCCTCCTACCAAGCTCTGGTATAGGAACGGGATCTATCAAACCGGCCTCTGTCGGGGCCTTAGTAGCCACTAGCGTCATCTCTCATCTCCTGTAGCCTAGGCGGTAGCATAGGAGCCCTCCTCTCCTGTCTCTTGACGTAAGCCTCATAGTCGGTCACGGCGTCTCCGCTCCTATCATGAGGGTTGGCCCTCGCCTCGGCCCTCCTCCTCTCGAAGCGATCGGGTCCTCCGCACCCACAATGGCCTCACGCCGTCTCAAAATAGCCACTGAGTCTCTCCCGGATGCCTCTCATACCAATCCAGGTACCAAGTGGTCAAGAACACCGGTCTCGGGCGCTGAGAATAACCCGAGGAGGAAAGGCATCATACCTCCATGCTCGGGAAAGAAATGGAAACAACGAGGGATCATCCATAGAAGCAGGAGCCACCACCACGGTGGCTATATCATCAAAGTCCCCAAAGGAACTGCTCCAGGCCAAAGCGTCTCGAGAACTAAAGCCGGAATATAGAAGGCTGGGAGAAAGCCCGGAAGCATGACCACATGAGACCCGTCTGAAGCACTCTGCGAGTCTCCACCCGCCAACAAGGCGCGACCATCGATATCTTACGTACGGAGACCGGCCATCCAACGCTCCCATGAGCCACGATCATCAAAATCCACAGCAACCCCCTCTGGCAAATGTCCAAGGCTTGATCATGTCGGGAGTTTCCCGAAGAATCCCCAAACGCTCCATCGGCCACGGGGTCAAGAGGAACGGGCTGCCCCGTGCATATACCGTCTTCCGGTAGCCGGCCTATCGAGAGCATGAAAAGTCTCCCCCGAGAATCAAAGGAACGACATCTACGCCGGGCGACAGTGAATGACAACATCCAACAAAGACCGATGGCAAATCCCAAAGGAATAGACCATGAACAGGGTGCCAAACATGCAAAGTGCAAAGGCATCCCAATAGGCATCATCCACCAAGCCTAGGCCCCTAAACCTATCGGGAAGGCCGGAAATATCAAAATGATCGGGACCGCGGATCATACCTTGCGCTTCCTCAGGGAAAGATGAAGGAGGACGCACAATCTGTCAACAAAAGAAGCCCCTCAGGGCAAAGGAACCGCTATCTCTTCCACCTCAGGACCTCCAAGCAAGGCCCGAAATTCTTCCAAAGTCGGAACAATCTCGTTGAAGGAAAGGCAAAAGACATGCCTTCTAGTGTCCCAAAATGAGGAAGAAGCCCTCAAAAGCTCATAATCCGGAATCAATTCCTTGAGAGACCATAAGCACTTCACCTTGTACCTTTCTTCAAAGAAGGACCTCCTCTCATGCATAATCTCCGGGACCAATCCTTGAACTTGTTGAAGAATGACATTTGGGATTCTTGGGACAATTTTGATGGAGCTTTTCTAAAGTTTTCCATGGTTTTTCTCTCTTTCTCCCGAAAATGGCTGTTTGAATTTGGAGGTTGAAGAGGATATTTGAATTTGAAATAAAGTGAGACCGGATACTGAAGCAAAATTAAAGGACAATGTCGGATGCGGGACCCCATCCGCGCGGACATGATTGTCATTTATCGAAAAAATCTGCAGTCAAGCTGCTACACCAAAAGAGGAATATTCCGTCCCGGTTGCTCGAAACACTGTGAAAAAACCTCCCAAACCAGGTCCATATACCAAACACTAACACCCTTGCCAAAAAAAAAAAAAAACAAGGCTCATGCAACATTGCATTCATCTTGCATTGCATTCATAAAATAAAATCCTAAATTATTACATTCCAAAAAAAAGTATGCATAAAAAAAAAAAAACAAACAAACATCAATAAAATCCTAAATTATTACATCAAAAAAAAAAGAAGAAAAAAAATGTGCATAAAATTTGTACAAATCTCAATCCAGGTCATAAATCTCAAAATCTCGAGAAAATCGAGTCTAAAAAAATCGGGGGGTAATCAATCGGAATCCCTAGCGCCCGACGTACGCCCCGGTCCCTCTTGCGACTCGGGCCCGCCTCCTCGGGAGCCACGAAAATCTCGGGCTCGGAATCGTCCTCGTCTCCCGAGAAAGAGGCTCGTCGGGACCAACCGGCACGCTACGATAGGGCAAGCCGAGATCTGCGAAAAATCGTATCAGAAGGTGAAGGCGTCGGACTCACGGACGTACGAAGACGACCCACCATCTTGCCACGTGTCCCTGCCCGTGTGGATCCCGAGAATGACGTGATCCGAAGCGGCACCGCGCGGGGATCAAGGAGAGAGACGAGAGGAGTCTCTGAAGAAGTCTACGAGCGAATAGGGAAGCCTCCGTCGACGGGCGCCGGCCGTGGTCGCCTTGCTCTAGCACGAGGAGCCGCATGGCGACCATCCTCTGATGAATCTCTTAGCTCCGATCACTTGCTTCGTCGGCTTCTCGACGACCACCTCAGCTGCACAAAAGCAAAGCGTCGAAGCAGGTTGAAGCGAAAAAAAAAATGATGACGGGGAAAGAAAAGAAAAGACAAAAGCAAAAAAAAAAAAAGAAGGGGAAAAGGTGAAGCCATACCTTCATACCGGACGAGGCCGGAAAGCTCGTGGAAGCCGCTCGAGTGAGGATCTGCACCCTCAATCGGACCCCATCCTGGATATATGAAAAATCCGTCAGGGTACCGCGGGATCCCAAGCCCCTCTCTATCCAGAACTGAGGCATCCTCGGCCTCCTCAAAAACAAATACGAGTGCGGCTCGGTCGCCACAAATGCCGAGAAGTGTTGGCCGGCCTGTAATCATCCCAGTCACGAATCTGTCACTCGGGTGCATCATATCGGCGGGAGGCTCCACCGGTGTCCTCGGCGAGTTCACGCCATCGGCGCGTCACCCTCTCTCCCGGATAATATGCATCGCAGGTCGGACCTCTCGAGAATCCTCCATTGCACGGTCCAAATCTCGGCGCCCTTCGGTGCGCCACCTCGAAGCGATCCCGGGGAAGAATATCATCCCCTCATCTGTCTCGGCCTCCGTCGAAGGAAGGCAATCCGCGTACTGAGAGTCGTACGCCCCCTGGAGCTTATCTTCTCTCGGGCATGCTTGGACCAAGAATGCATGGCCGGATACGCCCGACGTACTCCGCCATTTGTCGCCACATCGTGACGTGGAAAAACTCCAACGCCCATACACTGCGAAGGTAAAAATCAAATCAATCCGGTGCAAAAGAAAAGTGTGTGCTCAAAAAAAGAGGGAAAGCAAAAGAGAGCTTATACCTCCGGGGGCAAACTCAAAGCGGTACAAGGAGCTCCGGCCTTAGTGTACCTATCGAGAGCAAAGTAAAGCTCTGCCGGCCCGGCCTCTCCCCACGAGACATCTCCGGCCATCTCCATGTCCTCCAAGGACCTCGGCAAGGCAAAGGCTGCCGTCCCTCGGCATGTCCAAAAGGGTGCTCGAAAAGGCAAACCACAAGAAGGCCACGGCAATGCGATCGGCGCCTATCCTCTCCTCCCCAGCCTCGTAACTCACAATGGTCTCCACGATCTTCCCGTAGACCACCGCATACTCCATCCCCATCCCCTTTTTGGGAATAGGGGAAAATCCCAGAAGAGCCTGTAGATCCGCATCGCTGTAGCCGTCCCGCCACTCAATGCTGCGTCCATTAAAGGACAAACCCGTGATCGCAGCATAGTCGGAGGGCGTAACCGTAGCCTCGCCCCAGAAGAAGTGAAAGGTGTGGGTCGCGTCCCACCAATGCTGCGCCAAAGCAAACATCAGGCCCTTGCTCTTAGGGAACTTGACCAGTCCCCTCAAGCACTCAACAAACTCCCAAAGCCCGGTCTCAACAACAATCTGTCTCGGACTCGGCAAAGCTCCTCGGCCCGCATTCGGAAGCCGGTCCCACAAGTCAACCACGGACTCCACCGATCCTCGAGTCTTCATTTTGTTCAGCTGCTCCGTCACAAAACGGTTTCCGCCCTGCAAAAAAAAAAAAAAAGAGAAAATGTCAAAAAAAATTGCATCTGCACAAAAAAAAAAAAGCATACACATGCATTAAAAATAAATAAATTTCGGCAGCATAACGGCATGCAATAGACATAGCCCCATTTTCTCACGAAAAGACGGTTTTCGACAAATCCCATTCAACAATTTTCAATAAAAAAAATGCATACATGCATATCCTACAAGAAGTTGACGGAAATAAAACTCCGTCCCATTTTCAAAAAAAAAAATGCATACATGCATATCATCCATCTTACATGCAACGGGAGGAAAAATCCGTCCCACTTTTCAAAAAAAAATCCTAAACATACATACATCTCATATTGGCAAAATGCCCATTCTTTCCAAACAAAATGCATGCATTGCATCATTCATCAATATCAATATTCAATTTCAAAAAAAAAAATCATCATCACAATTTTCGAATTTTCAACATGCAATATTCAAATTTCAAAAAAAAAATCAAAGTCACAATTCATAATTTTCGAATTTACAAAAAAAAATGGCGAAAAGGCCAATTCTTTCTCCAAGCAAAATGCATATTTTGGGATACCCACATAATCATTGCAACATGCAAAGCATCAAAATCAAGATTCAAAGCCAAGAACATCAATCATTCGAATTTTCAAAAAAAAAAAAATTCAAAAATCACCCAAAATTCAAATTTCAAACAAGAAATCAACAAAGGGAATGAAAAGATTCGAAGTATACCGTTCGGAGACTCGGATCAGAAGCCCAATGTTGCCAAGCATCGGGGTAGGGCTCCTCCGCAATCGATTGCGAAAGAGTATAATGCCTCCTCATCCGGACGAGCTCCAATCGTCTCTCCGCCACCGGGCCACGTCCTTGGCCTTGAAAAGCGCCTTCCCCGTGTTCCATTGCTCGAAAAATCAAAGAAAACGAAGGATTTTCGATGCTTTTTTGGCCAAAAATGGTGAAATCCTCGGCTCTCTCCTTCTCTCTCTCGTAATTGCAGAAATTCTGTAAAAAACTGAATGGGGAAGGAGAAGGGCGTTGGCCCTCATTAATACCCCTGACTTTCTTGTCCTCTCCGCGCGGACAGGATTGTAAGGGTCAAAATGACCCTTTTGCCCTTTAAAAATCTGGGACTCTGCAGTTTAGTCCCCAACTTGACAGAGTTAACCAAAGTTAACCAAAGTCAGCCCCTTGTCAAGAAAATCATCAAACGGCAGTCAAACGTAAGACCGATCTCCCTGAGAAAGATAACGGATCCCGTATCTTTCATTAAAATCCTTCCCGGCAGTCAAACGTAAGACCGATCTCCCTGAGAAAGATAACGAGATCCCGTATCTTTCATCAAAATCCTTCCCGGCAGTCAAACGTAAGACCGATCTCCCTGAGAAAGATAACGAGATCTAGTATCTTTCATCAAAATCATTCCCCGGCAGTAAAACGTAAGACCGATCTCCCCGAGAAAGATAACGGATCCCGTATCTTTCATCAAAATCCTTCCCGGCAGTAAAACGTAAGACCGAGTGCCCCGAGAAAGATAACGAAATCTCGTATCTTTCATCAAAATCCTTCCCGGCAGTAAAACGTAAGACCGGTCTTCCCGAGAAAGATAACGAGATCCCGTATCTTTCATCAAAATCCTCCGGCAGTAAAACGTAAGACCGAGTGCCCCGAGAAAGACCACGAGATCTCGTATCTTTCATCAAAATCATCCCCCGGCAGTCAAACGTAAGACCGATCTCCCCGAGAAAGATAACGAGATCTCGTATCTTTCATCAAAATCATCCAACGGCAGTAAAACGTAAGACCGATTTCCCAGACGAATACGTCGATTTTCCCAGCAAAGGCTAACAAAATCCCCAGCAAAGTTAACGGAATCCCAAAAGCCAACGGAATCTCGAGTAGTACTCGAACTACGAAAGGGATTGATTCCCACTAGGGATACGTAGGTAGCCTGTCATTAGGTCCAGCCCCTCGACCAAAACGGTCACCCTCTCCTTCGGCAGCAGACGAAGTCCACCGAAAGGCCATTTCAAATTAAGGTCCGAGGCACCTAAAACGCCATCTCCAAGGTTCGAGGCACCTAAAATGCCATCTCCAAGGTTTGAGGCACCTAAGACGCTATCACTAGGAAAACGATAAATCACAAAAATCCCCAGCAGAGCGGATAACCATCAGACCGAAAATGGTCATTCCTATCCCCAGCAGAGCGGATAGCCATCAGACCGAAAATGGTCATTCATATCCCCATGAGCGGATAGCCATCAGACCGAAAATGGTCATCTCTTATCCCCAACAGAGTTTCTTTCCAGCAACCGACTGCAGAACTCGCTCATCAGGTTCGAGGCACCTAAAACGCCATCATCTCCAGGGTCAAAGACCCGAACTACGGCCGGCTTGATTCCCATTCGGGATACGTAGGTAGCCTATCGCTAGGTTCAGCCACCCGATCACTCGATCATCCCGCCAAATATGGAGCCTTACTCTTATCGACGACCCCGCTTCCTTCGAAAGCGTCGTCGCCGAGGGGCTACTGTAAGTGCTCCAATTTGAGCTTGTTAGAATTTTCGTTAGAAAATTAACGAAAGTTATAACATTTCTAACAATTTCTAACAATCCTAACTTTTCTAACAAAGTGAGGGTAAAATGGGCATTGTTATTTAAGGTTAAACCTCAAAAAGAATCTCAAAAAGCAAAACAAAGGAAGAAAACCAAAAATAGAAATGGCTGGAAACATAAAACTGGCTGTTAATTTGAATTTTCAAAAGAAATATTCCTCTTGTCCAAAGCCTGGAGCTGCATTTAATGAACAGTGCACGCGAAGGGACTTATCCGCGCGGACATCTTTGCATATTTCAGAGGGCTATAAATTGAGCCCTCCAGTCACAAAAATAAGGAGCCACAACACCAATTGCACCGAACCTCTGGCGAAATATAGAGAGAAAACAGTGAGAATTCTTCAAGAATTGTCACCATTTTCTCTCCAATCTTTCCCAACTCACACTCATCCACTCACTCTCATATTTAAGCCTTAAACACTCATACACTCAAGCCAAAAACTCAAGAACACAAGGAAGATTGGTAAACCCTCCTTCTCCTTACCTTAAACTCCAACCATGCATGCATTTGCAAACTACAAAATGTAGTTCTTTCATCTTCTTGCTTTAGATCTAAGAAGATCACCATGGAAGACCATCTCCATGGATGATCTTCTACAAAGATCAAAATTATTTTCAAGTTCTCTTACTTTCTTGCAAAGAAAACTCATTTTCAAAACCCTAAAAACCATTTTCAAGCATCAAATCTCATTTTCAAAGGATAAAAATCCCCTTCCCAAGCAAATGAAATGCTTAGTCCTAATGTACCCCAAGGATGGTTTGGTATAGTTGATTCACCACTAAAATGTCAAGTGATCACTAACCAAAACCTAGGGAAATGGGGACAAGCATGGATGCAAAACCCCCTTTAAAATCATATTTTCTTTCTTGAGAAGTTGCTGTCCAGTAGCAATTTTCTCAGACCTCAGTCCATGGTCTAATTTTTTGGACACAGATGAACTTGGAATTTGGTGTTGACTACAAAACACTTTTTGTATCCAACATCCAGATCTTTCTAGAAATATTTTTACTTTATTTTTTGGGTGAGTAAAACTCCTCTTTTCAAATTTTCTTTCAGAGGCTAGTTCATCAGCTTCTGGGAATCCAGATCTCATATCTGAGGTTTCCAGAAGATTTTTACCCCTCAAATCTTCTCCAAAATGGAAAATTCCTTCGCACAAATCTTATTTAAGGTGTCTGGAACAACTTTCATTCTCTGAGTTTATCCAGATTATGAAGTTTTAAGACCCTTGAATCCACTTCAAAATCAAAGGTCCACTGCCTTTTTCATTCTGGCAGAAATAGCTCTCAACTTCAAAAGGTCTTTTGAGTACCAAATCTCAATCCAAAAATCTTCCAAAAATTCATGGGATCAGTTTAAAGTCTTGAAAAGATATCCCAATTTTTCTTTTCTGAGTTTCAACTTATTTTGGCCAAAACACACACACCCACACACACAAATGATTTTCAGCTTGGAAGACTCGTTTTACGAGGCATTCCGGGTGCACACTAACGTCCTTCCCGGCGTGTAACATGACCTCCGAACCCAAATTTCTGATCTCGGGCTTTTTTCAAAGTTTTGGCCCTTAAAACAAAAATGGTGTGGCGACTCCGTTCTTTTTTTCCGGGTCTTATTTGGTTTTTTTTCAAAGAAACGCGAAAAAATCGAATTCCTTCCCGCGAAAATGGCGACACATCATCACAATATTATACTTATTCTCATGAACACATTGTTATATACACCCGTAACATTAAATACATACATCAACACCATTAATTTTTCACCTTTCCTACCTTTCCCTATTATTTTTTCACCATTTTACCATCCAAATCACCATCATCTCCCATTTTTACTGCCCATCTTCTTACCTCACTTTCTCCTATCAACACTATTTTTTTTTACATATTTTTTTAAAGCTAAATCAATGATCATGAATCAAATGGCTATTCAATCGAATGTTAATGTACGTTTTCTTCCCTCACTAACCATATAAATGTGCTAACTTTTTATCTTAAACATTCTTTGTTAGTGACTAAAATTCGGCCGGATGTGGAAGATATTTTACCCAAAATCGGCCCCACCCAACCGAAAAAAATTGCAAATCATTCACGCTCAGCCGGACATGTGTTGAAAATCGGCTCTGGTTTGCCGAATCTGGGTTGAAAATCGGCCACACCGTGCTGACGAAAACTAGAAAATCACTCACAGCCGACCGATAATAGGAAAAATATCAGCAACACCCTACCAATTTTTTTATATATTTTTCGTAACTATTGGCCGAAACTTATTTTTTTCAACCTACCTCCCTCTAATTGTTTCATTTAATTGTTACAGTGTTTATTGGGTGACAAAAACTATGGGGTAGTTGATTTTGAAAATGTTTTAAGATACTAAACATAATTCACAATGTCTTTTTATTTTAGAGACCGAAAAGCAATGTTTGATTGGGTGCGTACAAAGGGAGAAGAGAATGTATTTATCATCGTTATAGGCCGATTAGATAAAGGAAAATGTAATTTGTCGCCTCGAATAACGCTCGTTTATGAACGTTAGGGGAAATACAAATAAAAGTCAACCTCTATATCCTCTCAATAATCTGTTGGAAATGAAGTTTTAGGGAAAATAAAGAAAAATAGAGAAAGCGGAAACAAAGAAAAGTGATTGTAAGTTTTAGTTGAAAGCTAAACAAGTCATTGTTAATGGTCAATGACAATTAAAAGTGGTATGTGATGTTCACAATCATCAGATTTGCCAGTACATGTTGGGTCACTTATATGCCGGTAGATTACAGAAACCGAAAGAGGAGTATGTGGTAGAAATATGCAAATAGTTGGCCGAATGATATTTTATATGTATTAAAAGAGAAATTTTCGAAAAACGAATATATAATACAGACTATTTCTAATGCGCGTGTAAAGAGTAGGGAAACATAGCATGCAGGTCGTTCGCAAATCCAACAACGCGTGTTTAAATTAAGTGAACATGGTTACAACTTTGAATTAGGACTCGCTTGGTAGGTATACTGATTGTATTTTGCTTATATCATGTACCAACAAAGTTTAACTTGGTAAATAAAAATATGTATTATTACCAACCGACTAATTAGGTATACCAACTTAATTGGAACAGTTGGTACTCGTTTGGTATGTTTGGTAATAGTTTCTATCAAATGTAGAATCAAAATCCAAAAAGTATTACATAATATTCAAAACAAACCTTAACCCACATACAATCTGACTCAATAAAGACATTTTTCTTGAATATCCGACTCAATAAATACATTTTGCTTGAATTGGGAGTCAAATAAAGTGAATTACTACCACCAACGATGAATACAGTGACAAGACTGAATCAAAATTAAGGAAAATAAATAGCAAATACATTTTAGAAAGAGGGAATGTGTATATAATAAAGAAACCCCAAACCTTAGTTGTAGTCAGTAAATAACAAGAAAAGGATTCAATTGAAAATAACTTTGGTTAGATTCATTAGAAATATGAAAATTTAGATATAGAAGTACGTACCTTGTTTTGAACAAAAAATCGAAACTGGTGGGATGGAGGCAAATTGCCGGGAGCGAGAGAGAGAGAGAGAGAAAGAGAGAGAGACTTGTGAGAAATGAGAACAGAGAAAGTCAGCAGTCAAATAAGGGATAGAAGGAAATTTTATTATATATATACATACATATTAATATTTATATGAAAATTAATACTTTTAAAAACTATAATTGGTAATTGGTATACCAACTAAAATTAAATATATGTACCGTGTACCAACCAATTATACAGAATTGGTACGGTACTACCGTAACAACATTTCGGTATACCGATTTTCATGTACCAATTATAATTGGTGCGGTTGGTATACAAGCTGGTTGGTACTGATTTGATTTTTTTGCCAGCCCTACTTTGAATATCGGTAATGGGAGCAGACAAACGTCATTAGATATTCTTTGTTAATTCGGAAAGCATTGAATTGCTGAAAGCATTTGCATATGTATTATTCATGGATTGAACTTACAATAAAAATAGGTACTACTTACCTTTGCTTGAAATTGTGGGCGTAACATCAACGAAATTGACTTTCTAAATTGATCTTGTATACTTAGAGGTTGAGAAAAAAAGCAAGCTATATGTGGGCATGCAAAGTATTGAAATATCTGATGGATGATCATGTCTAGTTATCGTGACTGATAGAGAACTTGCTTTGATAAATGCAATTTATCAGAAATTCCCAACAACAGCTCATTTTCTCTGTCGATGGCTATTAATAGAAATATTCTAGCAAAATGCAAAAAAATGTTTGATACGCAAGTGATTTGGGAGGCATTTATTTTTCATTGGAATGTAATGGTTAAAGCTGATACAGAGACAACATTTAATGACTTTTTACGACAATTATCAGAAGATTATAGTCATTACCCTGATGCAGTTAAGTATGTCATGAATCAATGGATTGTGTTATAAAAATAAAGATTTGTCTCATGTTGTACAAATAAAGTTATGCACTTTGACAACAAACGTGTATATCAATAGAACTTTATTTTCAATTTTTCATATGTTTTGTTAATTATATGCTAATAAAATACGTAACTTATGTTAAGGTGGAGAGTCAACATGTCTTGTTGAATAAACAACTTGCATCGATCCAGGGAGAATTTGATACATATTGGAAACAAATCCATAAACTCATTGAGTGTTCTCATATTTCAATTATCGTCTCATTTGAGAAAAGCAGGAATGTAGTACAACATACATTCAAGTCATCGTTATGGAGTGAAGTTAGAGGTATGGTATATATAAATGTAATGGATTTGATTTTCAACTAATTGGATTCTCTATATGTTGGTAGTCGAGACCCATTGTTGTGTGGGTGTGCTGTGAGATCGGTAAGTGGACTTCCTTATCCACATGAGCTTGCGCATTTTATGCGATTCGGCTCGCCCATCCCACTTGATAAAGTTCATGCATTTTGACGTAAGCTAGACACCCTACTGATAATAAGTTATGATGATGATATTGAAGAAGATATTCGTAACCGATATAAAGAGTGTTGTAATACTCTTTCTTTAAGATTTGAGGCAATACCACGAATTGGAAATAATTTAATTGTTTGGAGATTGACCGAGATTTGCAATCCTGAAACAACAATGGTCAATGAACCTGAAGTAAAAACAAATAATAAGGTTCGTCCTAAAGGGACGAATGCTAAGTATTACAAATCCACGAAGCGTGATCCTAGCACAATTTAGTATGTGACAGCCATACCCGACCAAGTTTTATTCGACCTTGATGCTAATCAATCTTCTCTGGTGTTTTATGCAAAATCCAAGTTACAGGTAATATCTCCCCAAAGCTATTTATATTTTTCAGTTAAATGTCATAATATCAAATTTTAGTCATATAAACTTATTTTACCTTTCTTGAATTTATTATATAGTCTATATGTCGAAAAAGTCAACATGCGCACCCATATCTTAATCAAATACCAATTTACATGCGTGGTTCTATTGAGAAAACAATTGATGTACGGGGTGATGGAAATTGTGATTTCCGTTGTATCGCTGAGTTACTTGGATGTGGTACAGATGAGTGGTGTTGGGTTCGGGCAACGTTATATCAAGAGGTATATGGAAATCAAGAATTATATGCTCAAATATTCATGGTCGAGGATAGGGTGGAGAAAGTCATGTTAAGTCTCAACTAGTACGATGGTCCATATGGAGAAGAACATTGGTTTAACTCTCTAAAAATGGGTTACGATGTTGCAAATGCATTCAACGTTGCTTTAGTGACTTTAAGCAACTAATTGTCTTTGACCTTTCTCCATTTATGAAAATCAATACCACACAAACCAAAAATCATTTGTATTACATATGTCAACAGTAACCATTACATTCAGGTGAAGTTGAAGGAAGGATGTCCATTACCACCACTTCCGTACAAATAGTATGAAAAACGTTATGAACATGCAACTGGATGCCTAGCTTACTATCATGAACAATTGGTACAAGTACCCGATACATCAACACATTTAATTAATGTTAAATGATGTAATTGATGATAAATGATATAACTGATTACGTTTCTTTAGGTGACTTTCATTTAAACGTCTATTTTTTATATAATAACATTTATAAGTTAACTCTAAATTTATTAAACTTTACCATTTTTTTCGAATTACGAGGAACACATTGTAATGTCACAACTTTTAAAATTGAAAAAAAAAACACTAAACTTACTACAGGCGTCGTCTGGAAGTGGCCTATCAGTAACATGGTTTTCGGCAACCACTTGCCGATTTTTATTAAACTTTTGGCAAACTACATGCCAATTTCTGTGATTTAGGTAAATATTTTTTTATGGACTAACATTTAGAGACTTAACATTGTTTCCCCCTGAATTTGACAAAAATATACAAAAACTAAACTTATTAGATGTGTCGGAAGGTAGTGGTCGATCAGTAACATGGTTTTCGGTAACCACTGGACGATTTTTCTTAAACGTTCGGCTAATAGCTGCCGAAATTTGAAAATTGTTCAGTTTTTGCTGGGTTTTTTTTTTACATAAAATTTTGTTTCCCTGATAGATTTAGCATTACACCAACTTATTTTAATGTCAAACCTCACAATACAAACATAAAAAATTAAAATAGATGTAGCATTACACCAACTTAATTTTTTGTCATATCTCACAATATCAATATAACAAATTTAATGACAAATTTCACAATACCAACATAATACCAACATAACAAAAACTTAAAATAGATCTAGCATTACACCAACTTAATGTCTTCTTCTACTACCACGAGAAGTTGATGTCGTAGATGGCATTTGTGTTGCTGTGAGTGCTCTATAGATGGCTTCCATAGCCTCATGTGCACTAACTGAGTGATCTCCATCTGTCCATCTTTCCGCAATAGGTAACATCACCTCCCGATAAATCATTATCATATCCTATGGATTTGGGGAACCAACTTCGGTTGTCCTCCTAACTGCGTGAGCTCTTTCAGCTATAGAGTGAACAATCAGATGAGAATAATCGGAGTACCATTGTGTATAATCGTCGGCGGTCTCTTGTGGTAATCGACATTTCCGAAGAGATCGTTTATCAAACAAATGAGATTTCCAAAAGGAGAATGATTGTGCAAACATGATACATCTCACCAAAGACTTCTTATCTCCCCTCGACATCCTTAGTCCAACTCGAGTACTTAGTATTGTTTGCACAAAGTCAAACTGTCTCAAGACCCGATCAGGAAGATGTGGCTCTACCACATTTTCGGCAACTAGCTCCTTTATATAGAGCGACTTTGGGAAAAGAATATTGATTTCAGATACCTTCATACGACATCCAAAGAACCTACACATACAAACATAAATTAACATATTTTCATTTCAAAAAACAAAAGGACATGATAAAAATGCTACAATATATTTACATCTGTGTCCTTTGATATGTCAAAGTGTTGCCTTTTAACATGCACAGAGACAACTGTTGCTGGTTGAGCCATTGATGGTTGTCACTTAAATGTGAGCAGCTAATTTGATAGATAAGATCTGCTAAAATCGTTCATAAACACAAGAAACCTTTCATAAACCCATGCCTGAAATAAAGTTAAGTACCTAGAAATTTGTTGGCAATTCCACCTCGATTCTTTTCCGAGTTGCTGGTATAGATAAGCTAATGCTCCAGATCCCCAAGCATACGTCCCAATTGCCTTTTCTTCTATAAAAAAATCTAAATAGCTCGGACTTACACAACTCCCGATCTTATCAGCAAATATTGTGCACCCCAATAAGTATAGAAGATATGCATTCGCACCACACACAACTTTGTGTAGGTCTGAAGATCACACATTGGGTGAGAACTTAGTTATTAGCCATTCAAGATTCACCCTTGCTCTCTTGGGGGGAATTCCATCTTTTTTTTTTCTAACTCTCAAAATCTCAACAATTTTATCAATTAGTGAGTGGCTATAATAAGCGTGACTCTCAAACAAAGGTTTACCTCTAATCAAAAGCCACGTAAGACAAAACTCATCCTTTATAATAATGGTCATATCCCCAAATCTCCCCAAATGACATATGAAAACTATTAGTTTTCGGGTGCCATCGCTCCACAAAAGCATTAACCAACGTTTATCCACGTTATTATAAGCTCCATTTAGAATGCACATATGACCATAATTACCAACAATATCTTGGAACGACCTAGACAATTTCTCGAAAGCCAACTTGCACTACTTCAACTTCCAAATATGGTTAGTAAATTTCAAAGTACGATCATCTTTACCCTCTAATATATATTTTGTCACATGTGTTTCATATGAAATGAGCAAAGTTATATACGTCGGGCCACCAGGAAATGCGATATCACCCCCTCTATATCATCCTCATTTGCATCTTCCGATTCACTATCATTTTGAGGTTCAGTAACATTCATTTGAAGTGAAGTTTTCATATTATCCTCACCTTGATATTCATACCTTCCTAGATTATACCCTTCATGCCCACCTTTATATTGATACCCTTCGTCATTATACTATCCATGCCCAACTCGCCCAACATCAATGTTCTCCGATGCTGTTTGCCCTTAATGACGCGACCCTTCTTGTTCCTTCCTAGCGGACACAATTGTACGTCTTCTCCTTGTAAAAAATATGTTTGACTATATCAATAATAAATTCTAAAATATTTACCAACCTTTCTCAAATAAAACATCAAAAATCAATAATAATTCTAAAAAAAAAATTAATGCCCAAAGTTACAGGTATCGGGTACAAATGCTCGAATTAAACACATGTATCGGCCAGGAATGACCGAAATTTCTAAACTTTCGGCAGGCTGTGGCCGACAAATATGGAAAATTCGGCTGGGTGTGTGTGAAAATTTGAAGAATATCGGCTATTCATGATCGAGCGGATCTCAAAATTCGATTACCCATGGCAGACCAGATTTAAGAAAATCAGACGTCCATGACTCTTCTTCTTCTTCTTCTCTCAAAATTGATTTTCTCTATTTCTCTCCCAAAAATCTGATCTCTCTCTCTAGGAAGTCAAAGGGGTGTGTGTGTGGGTGGGTGGGTGAGATTATTAATGGGTATTAAATAGGTTAAAGGGTATAAAGGCAAAGAGAGAGGTTTGTTTTAATTTATTTGGGGGTGGGTTTAGTGATACGAGTTTACTCAAAAACTTTACGGGCCTATATAACAATTCTCAATCCTTATATAGGCTCTAGACCCCTCCACAAACACACTCATATTTATAACCTCTCCCCGCCACATAAAGATGATTTTTTTTAAGAAAAATATATTTAAAAATATTTTAATAATAATTTTAAATTAATTTCTTTATCCAAATAAAGCTCTAATATATACTCCCTCCGTCCCATAGATTTATGGACTTTTGGGTTTTGCACGGGGATTGAGGAGGAAATATTATATTGAAAGTGTTGTGAGTGTGAAAATAAAATAGGAGAGAGAATGAGTGGAGAGAATAGTAAATTATAATGGTGATGTGAGTATTAAAATAATGTAGGAGAGAGAATGAGTGGAGGGAATAGTAAAGATTCCTTTCCATTTAGGGAAAGTTAGATATTATTGTGGGACGCCCAAAATAGAAAGTTTACATATTATTGTGGGACGGAGGGAGTATATGAATAAAACATGAAAAGTACGTCAATAATATGTTATTAGATTACATAAGAATATACTTCCTCTGTCCCCTATCAAATCAGACTTTTTGCCTTTTTCATACATTACACCTCAAATCGGACTTTTCAAAATGACAAATAATTTTTACTATTCATTTCACTCATTTTTTTACTTTACTTTATACTTACAACATCAATTCATTTACAATTCTTTCCACTCATTTCTCTCTCATATTTTACTTTTTATACTTATAACACCTCTCTCTTACTTTACTTTTTCTTAATCGTCGTGTCTTAAAAATTGATTTGATTAAAGATGGGAAATATGAAATATTAATTAACAAAAATAATTTTATTGGCTATATTCAATCAAAATTATCTAAATAAAAAGTGCGACTATTTTACGAAACTAAGGTAGTATATATATTCAACCTCAACTTTTTATCTTCTATTTCAAAACTTATTTATCCCTTAAAAAGATTAAAAAAAAATGAACTCAAGAGATTACCAAGGCAATAGGGTGGCATGATTGTTTTCTTTGAATAATGAAACAATATTTGGTTCAAATGACATCTTAGTTTTGGTAATCTTTGTTTAAGTTTTTTTTTATTACTTAATTTGTTTCATAATAAATGTTTCACTTTTTCTTTTTACCAGTTCTAAAATATATTCGTCTTATTTATTTGACCACATTTAGCTTTTGATAGTAAACACAAATAGACTTTGACCAAATATTAATATCTTACTCATCCTAGTGAAATTTAAAAAATTATTATTGTTAAATCATTAAGAGATCTATCGATAACAATTTAAAGAATTTTATTAAGATGATTAGATTGGCATTATTGTTTGGTCAAAGTTTACTTTTATTGACCATCAAAAGTAAAATGTGATCAAATAAAATGAGACGGAAGAGTATTAAATTTCTATATTAAGAGAGAATTATAGTGCAATTTTATTATAATACAAACATTATAAATGAAAAAAAATACACTTCTAAAAAATATTGAAAATTCAAATGTCAAATTTACTAGAAAAAATTCCTCTAGGGCCTCCCTTCCCATATTTTATTCATTTTTAAGTAAACCCTTTTTGTAAATCTCAAGTAGGGAGTTCTCCTGATTTTATAATTTCGTATACACCACTCACATCCGTTGACCAGTCAAATAAAACTCCTAAATACCGAAACTACCCCTACCCCTCAAACAAAACCCACCCTTCCCCTCCCCCCTCTCACACTTATACAAGAAAAAACACACGCATACACAATCAATCACACACACACTCTCTCTCTCCTCTTTCAACCACTGCCCCTTTCTCCGGCCGGCAAGCTTCCTCGACTCCTCACCTACCTCCAGCCGCCATCTCCCTCTCCGGCGTTCCTTTCCCCGACCTCGCACCTGTCGTTGCCAAGCCATCACCTCCTGCCTTACTTTCTCCATCTCCGAGTCAAGATCTGATGCAACTCGGACGATGAGATCAACCCGTCTCTGTTCAGATCGTACATCTAAAATGTGATGCAGTCAAGATCTCCTGCCTCACTTTATCAGTTTTTTTGGAGTTTTTCGTAATTTTGCTATTTTTAGAGTTTTTTGAATTAGGGTTTTTGCAGACTTTAAATACTTTGTTTTAGGGTTTTGAAAGACAGTTTTTGCCATTTTTTAATAAACATTAGTTTGTTTCTTCCAACTCTTTGTATTGATTAAATTCTACAAGTGTTGAAGATCAATTACAACAGTAATTGATTATTATCCAAGTCTTCCGCTACGTCAGTTGGTATCAGAGCTCCGTGTCGATCCTTGGAATCATGCCGCGAGCGAAGAAACAAATTGTGGAAGATGTATACGAGCGAGATGAGGTGGCTCTGGAAGACCGCATCAGATTCATCGTAGATCAACATATGGAGTTGATGATGGAACAGTTAACGGGCAGGATGACCGACTTGTTCAATCAACCGAATCACATGAATCATACTGGACCTGGTGGCCGTAACAGAAAATGAGACTGGGAGGTTGACTCTGATGGTGGTGATGGTGAGTACTATGAAGAGATTCCGCAGGTTAGGCGTCGGCCATAATGACCCCCGATGGAGGAGGAAAATAGGCGATGGGAGGCTGGTATGCGGACTGACCTTCCAGAATTCCATGGAGGGCTGTAGGCGGAGGAATTTCTGGACTGAGTGGCAACGGTGGAGGAAATATTGGAGTTTAAAAGGGTTCTAGAAGATCGGCGGGTGGCGTTAGTAGCCCCAAGGCTGCGAGGTAGGGCCACAACATGGTGGTAGCAGCTTAAGTTATCGCATGCCAGGCTAGGGAAATCCAAGATTGAGTCATGGGAAAAGATGAAGAAGCAGTTGAGGGCATTATTTTTGCCATATAATTACCAGAGAATACTATTTCAGAGGTTGCAGAATCTGAATCAAGGCCCACGTTTGGTAGATGACTATACCACAGAGTATTACCAGTTGACGGCCAGGAACGAGATTCAGGAGACAATAGATTAGATGGTCAAAGATACATAGGTTGGTTGCGGATACAGATCCAAGATACCCTAAACATGTTCGATATTGGCTCTGTTTCGGAAGCACATCAGTGGGCACTCACAGTCTAGAAGCAGTTGAGGCGGTTTGGCAGCGGAGGTGGATCTGGAGGGATTAGTACCACAGGGGGCCTGTCATGACCCTAATCCTAGGCACTATTTTGATCACGTGTTGAACACGTGGGGGTGGGGTACGTGGCATCTCATTTTATGCATTCCATGATAATTGTTAAGTTTTATGCGTTCATTTGATATCTTGATAACTTAATTGATATTTTAGTTATGTTAATAAATTACTTTTCATTATTTAATGACTAAATGGAATAAATAGGAATTTTATAGTGATATGTAAATTGTTGGAATTTAAGTAAAAATATATAAATTATATTGAGGTGCTTAAGTGTCAAGGTGGGAAGTTAAGGTTGTTAGTTGGGACAAATAAAGACTTGGAGGAGCTAAAGTATAACTTGGGTTAATATATATCCTTGTTTATTCCATGGAAAGTGATTATTCAAAAAAATCAGTCCAAGTTTATCCTCTGTTTCAAAGAAAGAGCTTAACCTAGAAATTCTTTCCTAAATTCATATCAAATTCATTTCTTGTTCTTTTGACGATCCGTCATCACCAAAATGTTCGGGAATCCGAGGGGATCGTTTCTATCCGATTGAAGTTTTTCTTATTTTTGAATTATTTTGGTAAGTTATTATGTTTTCTTTCCATTATTGTTCATTCCATGTGTAAAGTAGAGATGAATGAATTTGGGCATTTTATTTGGTTTTGGAATATATGGAAATAGGGTTTGAAGGAGTGTAAAGAAGTAATGTTATAGTAGTGGTTAAAGTGACCATTGTTGATGGATACATGGTTGCATGGCATTTTGGAAACTTTTAATTGGGTTGGAATTTGCTTGGGTATAATTGGAGTTGAAGGTTGGAGTATGTGTTGTTGTTTAAGGTAAAAAGGATAGATAATATGCAGGTCTAAAGTGTATATGGAATTGGTTTTGGGCTTTGTTGATGTTTTAAAGAGTTACTGATGTTTCAGCTGCTGAAGTTGATTTTCAGTGAAGGGCACGACTCGTGCCCTATGTCACGAGTCGTGCCATGCCTCATTCACTAGTCATGCCTGGTGGGGCGAATGTATCAGACAGTAGGTTTAGGGGGGACGAGTCGTGCCCTGAGGGACGAGTCGTGCCCTGAGGGACGAGTCATGCCCTACTCTGTTTACCCTGAACCAGTTTTCAAGCAAATTAAACCTAATCTACCTAGTATATATTTAACCCTTTTTTACTCTAATCCTAGTACAACATAGGAGCTATTCAATGATGTCTTAACTTGTCAAAAATGATATGAGGAAGATGATTAAATATTATATGGAATATGGTTGAAAGGCATGATGGGAACTTAACCAAAGTTGTTCAAAACTTGGTAATTCAATCTTGAACCTTTATGAAGGTTATTGAATGTTGTATAGTGAATATGTAGGGCTTGCTTGTGATACATTGTGCTCATACTTGGTTACCTATTCTTGGTTTGGGGTTCAAATAGTGTATGAAATATATGTTGCACTATTGTATTGTTTTGAACATGAGTAAGAATACCATGTTGTTGTATTGATATCCAAAGTGTGGATTTATTTTCAAGTATCTATTATGTGCTTGAATGTGTTTCAATCAGGTGATGTTTAGGGGTATAATGTAATACGATCAATTATGGAAAATGTTCTATAAGGTGATCGAATTACATTATACCTGTGATTGTCCCCTTCTGTGGCCACAGATTGGGGTGATAGCTTTTGTATTGAGCCAAACGCCTTACAGTTAGCTAGTATCTTAAAGGGATCCGGTGAATATGCCTAAGCAGTTCACGAAGGGAGTATTTATTACTCTCACGATTGTAAGCCATTTAGTTTTGGTGAATATGCATATGCAGTTCATGAAGGGAGTATTTACTACTCTCACGTTGTACGACATATTGTTCAGACGAAAAAGGTAAAATGAGGTAACTTAATGTGTTTACCGCTTTACCAATGTGTATTGTGTAACCATGTTATGTGTTGAACCTTATTTGGCATATTGTTGCATCTTAATAGCTTATTGAGATTTATTCTCACCCCTTCTCCCTTTAATGTTTTAGATCGCGCTGAGATAGGTGGACCAACCCAGTGAGGATGGGAAGGAGTTAGGACTTTGTTCTTTTGGGATTGTCAGGGTATGTATATGGTTAGAGTTGGTTGAGAGTAGTAGATGTACATTACTCTTTTGGGAAACAACTTGTATTTTGAATTAGTTTTGTAAACTTTGCAATTGGGTTCATTTTGTAACTAAGCAGGTTGTTAGCTTTGAAAGTTGGTTTTATAACTTTCCTCCAAGTGGAGATGTTTTGAGTTGGTTTTATGATGGAAATGTGAAAGTTTGTTATATTATTTCAAGTTAAATCAAAGTTTTAAATAGAAGTGGTTTTTCTAGTAAGGGGACCCTCCCTCTCGGGGCACAAGCTAAGGTTTCGGGTTGGGGTTCCCACAGTTGGTATCAGAGCTTAGTTTAGAGGTCAAGGGTAGATGTCTAGACTAAGGGGGAGTGTGTGATAACTGACGACGAGTGTTTGATATAGGGGGTTTATACAATGGCTGGAAACAATGATGATCAACAAAGGGCTCCAGAAAATGGGGATAATGTTGGGGTAGGTAGAAATCAAAATGAAGAGATGATAAACTTGTTCAGGGTGTTCTTACAGAATATGGCAACTCGGGGACCAGCTCCGAATCAAATCGAGGGAGGTCAAGGCCATGGATTGGAAAAGTTTATAAAGATGAATCCACCAAGTTTTAATGGAAATCCGGATCCGTTAAAGGCATAAAGATGGCTAGAAGCAATGAACAAAATCTTTGAGGCTATGGAAAGTCCCGATGAAGAGAAGGTTAGATGTGCCATTTTCAAGCTTGAAGGTCCAGCGGAGCATTGGTGGCAAATCTTGAAGGGAAGTTGGGAGCGGGATCATACACCCCAGACTTGGGATAATTTCACTCAGAAGTTCAAGGATTATTTTATTTCAATGGTTACCCGGGACAAGAAGGAGGTGGAGTTCTTACGTCTAGAGCAGGGAACCATGACGGTGGCTCAGTATTCAGCTAAGTTTACGTAATTGGCTCGATATTGCACTCACTTGGTACCACATGAAGCGAGGAGAGTTTATCGGTTTGTAAAAGTTTTGAGGCTCGAGTTTAGGAAGCAATTATTGACTCATGACTTTACCGATTATTAGGCAGCCGTGGATAGGGCATATAGGATCGAGAATGACATTGAGGAGAACCGAGGAAGATCGAAAAGGAGTGGTGGAAGCAAGCCAAAGTATCAAGGATAAGGTTCCAGACTAATCAGAGGGCAGCAAAGGTCTTCAGTTTCCGGAAGTGTTCGAGGGGTACATGTTGCAGCTTCTACGACTCAGCCAGTATCCGGTCAATATGGGATGGTTTGTAAATTTTGCAAGAGGATTGGACATACATAAGATAAGTGTTGGAGTAAGCAAGGCAAATGTATTAAGTGTGGAGCATTGGGACACTTTAGGAGGAATTGTCCAAGGTTTCAGTGGGGACAAGCTTCAGGCAGCGGTCAGCAAGGAGGGCAACAAAGAGGTGGTACAAAGAGAGATAATGAAGGGATACCAAAAGAGAAAGTCTAAGGTCAAGTCTTTGCTTTGGGTCATGGAGAGATAGATCCCTCCACAGTCATTAGAGGTATATTACCTGTCTCAAGAGTTAGGGGTCATACTTTTATAGATCCCGATTCATCTCCTTCATGTTTGGCATTGTATTTTGCTTTTACGTTGCATATATTGCTTAAGATTTTCTTATGTGTTGGAGGTTTCTACTCTTATGGGAGAGTACCTCGAATCTTCTTTGGTTTACCACGAGTGTGGTGTGGTTATATCTGGGCACGTATTGCCAGTTAATTTGGTAGAGTTACCAAATTGTGATTTTGATGTATACCTGGCCTGGAGTGGTTAAGTAGTTGTCGTGCATTGGTAGATTTTCATAAGAAGCGAGTCTCCTTTTCTATGCCTGATTTGCCTAGGTTTGTGTTTGATGTTGATAAGTCCTTATTTGGTATTCATGTCATATATGCATTAAAGGGAAAAAATTATTATCTAAAGAGTGTGAAGGTTTTTTGGCTTATGTGTTAGACTTGAGTAAGAAGTCACCTGAAATATCTCATGTACCGGTTGTGAGTGAATTGTAGATGTGTTTTCATCGGAGTATTCCATGACGACAGATAAGGAAGTAGAATTCTGTATTGATTTACTATCAGGTTAATGCCAATATCAAAAACACCTTATAGAAGGGCACCGGCTGTGTTTGTGGATATGATGAGTTGAGTTTTTAAACCTTATCTTGATAACTTTGTGGTAGTCTTTATGGATGACATCCTTGTTTATTCAAAGTTCCAAGAAGATTATGAAAATCATTTGTAAGTTATGTTATCTGTTCTTCATGAGAATAAATTGTTTGCGAAATTTAGCAAGTGTGAGTTTTGGCTCGAGAAGATTTCAATTTTGGGTCTTGTAGTTTCAAGCTCGGGTATTGTCATGAATCTTTCGAGGATTGAGGTCGTGGTCAAATGGAACAACCTTCGACAGTGTCAGAAGTCCGTAGTTTTCTGGGTTTGGCAGGTTATTATCGAAGAATTATTGAAAGGTTTTCGAAGAATTCCACATCCCTGACTAAATTGACTCGGAAAGATGTATCATTTGTGTGGGATGAAAAAGGTGAAACCAGTTTTGCAGAGTTGAAGAATAGATTGACTACAGCTCCGATCCTTACCCTACCTGATGGATGTGAGAACTTTGTGATTTTCATTTATGCGTCAAAGGAAAGTGGGGTTGTGTTCTTATGCAGAATAGGAAAGTGATAGCTTATGCTTCGAGGAAATTAGCACCGGCAGAGAAGAATTATCCTACTCTCGACATGGAATTAGCTGTGATTAATTTTGCGTTGCATAAGTGGAAACCTTATCTTTATGGAACTAAATTTAGATTTTACCAATCATAAGAGGTTGAAGTAATTGTTTACTCGGAAGGAATTGAACAACGTGCAGAGGCGATGGTTGGAATTATTAAAAGACTTTGATTGCATTATTTCATACCATCCGGGAAAACTAATGTGGTTGCAGATGCAATTAGACGAAAGGCTTAATTGTCAACATTGATGTCCT
This sequence comes from Adenophora triphylla var. japonica, assembly GCA_022495995.1. Lineage (NCBI taxonomy): Eukaryota > Viridiplantae > Streptophyta > Magnoliopsida > Asterales > Campanulaceae > Adenophora > Adenophora triphylla. The sequence continues at coordinate 34,372 of JAFEMH010002262.1, read as the reverse complement.
GTGAGTCGCAAGATGAGATGTTATTTGCGAATGTTCGAGTTATACCTACATTTTATGGAGACCTTATTGAAGCTCAACAAAATGATACAGAATTGAAGAAGATTATGGGACAGTTACGAGATGGAAAGACCAGAGAGTTGTATTGATTAAAGATGGGATTTTAACCTTCAACGACAGAATTGGTGTACCATATTCACAAGAGAGTAAAAGACAATTTTTTTAGAGGAAGGCCATAAATCAAGAATTGCGATTCATCTGGGAAGTTCGAAGATGTATCAAGATTTGAAGAAGGGTTAGAGGAATGGAAATGGGAAGGCATTATGATGGATTTTGTGATGGGACTACCTCCGTCATCGAAGAAGATGGATTGTTTGGGTAATAGTGGATAGATTGATCAAGTAGGTTCATTTCTACCTAGATCAATGAAGTATTGGATGGGGAAGTTAGCACAATTGTATAGACGAGAGATTTGGTCGATTTCATGGAGTACCAGTCAACATTGTATCAAATAGGGATCCAAGATTCACATCGTGATTTTGGGAAGCTTTGCACAAGGTTTTGAGTTCCAAGTTGAGTTTCAGTGCGGCATTCCATCCTCAGACAGATGGGCAGACAGAGAAGACTATCCAGATTCTTGAGGATATGTTGCGTGCTTGTGTGATGGATTTTCATTCATTTTGAGAAGTTCATTTAACCTTAGTTGAGTTGGGTATAACAACAGATATCAGTCCAGCATTGAATTGGCACCGTATGAAACATTGTGTGGGAGAAAGTATCTTTATGATCCTTCCCTTGTATTGAGTTCTGCAACCGAGGATATTCAGGCTGATTTGATTTATGTGGAAGAACCGTTGAGAGTTATTAGAATCACAAGTCCGGGAATTGAAAACCTAGAGTATTCGAGTTGTGAAAATTTAGTGGAAGAATCATATCATTGAGGAAGCCACTTGGGTTTGGGAATCCGAGGTGCGTGAGAAGTATCTGTGGTTATTTGAGTATTCAGGTAAGTATATTTAAAATTCGGGGCAAATTTTCTTTAAGGGTGGAGTGAGTGTCACGACCCTAATCCGTCACGTGTTGAGCACGTGGGGGTGGGGTGTGTGGCATCTCATTTTATGCATTCCATGATAATTGTTAAGTTTTAGGTGTTCATTTGATATCTTGATAACTTAATTGATATTTTAGTTATGTTAATAAATTACTTTTCATTATTTAATGACTAAATGGAATAAATAGGAATTTTATAGTGATATGTAAATTGTTGGAATTTAAGTAAAAATATATAAATTATATTGAGGTGCTTAAGTGTCAAGGTGGGAAGTTAAGGTTGTTAGTTGGGACAACTAAAGACTTGGAGGAGCTAAAGTATAACTTGGGTTAATATATATCCTTGTTTATTCCATGGAAAGTGATTATTCAAAAAAATCAGTCCAAGTTTATCCTCTGTTTCAAAGAAAGAGCTAGAAATTCTTTCCAAAACTCATATCAAATTCAATTCTTGTTCGTTTGACGATCCGTCTTCACAAAAATGTTCGGGAAGCCGAGGGGATCATTTCTATCCGATTGAAGTTTTTCTTATTTTTGAATTATTTTGGTAAGTTATTATGTTTTCTTTCCATTATTGTTCATTCCATGTGTAAAGTAGAGATGGATGAATTATATAAATATTTCTTGTGAGATTTGGGCATTTTATTTGGTTTTGGAATATATGGAAATAGGCTTTGGAGGAGTGTAAAGAAGTAATATTATAGTAGTGGTTAAAGTGACCATTGTTGATGGATACATGGTTGCATGGCATGTTGGAAACTTTTAATTGGGTTGGAATTTGCTAGGGTATAATTGGAGTTGAAGGTTGGAGTATGTGTTGTTGTTTAAGGTAAAAAGGATAGATAATATGCAGGTTTGAAGTGTATATGCATATAGATTTCATCAACATGGGATAATGGTCCAAACTTTTTTTGGGATTAATGTAAAATTTAATTGTGCTTTTTGATCAACAGGGTTGCCCGGGCAGTTGCAGCATTGCTAAGGCGGCTAAGAATTACATTGGATTTTCCTACTTTGTTACTCTTATAGTTCGATTTGTGCCAATTTGTTTACTGTTAGACTTTTATTAAGCAAAAAGATTTCACTCTCTTTTTATTGAATGTTCCAAATGGTTCTTTTGCAGAGAACAACATCTTCTAGTAGCCTGGCATCCTCCAATGGGAACCCTGCTGAGCTAAGATCAGGAAGTTCCTTAATTGATTTTGATGATGTTCCTGAACCTCCTTCAACTGCTACTCAACCAACACAAGCAGCTGCCCCAGGTCCTTCTGTGGCTCAGCAAACGACATCGTCCAATGATAACTGGGCTAATTTTGATTCTTTTTCCGAGGTCAAAGCATCCCCAGCTCCATCAAATGCCAATTTATTCGAATCCTTTCTGTCAGAGTTGTCCGTTCCAGCTCCATTATCTGGTAATACTGTTGTGTTATTGATGCCATCTGCTAGTAATCCTCTAGGCTTGCCGACTGGGCTAATGCTGATGTTGTTTTTTAGAATTCGGTGAACATTGAATTTGTTTTATCATGTTTTTGGTGTATGTTTTAAACACGTGGGAATTTTGGTATTTGTTTGAACAGGTTTCAGTGATATTTTTTAATACAGTATTTTTTTTTAAATTCTTTGCAAATTTACCGACGGAAATTTCCGTCGGTAATTTTTTTAAATTTAAAAACTGATAATAGATTTACCGACGGATCAGTCAATCGGAAATTCTGCATTATTTACCGACGGATATTTCCGTCGCTAATACCCTCTTTTCCGACGGACATATTTCTATCGATATTACCAACGAGTTATTACCGACGTAATCCTACGGACGCAGTCTGTCGGTAATGCTCATTTACTGACGGAATTTAGGCATTACCGACGGAAATTTCCGTCGGTAATTGCTCAGTTTCTAGTAGTGATGGAAGTTGGTTTTGGGCTTTGTTGATGTTTTAAAGAGTTGCTGATGTTTCAGCTGCTGAAGTTGATTTTCAGTGAAGGGCACGACTCGTGCCCTATGTCACGAGTCGTGCCATGCCTCATTCACTAGTCGTGCCTGGTGGGACGAATGTATCAGACAGTAGGTTTAGGGGGGACGACTCGTGCCCTGAGGGACGAGTCGTGCCCTACTCTGTTTACCCTGAACCGTTTTCAAGCAAATTAAACCTAATCTACCTAGTATATATTTAACCCTTTTTGACTCTAATCCTAGTAAAACATAGGAGCTATTCAATGATGTCTTAACTTGTCAAAAAGGATATGAGGAAGATGTTTAAATATTATATAGAATATGATTGAAAGGCATAACGGGAACTTAACCAAAGTTGTTCAAAACTTGGTAATTCAATCTTGAACCTTTATAAAGGTTATTGAATGTTGTATAGTGAATATGTAGGGCTTGCTTGTGATACATTGTGCTTATACTTGGTTATCTATTCTTGGTTTGGGGTTCAAATAGTGTATGAAATATATGTTTCACTATTGTATTGTTTTGAACATGAGTAAGAATACCATGTTGTTGTATTGATATCCCAGGTGTGGATTTATTTTCAAGTATCTATTATGTGCTTGAATGTGTTTCAATCAGCTAATGTTTAGGGGGTATAATGGAATACGATCAATTATGAAAAATGTTCTATAAGGTGATCGAATTACATTATACCTGTGACTGTCCCCTTCTGTGGCCACAGATTGGGGTGATAGCTTTTCTATTGAGCCAAACGCCTTACAGTTAGATAGTATCTTAAAGGGATCCGGTGAATATGCCTAAGCAGTTCACAAAGGGAGTATTTTTTACTCTCACGAATGTAAGCCATTTGGTTTTGGTGAATATGCATATGCAGTTCATGAAGGGAGTATTTATTACTCTCACGTTGTACGACATATTGTTAAGACGGGAAAGGTAAACTAAGGTAATGTAATGTGTTTACCGCTTTACCAATGTGTATTGTGTAACCATGTTATGTGTTGCACCTTATTTGGCATATTGTTGCATCTTAATAGCTTATTGATATTTATTCTCACCCCTTCTCCCTTTAATGTTTTAGATCGCGATGAGACAGGTGGACCAACCCAGTGAGGACGGGAAGGAGTTTGGACTTTGTTCTTTTGGGATTGTCAGGGTATGTATATGGTTAGAGTTGGTTGGTTGAGAGTAGTAGATGGACATTACTCTTTTGGGAAACAACTTGTATTTTGAATTAGTTTTGTAAACCTTTGCAATTGGGTTCATTTTGTAACTAAGCAGGTTGTTAACTTTTGAACGTTGGTTTTATAACTTTCCTCCGAGTGGAGATGTTTTGAGTTGGTTTTATGATGGAAATGTGAAAGTTTGTTATATCATTTCAAGTTAAATCAAAGTTTTAAATAGAAGTGGTTTTTCTAGTAAGGGGACCCTCCCTCTCGGGACACGAGCTAAGGTTCCGGGTTGGGGTTCCCACAGGGCCACCGGTAACGCTCCGACTACAGCAAATACTGGCAGTCAGCTTAATAGAGGGACTGGCGGCAGCAGCAGCAGTGGCACCATTAAATGTTTTGGTTGTGGCAAGGTCGGGCATCGACGAATAGATTGCAAACAGGCGGGGAAGAAAGCATTGTTCAATGAAACTGAGGACGATATTTGGGCAGATGAGGGGGAATTACCAGAACAACCCATTTTTAATGAAGAGGAGCAGTTTATGATGGGTGATGTGTGTATTTCTCTTATTTTCAGGCAGTCATACCTAACTCCACGCACTACTGACGAGAATGATTGGCTCCGTAATAATATCTTTCAGTCTACTTGCACTATTTTGGGGAAGGTGTGTCATTTTGTGATTGATTCGGGCAGCTGTGAGAACATCATCACAAAGGAAGCAGTCCAGAAGCTAAACATTCAGATGGAGAAGCATCCTAAACCATACAAATTGGCGTGTCTTAAGAAAGGTGGTGAGGTAACAGTTTCAAAACGTGCTCTTATTTGTTTTTCTATTGGCGCTAAATACCGTGATGAACTGTTGTGTGATGTAGTTGCTATGGATGCTTGCCATTTACTGTTGGGCAGACCGTGCCAATTTGATAGACATGTTCTCCATAATGGTCATAATAACACTTATAGTTTGTTAGTAGAGGGACAAATTTATGCTAGTTCCAACGAAACCTGTGGTAAAAGTGGCAACACCCATTTCTGGTTCATCTTTTCTGTCATTAGCACAGTTTGTCGATGAGGTACGAACCACTGATAGGGTGTTTGTGTTGATTGGGAAATCAGTTGCTGATCCAATTCGATTTCCTAATACTGTTCTGCCTTTGTTACAAGAATTTGCTAGTGTATTTCCTGACGAGTTACCTGCTGAATTACCACCCCCTCCATGACATTTCGCGCCATATTGATTTGGTTCCTGGGGCAAGTCTTCCTAACAGGCCTCATTATCGTATGATACCTAAGGAACACGAGGAGTTTCGTAGCCAGGTTGAAGAGTTGTTGGCGAAGGGGCATATCCGTGAAAGTTTGAGCCCTTGTGCTGCCCCGGCTATTTTGATATCTAAACAGGATGGTACTTGGCACATGTGTGTTGACAGTAGGGACATTAATAAGATTACCGTACATTACAGGTTTTCGATTCCCTGATTTGATGACTTGCTGGATCAGATTAGTGGTGCGGTGGTTTTTACAAAGATGGACTTAAAGAGTAGGTATTATCATATTCGTGTTAGACCAGGGATGAGTGGAAAATATCCTTCAAAACTCGAGAGGGCCCGTACGAGTGGTTGGTTATGCATTTTGGGTTGTCTAATGCCCCAAGTACGTTCATGCGTGTGATGAACCAGTTGCTGCGATCGTTCATTGGGACTTTTGTAGTGGTTTATTTTGACGATATCCTTATTTACATTCGGAGTCAGGAAGAGCATCTACAACATGTGCGAGAGGTCTTATTCGTACTTCGTAAGGAGAAATTTTATGCATCTACAAAGAAATGCGTGTTTATGGTACCACATGTATTATTTTTGGGGTACGTGATTTCGGGTGATATTGCCAAAGTGGCAGCTGTGCAGCATTGGCCCATACCGACTACGATCACAGAGGTGCATATTTTTCATGGTTTAGCATCTTTCTATCGTCGTTTCATCCCTCATTTTAGTAGTATTAAGGCTCATATTACTGATTGTATGAAAGGTGTCCGGTTTTCTTGGACTGCCGAAGCAGACACCGCGTTTCAGTAAATTAAGGAGCATTTGACGACCGCTGTTAGGTCCCAAATGGTAGGAATCAGGCTAGAGGGGGGGTGAATAGCCTGTTTATAACTTTTTGCTAAAACTTGTTTTGAAAAACTCTAGCTCACCGGTAAGTGATTTTGCACAGCGGAAATTAAGTTTTCAGTTTAGAGAAAAGGCAAACCGGTAAGACAAAATATCATGCAAGTCAAGACAAAAATTATTTCCAAGTAAGACAAACAAAATGAGCAGTAAGTGAAGTCAATAGGTTGTGACCAGTTGAGAGATTATCAACTGATTACAACTACACAACGAATAAACAAACAAACAAATAAATGACACATTGTTTGAAAGAGGTTCACGAGTGTTAAATAACTGCTACGTCCTCTACCAAGTTTGGTCGAAACTTGGATTTGTGAAGGTGCACTACTTTATTAATGGATTCTACCTATTACAAGTTGCAAGCCAATAATTGAAAGGGCTGCCAAACTAGAGGTGACCACTAATGGGTCGTGCTACAACAAAGACACAGTGTATTCTAGAGATGTGCTCACAAGCCGAGCCGATTTCTCTAGGGTGTTGTGTGTGAATCAATCAATGTGTTCCATAAGTAGTCTAATGGAGGAACACTTCAAAATTGATTGAGGTGCCGAGTGTATAAGTCCTAACGAGAGATGTCTAGTGAATAAAGGGACTTGCTTTGAATGCTTCAACTAGAGAATGTGCGGGTTGGTAGTTCTTGGTACTCACTCTCAAGAATCATAAATGCATCAACCTTCTTCAATGCTCCAGAAAGCTATTTATAGTGAACTTTGAAAAGGAGTCGTTGTCTTTGGAAGAGGTTGCAATGATGACTTACTGGCAAGGGCATTAAATGGGAAGATCCTTGCATTAAATGCCCGAGATTGGATAGAGAGGATTTCCAGAGATAGATGGGGTTCGTGAGTACGGTTACTTGACATTCTCAAAGATTCTCGACAAGAGTGAATGTCATGTCGCGTCTATTCAAGATGCTTGCTTTACCAACTTTAGCTAAAGTTGATGGCCGGGTGGTTGGGAGCAATTAATGCACCGGCTAGCCGATACAATCTTGGAGGAGCTATAACCGGTGACATCGACCGGTAAACCGATAGGCGTAACTTACCGGCTAGTTAGGTAAACCGGTAAAGGAAGCTCCTTTGACCAGGTAACTCACACATTGCCGATGGAAATTCTCGTGTCTTCAAGTCATCAAATCTTGAGAAAAATACATAGCAAAAACACCGGGCACGAGCACTAAGGGATCCTATGGTACATAGAAAAATTCTATTTTGATCTAACTAAATTAGGGGTCCTCATTAATGCTTGTTATGATTGGGATTAAGCAATTCTAAGCCTAAGCATATATTTGACTAACAATCTCCTCCTAATTGCTTAAGTCCAATCACCCTAGGTTAGCATCTTCTTGACTTAGAAAAGCGCTACGAAGAGTTCATTTCATCTAAACCCCATCAATTCTTCTCTTTCTCCCGCCACCATTTACACCTACCTACAACCACCACTCCAAGAGACGGCGGCAGCAGTCCCGCCACCAATGGAAGACTCCCGAACTTAGCATATTCGACGCCCAAAAATACTTCTCCAACAAAAACAAATAATGAAACACCCAAATCCAATATAATTACACGCAAATCCATCTCTCTCTCCACCACCGTCGTATGATAATTCTCCCCACCTTGTTTCCGCGTCGGCTTTCGTCTGCTGTCCGTCGCCTCCTCTCGCCGCCAGTGATGGAGTTACTTACAAACTCGCGAATGGAGGTAGAGTTCATCGCTTTTTCTTTTTCCGATGGCTTCTTCTGAAGCTAGCCGGAATAGCAAAACTTCGTCACGCCAGATTATCAGGTGAAAGCATTTCATAAGATTCTTTTCTCCACTCTAGATTCATAATTGGAATAGTCTTATTACTGCCAAAGAAAAAGTAGGTCCTTCTTTTTCGTAAAGAAATCAAAGATTCTTCTTTCTTCCTATATAATTCTCATGTAATGTGAATATGAATCCATCTTTGCTCTTTTCTCCGCAACCAATCTTTCTCATTTACGATCAACATCTTCTAGAGCCCTTGGTGAACGAAATTCTATTTCTGTTATGGAAAAATAGAGCATCTTGGGAGAAGTCTTGTCCAGGGCTTTTCAAGCCAATCTATGGATATTCACCGATTCTTTCATGCATTATGTTAGGTATCAAGGAAAATTCAATTCTCGTTTTCAAAAGTGTACGTCTCTTTGGTGATGAATAAAATGGAAATATTACTTTGTTAATTTATGTCAATCTTATTTTTACCTGTGGGTCTCAAATTCAAGAAGGATCCATATAAACCAATTATCCAATCATTCCTTGACTTTCTAGCTTATTTTTTCAAGCGTACGGCGAAGGACTTCCAACGGTACGCAATCAAATGCTAGCACCGGGCTCCCATTCGAGGTAAAATTCTGAGAGAATTTCTTGAAGCGTATAACGAATCCTAAAAGAGATCCTTCTTTCTTTCCTGGTTTTTTCAGCTGAAATGCCCAGCGTGCCTGCAAGAAATCGATTCAGGGTTCATGGCGGAAGAACACCCGGGCCACCGCTGGAAATAATATAAGAGAGATGATGAGCCTGGAATTCAGCCTAGATCGGGCCCACGGCTCGGTCCGGTCCTAAGTGCCCAGTATGACGTGGCGTATCTCTAGCACTGGCACCAGTAGTCAAAGACCACGGACAGATAGGACCCTCAAGGTCAAGCACCGCCTTCCTTCTCATCCCATCCCAGGGCCAAGACCGGTGCAGGGATCATGGCGACCATCGCCCTCGGTGACCGCAGTGAGTAATGACCATCCCATCCGTGCCTGGGCGTCACAATACCATCGACCGCGCCTAAGATGTTGATCCATCGCAGCCTCATACTGCACTCCTGATTATTCCTCACCGAGACTCCTGGTCGATATCAAAGCTTATTGAGCAAGTTTACTTACTGGCTCTGACAGTACAGTAACCGGCTCACTCCCATTGCATTAAATGCATGGCTCATGCACCTACTATTTCATTTAATGCGCCGCGCCGAATACACGGCTCCTGTCCACATCAACGACATCCCTCTACTCGATGGTGGGAATCTTCCTTCCCCCGATATGTGGAGCCAACCGTGGATGCGACACGTGTATCCTGGCCACAAGACTAAAGTGCCTCTTTAGGGGTCGAATCCTCACGGCTTACGTCGCCGAGCATCTCTCTCACGCTTATAACAAGCACCTTTGTCTCCCTTAGACTAAGGTAAGCTGCCAAATCTATATTGTAAGCCATATTGCTCAAACCCTAAATACACACACATACTCAAGACATTCCAAAGTCTTATTCTCTTAGTAATATTACTCACACTCCGAGGGCCTCGAGTTGGATTAACATTCAACTTTGACCTTAATCTGCTTCTATTTTCGTTGGTTGTGGGATCATAGTGTACCAAGCACCAAACAAATATCTGCTCGCGTATATCCTACAAACCGGCCCGAATTCCCGAAATCTCTCAAGTGGCACTTCACTGGTTCCATTGCAGTGAAAAATCATTAGTTTCTCGTAAATTCTCGTTTTTGAAAAACACCCGTCGTGCTTCTAAACACTCGCTATCAAAAAAGCTCTTCTTCTTTTCACCATTTTTCAAAACTCTTGAAAATGCCACCATTTGACCATCAAATGAGGGTGACCAAGCTTCCTTCTAAGATCGACCTCGTAGGCCAAGCACCTCACCTTTCTCAGGTTGGGGGCCCGTTCTCAAATCCCGAATAGCCTCTCCTCGCTCAAGCTAGTGAGGGTTTTAAAGAGGCCGGCGGAGGAAGCTAGAGAACTCGAAAAAGCCCTCTTACTCACCGGGCTTAAAACTCCCTCTCTAAAATCTCCCATCACCTTCCCCAAATACTCCCTCTCACTCCCGAGCCGATCCTCAAGAGGCAAGAAACTCCTAGCCGCAAGGTCTAAACTGGGTAGCCGAGGCTAGCGGCCATCAATGACGCTCAGCTGATCTAGTTTGAGCTGTAGGCAGTAACTGCGGAATGCCCCTCCTGCAGCACAGGTCCCAAAGGTTCTTCCCTAACTAGTCCCTCGCTAACTTCGCTTACTAGTCAAGCGCTAGTGGGACAAAACAAAGCAAGTAATCTAACTCCTCAATCGTGACTGTGTAGCAAGTGGAGAATGTGGTGGAAGTTTATGATAGGCGACAAGCGAGCAGAGAGGGAAGAGGCTCACCCTAATCACCGCGTAAAGTCCAAAGCTGCACTCCGTAGCTTACGCCAAGGAGAAGGGCCGTGACTCCGCGTGCTAAGGCTAGCCAAGGGTGGATGCACCGTAACCCGTACTTTGTTAAGTTCATGCACGCAATGTGGGAAACCCACTCCGTAAAATGGCCCAGAGGTGTGGCTTCGCACCATGGATGCCTTCTCAAAGGACAAGATTTCCTGGTCACCCATTCGTAAGGCGGGAAACCCCACATATGATGGCTCAAAAATGCCAAGAGCCATATGGGACGCTTCTCAAGTAAGCGACATGGCCCTATTCTTTCTTTGGACAGAGGTGGCGACAGGCGCAAGGCCTTCGCCGCAACATTCACTGCAAGGCACTATGGCTTGATGCCGGCCTCTTTAAACCCAAGTCCCTCAAGTCCTACACCCGCCCTGCCAGCAAAAAAATCTCTTCCCCGAACATATTTACTCGGGCAGTGCAGCCCGCATGTGCCCCACAGATGCACTCCGGCCCGAGTCAAGCAAGGCACCTGCACGGAGACCATAAAAAGCTACATCACTTCGCCGTAAAGATGAGCGAGCAGATTTGTAGATCTCGGGAAGTTAGGCGACATCGTGCTTTCGTCGAAGGCGGTCTTCTCCTCCTCGTTTCTTGAAAATGAACTTTTGCCTCTAACAACAGTTTCCTAAAAGCAATGGAGGAGATGTACGATTTAGCGAGCATCCGCTATCGCGCTCGCCACGAGAGCTAAATGAGGCCGGCCTTCCCCCGTGCCCCCACTCTGGCCAAAGGAAAGAATAAGCTCAGTTCCAAGAGACTGCCTTAGGATTCGCTCCGCTAAAATAAATTCTAAGCTGCAAAAATCGTAGCCGTGGGACGCATACAAGCTCCGGAAGATAACGTAGGAGTACAAGCTACTCCTCAATGATTCGCGAGTGCAAACTATCATGAGAAATCCATGGAACTTCCCTCCTTCCCCCCATTGGGCGAAAGCCGTAATGAGAGGATTCTAAGCTAAATTCTCGTGAAGTTTTAGTAATGACCACTTCGTCATAATATCGAGGACCGCTTCCTAAACCGAAACGAATCATTCGGGGCATAAAATCAATAACGGAGAGAGTCGACTAAATAGGTTCGTGGCCATTATAATGCTACTAATTACCAATAATAATCCCCGCAGGCACGAGCACTTCACGTGGCTCTCGACAAAAAGGAGAGGGATAACGATGTATGATTTAGTCGATGATTATGAGATCAATTTCCCATCGAGTAGGAGCTTCCATCCAACAAACAGCTCTTCTCCCTCTCAGTATCGTAACATTGGAGAAAAGTTTTCTTGATTCCCCCTTACGATGCTCCAGAGGGAAAAGAAAGCAAGAAATTTGGTTCCCAAAAGGAGCAACTTGCCTCCTCCCTTTTTCACTCTACTCAACCCCTCACCTCTCCGTAAGTACCCAAATCCGGATCGTCCAAATCCGCCGAAAGTTAACCGAAATCCGTTAACCGGCCCGCTTCCAGTTAACCGAACTCGTTAAACTCCCCGCTGCTGCGCTAACGAGACGCCCCGGATCGCCCTGCATCCCGACGTCAAACCGTACTTATCACGTGACATCTCACGTAAAAGTATGGCTTTCCCGAAAAACGCATTTTCCCGCACTTTCCGGGGGCATTTCTGACATTTCCTGACCGTTATTTTAAAAACTGACAAAACCGGACCGGGAACGAACTCCCACACTTCGCGAGTCACAGACACGTGTCCCGCATGCCACCTCCCTCTAGTCACTGTCAATCACAAATCAAGGCCAAAAGACCAAAATACCCCCGGTTTGCAAGCCAAGTCCTACGGACTCACCGTGCAATTTTCCCGAAATTGCCAACAAGTCCTCCGCATTTCCAAAATTCCCAAAACCCCGAAATTCACCCAAGTCCCACGACTCCTACCGCAATTTTCACCCTATAAATAGAAGTTGCCGTCCAAAGGCAAAGAAGAGGATTTTAACACCAAAAATCACATACCCCACGGTCCAAACCGGTTTCCACCCCTCCCGAGCTCCCGTTTTGTCTCGATTCGCGTGAAACCTTCGTATTTCGATCAAATACGCACCCTACAACTTCGAAACCACCTTTCGAATAACTTTCCGTGTCCCGTGCACACCTCCCGAGCCAAAGGAGTCGACCCTAGCCATGTATAACTCCTCTCTCTCGAATCTTCCGCCTGCCTCTGCTTACGCGCTGGCCGCTATAACCGCTTTCGAACGTCATTGTCAAAATGTAGACGCTTCCGTCTAACGGGTCCGATACGTTTTAGCCCTCGATCCTCTTCTCTTTCCGTAAGAGAAGTAATCACGGTTAAAACGGCGTTCCGACCCCGTTCCGTTTACTTTCACGTCATTTACAATTCCGAGCCGTTTGGCCTCGTTGATCGTCATTTACAATTCCGAGCCGTTTGGCCTCGTTGATCGTCATTTACAATTCCGAGCCGTTGGCCTCGTTGATCGTCATTTACACTTCCGAGCCGTTGGCCTCGTTGATCGTCATTTACACTTCCGAGCCGTTTGGCCTCGCTGATCGTCATTTACAATTCCGGATCGTTTGATTCCGTTGACACCGCTTTAAATACCGTCATTTACAAGTCCGCTCCGTTTGGATTGTGATAGTATTTACTTTTCAAAAGTCCGAGTCGCAACCCGATTCGTTGATCGCATATCATTTAATACGCATTTTTCCCGTAAAATCGTTAACAATGTAATGCCCGGTTCAAAACCGGAGTTCGTCCGTCGAACTCTCTTTCAAAACGCGCGACATGACGTTCGCCTCCGAATGCTCATCTTCAAACTCAAAGCCGCCATTTGACACTTAAAATCATTTAATACGCATTTTTCGTAAAAATCGTTAACAATGACTCATTTCAACTTCAAAGTCGACGTTTGCCACGCAAACGCTCATTTCAACTCAAAGTCGACGTTTGCCACGCAAACGCTCATTTCAACTCAAACCGACGTTTGTCATTCAAACGCCGTCTTTTCAAACAAAGTCACCTAATCAACGTTTGTCACTCAAACCAAGATTAAAGCTTGTCATTCAAGCCCCCATTTCAAAAGACACACACACACACACACACGATTTCGAGAAAGGTAGAAAGACTCGTCATGCGAGGCGTTCGGGCGATCTCGTAATACTCTACCCGAAACGTAACCCGACTCTCCGAACCTAACAATCTCTCGGTACAAAAAGCTTTTTACTCGTTTTTGCCGCCAATAAAAATGATCCCCGTTTTCAAAGCCTTTTCCTAAGTTTTTGCTACCAATAAAAACGACACCATTTTCGCAATAGCCGTTTCTCAACGTTTGGGCTCAAAAATACAAAACCGCGTGGCGACTCCTCATTCTCGCTCCTTCCCGTGAAGCGAGGTCTCGTACACCAACCCCGCGAAAGACAACCGCCTTTTCCGCGCGCCCGCGCGCGAAAAGATCGGGTAATTTCGCTTGGCGACTACCGGGGAGAAGATACTTTTTTCAAAACTACCGTTGTTTTCTAAAAGCCTTCCGTGGGTCAAACTTTCGTTTACTCCTTCCTCGTTTTCGTGTGTGTGTGTTACTTTAAACCTCGAACGGTTTTTTTCAAAAGGCATTACATTGTCAACTTTTCAAAATCTTACCATGTTTGTGCATCCCCATTCATGTTTGATTTTCATGTCGTCTTTGAACTCGTGCATCATAAATTCTTTAAGACACATTCTCAAAAATCTCTGTTTTACTCGTAAAAAGAATTTTAGTGACCGCACACTACGCGCACTTGCCGCCTCTAACACCGCACTTCACGTGCACTTGCCGCCGGTACACCGCACACTACAACCCCTAACCCGGGATGGCCTTATCGCTTGCACTCCGATTGGTCTCGCGTACACCTTTCGGGGCGCACGGGTCGTCCCCAAACATCCCATCCTAGCCCGTGTAAGCTTACGCACTCCTTCGTGTCACACTTTGTCCAAGACCCTTGGTTTTTGGCTTAGCTCGTGTCATAAAGCCTAAGTGTATGTTTTTCACGCCGGCCCCGCTCCGAGTCAAGCTCGAGAGTTTTAGACCAAAGGTCGTTCCCGACCCGAAGTCTTGAGCTTTTCACCTTGACTTTGACGCGGAGCTCGCCGAAAAATATACCCGAAGGTTCAATGTGACGCCGTGTCACCAAACTCCGCCGTATGTACCGTGCCGCCCACAACTTGGCCAACGCTAAAAGCTAAAGGTCTCTCGCACAAGCGAGTCAGAGAGGTCATGCCCAAATTTTGGCACGACTCCCGCCTTAACTTAAGGACGTTGACCTCGACCGTGGCCCGTACGCCGCACACGTCGAAAGTTTGCGTGGATCGCCTAGCCTTAAGTTCACTTTTTCCTTTGTCGGTGGAACTCGCTTGCCTTATCGTACTCGCCGGATAGTCCGTCCCGAGAAAGATGATCTACAATGGAAACGAGGGGCTTATAAGCGTAGTGACGAGATCCACCGATTAGAGCTTCTAGGATTAGTTGCGAAAAAGAAGACACGCTCTTTTCCAACCAATTAGACTCGAGAAAACGCGCTTTAAGTAAACTTTAATCGGTAATCGCACATTGCACAAGCCCGAAACCTTGAGCCAAATACCCTTTTCCGAAGCCTCCAAACCCTTCCTTTCGCTCCCCGCAATGAGCGTAAAGTGGTTCGATTTCCGGCCGCCTTGCCAGATCACAGAATGGCAGCTGCCTGACAGCTTCTCGGTTCCCCTCGCCTCACCAGTAATTTCCGACATGTCTAGCTCACCGAGAAATCGTGACGGGGAAGGACCCCCGCCACCGGTAAATGATATGACATTGAAGAAGCCATCCTAAGCTTGTGAGGTTCACAAGAGGCGTAAAGAAGATCGCCAGAATTTCGTGGTACAGCCTTTCCGAATGAGCGTGGTATAGCAGCCTATCCCCGGGCCGACGCATTTCTTTTGTCCCGGTAGAGGATGACGATTCCCCAAAACCAGCTTCACCAAACCTTCAATCAGTTCCTCCCCGCCAACTTACTGGATGCCTTCCAACCAAGGAAACAAATGACCTAGGCTCCATGTTGCCACCTCTCGTAGCAACCCCGTCAATTTTGGTCACCCGCTACACCCATCACTCAATATCACTCAGCCGCACCGCCGACCATCTCAGATGCCAATATCCTCGCATTCTCCCGGTTCGTCCTGCCTATACACGAATCTCTAAACACCGGGACAAACCCCGATAGCCTCGTAGAAGGCTCCCGTATATTCTCATATACCAAGCCTTCCACCTCCAATCACTACCGCTCACGTGGTAGCACCCGGCGCCGAGCCTCACAAAGCCCACCACCGGACCCAACCTTAGCCTCGGATGGTCGAGCAGATGAAAGACCCGAAAGCCACCATGAGCAGCTCAAAGCAGAAACGTTCAAATCCACGTATCCGGAATGGTCACGCCTCTCCCCGCCAAGTTCGTAATGCCTGAGATGGACCGATTCGATGGAACCGAATGTCTCAAACGCACGTCGACACTTACGTTCTGCATGAGAGCAAAAGGAGCAACCCTCCAAAGAAATGGCCGACCACTTCCAAAGATACGCTCAAAAGCTCGGGCCGTTACGATGGTTTCGAGGGTCAAGCTCGCGGATCGCCACACTGGGAACAGATCAAGAACATCTTCCCGGAACGGCATGCATCCAACTTAGAGTGGGAAACAAGTCGCGAGGACTTAATCACCACCGAGCGTAAAGCGGATGAAAGTGTTGGGGAATTCTACAAGAGATGGAGCCGGAAACTCTCCGAAATCATGGAGCCACTCTCCAAAGACGAACGTATGCGGATCTTCAAGTCTTGCTTGAGACCGTCCATCGAACTCTCATCGGGCCACAATTTCTTCCTGCATCTCCGGCCATGGTCAATGCCGGCCACAGCTTCGAGAAGGATCTCAAGGAAAAGTTGCTATCGTACAACAGACAGATACCGCTCAACAACAGATTCAATCCCCGCACCGGCCCCCGCAAAGGGAAAGATACGTCCGTCAACTACGTCCATCGTGGACAATGCCGGTAATGTAAAACCTGGGGCCCCGCAAAGCAACAGCTTCTACTCAAGGTACTCGCCGTACACTTCGACAAGTTGGACATGCCACCGAGCAAGATGCCGGAAGTGGCTAATCAAGGAGGGTCTCCTTAAGCCCGGCCAATTACAAACCCAAAGTTCCCGTAGCCAATGCGGACAAGAGCAAATATCGCGCCTTCCATCAAAAGATTACGGCCATACCACCGACAACCGTTTGGGGTTACGATACGAAATCCGTAACTTGATAGAAGAAGGCAGTTGAGCGCCCCGTGGCCCAATACAAGCTGGAATCCCTTTCCGAATAATAACAAGTGAACTCCATTGAGCGGGTGCCCAAGAAGTGTGCTACGTAACCGCCCGCCTCTTTCACTGATCCTCCTCTAATGTTCACATCAGCCTACGATGTTTGTGGATCAAGCTCCGCCCGCCCGGAGTACGAGTCTCGAGAAACTGTCCGAGCAATCCTCCGAGGAAACAAGAAGAAATCCTCTCAACAAGAATCGAGAGAAAGATACGAAGCCGGAGATACCAAAGGTAGGTACATCTGGAGAAACCCTCCGGAGGTTCGACTACTACGCACCGTACTCCAGCCTACCCTTCTTGCCTCTGTGCCATGCAAATTTCTAGAGCAGACAGGTGGAAAGCCGAAAAGCCCAAATTAAACCGTAATCCGACTGAACACCGGAATACCTCAGCATCTTGATAGTCTTATCGCGCCGAAGCCTAACCTCCGCGGATCGCCCAAGATTCAACTTGTCCAGCCTTCCGAGCCCGGACCGGTAAAGGAAGATCAAGGTCGCCTTGGCAATCGCACTCGATCAATGTGCTAACCAAGGGCGGCAACCGCCACAGCAAATTTCAACATACTCCCCGAGGTTCCAAAGAAAGGCTTTACCTCGCAAAGAGGAAGACAGAAACGGATGGCCGGATGACTCTCCTTCTACGGATAGAGACGAGATCTACGACTCCCGCCTCGTATGGCAAAGCATGATCACATTCTCGTGATGAAGACTTACCGAGAGACGCCTCTGGGGGCACAACGAAGCTCGTACATCACTCTCAAACTCAACACCATATCACTCCTCTGAGTATTGGTAGATAACGGGTCAGCCGTTAATGTCCTCCTCTCAAAGCATGATGCGAGCTCTCCGCATCCATGAAAGCCATTTGATACCGTCTACCGACTATCAAGGCCTACGACAACTCGTCTCTGCCCCATCCCGGGGACAAGTGACTCGGGAACTTTGGTTCGAAACCCAAATGGTGCCAAAGAAAATTCCACGTGATGGACATTCCATCCGAGTTCACGCCTCTTTGGGACGCCCTCGCTACACCACATGAAGGCCATAGCTTCCACTCTCCATCAATGTGTCAAGTTCATCAACCGACAGGAGATCTCGAAGTCATCCGAGGGACAGCTTCTCATAGGAAACGAAGCCGAGACAAAGAGCCAAACGTGTCCGCACTCGTGCACCGGGTTACCTCCTTCGAATCAACCAAGGGACTATCGGGCAAATCTCATCGTAATCCTCGTAGTCCGAGATGCTAACTATGTAAACGTACTCGAGCAAAGTGCACTCGGGCGCCCGATACATCAAGTTCAACCGTCGTTTCCAACACTTGGAGTGCAGATTGAAGGAAACGCCGAATATCGCCATGATACGGGCACATAAAACCCCTGGGCCTTCCAATCCGAGATTCACAAGCATTCTTCAAACTTCATTCTCTCGGCCCCGCCAGTGAAGAGATTTTTGTGATAAAGGTCGACAAGTATCGTCATTCTCGTGATGAATGCATGGAAGTCGTATGGAAGGTCCTCCACGAGGAATTCCCTCTAAGCCTTTCTCCAACGAAGGGTACGAGATTTTCCTAGCCGCTCCAAAGAACGCACCTGACGCAATACGTCCCCTACACCCGGATCGAGCGATCGATGACGATGAATCTGGACTCTCCGGAGTCGAGGACGCGGCACTCCGCAAGCGCACCTCCGCATTCACATGCTCGCTTGAGGACGGAACTCCTTCCGATCGTGTCACCTACGACTCAAGGTTCCAATACCATGGAAATTGTCAAGCTCAACGTCCAAGCATGCATGCCTATCCGACAATTGGAAGCACGTGATTCACGCAACGAGGAATCCTCTCGATCAAGTGAATGACGACGACTTCGTCAATATCATCTATTCCGTGTATCCCGATGAAGCCAAGGACCCCGTTCTTGTTATCGATTCTCGCCACACCAAGGTCACCTCGATGATCGCTCGCTCACGGTAAACGAGGCACCGGCCAAGCGAGCTCGTAGCTCATCTTTACTTCCGAGTACCAGCCCCAGCTGCAACCGGCCCGTGCCGTCGCCAAGCTTATACCCTCAAGCGCCGCCAAGGCCAAGGGCAACAAAGAAAGGAGACCAAGCTCCTCACCCCGCTACAAGTCGATCAACCTCGGGAACGCTTCCACCACCCACCCCGAAAACATCCGTGAAAGTCTTCCCCGCAAGGCGTAGCCGCCTTTCCGACACAGAAATGACCACCTCAAAGCATCAACATGCTTCGGCCGATTCTCGCTCCTAGCCGTCACGCCCGATTCGATATCCCGCCAATCGACCGCTAGCTTGATAGACTTGGCGATCGAGCGAGATCACGAGACCGTCAACATTGCAGTAATTCAATACCCCGTGGGGTCAATCAAGCGTATATGGGCAAACTTCTTGGTGATCGAGATTAAGGAAGGACGCATGGAATGTCCTGGCCCGACTTCCTTCGTCAATGTAATCCAAGTGTTCCGCCATTCGGCGATTTGAATGTAATCACGGCTTCGACACTAGCCGACGATGCGCACCTACGGAGATCGCCTAGGTCTCGCAAGGAAAGCTCTCATGGAGCTAGCCGCTCAAGAAAGTCGTCTTTGGGACGAAGACCAAGCTCGAAAGACCTACAGTGGACCAAGCCCTTAAAGTGTCACAGTGCCTTCATGCAAAGCTAGAGGCCACTCTAGACCGCCGACTCGTGGAGTTTTGCCCATGGCAACTTCCCGGACTACCGTCTCGTTCTCATCCAACCCCTTTGCCAACCAAGGGTGGTCAACGGTCCCGATGACCTAGGAGATGGAACGGCACGGCGGAACGAATCCCGCCGCTTACCTTCCCGAGGAAAGCAAGTTCTCTCGTGAAAGCGACGACGAAGACGATGAAACCATTCTCTTCCAAGCCGGCATGAAGTCAACAAAACCGGACTCCCAAGGGTCCCGGGAGGATGGGAACGGATCATCTCCGCACTCAAATTGAAAGGCCAACTCAGTGGAGGAAGGTCTATTTAAAAACAGGAGGAGGATGGAAATTGCCTCGAGCAACTACTCAGTGGAAATTCCACGCCTACATGCCTCTTCATTTACGTAAACGATCAACTGGGACAAGAACTACCACATGGGCAGATGTTCGGGAAGCCGTATACTCGCCTTCCGACATACCCGCCACTCGTATAAAGCGTAGAAGAAAACTCTCCCCAATGGAGGTTTACCTAGATCGCCGCACGCAGCTTCAAGGAAGCACCGGCTATTCTCACATGGGAAGAAACGCAGCATTAACTTCGACGCAGCTCCGCCGCAAGAAGGTTGATCTCGGGGCCTGCAGTGGAGGAAAACTAGCCAACCACGAGTATCGCTGCACCCAACCTGCATCGCCCGAGTATGCTCAAGAAGAAGGAAAGGAACGCGATATACCGTGAAGAGATCAAGGAGACCGTTCGCTTGAGCCGAGAACTCTCCAACCTCCCCGAGGGTCCGCAACGCACGCTCGGGCCAGTAACCACCGGCTGTGCACCGACATTCGAACAATCAAGGCCAAACCGTAGGCTACCTCCCCGCAGAGGCACCTAAGCCGCATCCCGGGACGTAATCCGTCAAGCCGCCGAAGCTCCCGGAATTCATCCACAATCAATGAGTTGAGGGAAGACGCATGGCTCCTATGCTACGAGGAATCCTCCTCTAACTATGGCTCAACTCGAGCGCACTGCTCGTAAGGGACCAAACCTCGATGTCGCCGTTCTAACCCGATCGGGTCAAATCCATGCATTACCACCTAAGGCCACCAAAGCCGACGGAGCTGTAATTGCCCGGCCACTCACAGTACGCAAGTTCCTTGAAAGAGGACCCGATCCTCACTACCAGCAGCACTCAGCGAACATTTCCCTTGGTCTCTCGCTCACCTCCTCTTATCCTCACAAGCTCAAGCTAGAGGAAAGCCTCGGCCCGTACCATGGTCCCCGTGGACGCAACCCCGCATGAAGTCATTCGATGATTGGTAACATCCACTATGGCAACATTATCACCTTCACGCATTTGGACCTTCCAAAATTTGGGGCCGATCACAATGAGCCGCTTACATCACAAACCCACTGACGAGCCGTCTTCCTCGCGTGTTGGTAGACGGAGGTTCCTAATGAATGTCTTGCCCGCCAAGATGATGGACCCGCTTGACATCAAGCCCACAGCATCTTAAGCCTTCACCCACACCGTCAAGGCCTACGACTCTACTTCCCCGTACACGCTTCCTGGGTTGCTACTCTTAACATCTCGGGTTCGGCAAGCGGGTGATCCCCACCGAATTCCAAGTGTCGACATTCCAATCACTTTCACAGCCATCCCGGGCGTCCCCGGCCGCATCAAATCAATGGCGTGGCATCCACCCTTCACCCTGCCTCAAGTTCATGCAAGGCAACGAGCTAACTACGCCTACGGCGACAAAGTGTCACCACCGAGGGGACCAAAGACCAACGACATTCCTTTTGGAAATCAAGCATAATGATGACATGCCATTAACTCGGATTCACTCGAGACCTCCAAGATCCAAATATGCAACGTGGACCTTCCACTGTCTCACGATCGATTCCTCCCGCCACGAGGATGATGAAACTCATGAACTTCATCCCAGATCGGGGCTTCGCAAAAGGCCGCAAGGCCGCACCAAGTTATTGAAGTCAAGGACCACACCACGGTCCAGGGGCTTCGCTACGTGCCGACACCGCCGACATCAAGGAAGACAAAAGGCTCGCCCGCACCAAGGCAAAGCAGCCCCACAAAAGGGGAACCTCCAACGGCACACCCACCTCCGACCTTACAGCCTTCGACTCGCCATTACTTCACCAAGGGAACCGACAGCAGTAACCGAGGGGACCAACAAGGGAACCGACGCAGAACCGAGGGGACCAACAAGTGGAACCGACAGGTAACCGAGTGGGACCGACAAATGAACCGACAAGGACCGAGGGACCGACAAAGGAACCGATGAAGATGAGAAAGAAGCAGGATAGTCAACACCAAGACTACGTATTTAATGGAACAAACCTAGCACGGACCTCAAGCGTTTCAGTAGGACTCAAAGCTAATCCGATAAGGGAGCGTTCGACATCACCGCTCTACCTCGGGACCAACCGCCACCACACCCAAAGATGAATACACATTCAAAGGGAATCCTGCACTTGGAGGAGCAACTCAGGTACTCTCCATGGGAAACAAGTTGTTCGGATCGCCCGCCGAGGCCACATTCGAGACAAGAAATCCAAAGCGTAAGGAACCAGACCATAGAAGACGCTCTCAAAGGGACCACTCTACAGAGTCTGTTTCAAGAAGTCATGGAGTTGCCCAACTTGATCGATCGGGGCTCCGACAACGCATGATCGCCATGATAGGGACAGCAGGAGCCAAGCCTCTCGATCCCCGCACCCTCCTCAAGCATCCAAAGAATGCCACCGAAGAATTGGGTAACTTTCACCGACCAAGGGCAAGCCAGTGCAAATGGAAGACAAGCCGGGCCCGCACCCACATCTCCCTAAACCCGGTCTCAAACCCTTTCGAGCCGCTCCTGTCGAGTCCAGCCCTTCCGAGTCATCCAACGGCCTTACGGAGGACTATAATGTTGTAGCTAATCATGTATTCCCGTTCTTGTGTAATGAAAAGTCCGACCTTTCTGAGTATCCTCTCATTGCCACTTTAACAACCGATAAGTTAACAAACAACTTAAAAGACGTTAATAACTCAATTGATAAAGAAGGTATACACATTAAACGAACAATACATTAAAGAAGTTCTCGAGCGTGTAGTTGACCAAGAGGACAACCGGGCCCAAGCCGCAAGAGGTTATGACCAAAGTGAACTCCGGGGTCCGCCGCAAGAGCCTAAAGAGACACAAGGGGCGCTTTTCGCCGATGCGTAAAAGGAAGCCCCGATAAACCTCCTCCGGAGTATGTTGACGTGTTCGCCCGGTCATATCAGACATGCCAGACTCGATCCTCAATCGTGGAGCACCGAATTCCCCGATCCCGAATCCAAGCCTCGTCAAATGTAAGCCGCGCAAGATCAAGCCAGAGTGGTCCTTGCAAGTTAAAGAAGAAATTGAGAAAATGCTCCGAGTTGGTTTCATCGTAGTGATTGAGTACCCGACTTGGCTCTCCAACATCGTGACGGCCACCAAGGCCAACGGAAAGGTCGATGTCGCGTGGATTTTCTGGATCTCAACAAGGCCAGCCCTAAGGATGATTTCCTATCGCCTAACATCGACATGCCGGTCGACACCACGGCAAATTTCGAAGTAAAGTCCTTCGTGGACGGGTTTGCCGGATACAACCGCATCAAGATGTCCGAGGAGGATCGTGCCAAGATCGCTTCACCACTCCATGGGGACATACTGTTACACCTGGCCATGCCGTTCTGGCCTAAAGAACGCCGGGTTACTTTACCAATGGCCGCAATGTACCCTCTTCCATGACATGATTCACAAAGAAATCGAAGTATATGTCGACGACATGATCATCCACTCCAAGGGATCGTACATGCAAAGACATGACAGATCCGAGGAAGTTCTTCAACAGACTTAAAACACTCCATGAGGTCAACCCGCAAAGTGCACCTTCTAAGGCCAAGCGCGGCAAGGTAATCGGGGTACATGGTTACGTAAAGAGGTATCGAAGCCGATCCTGTGAAAATCAAGGCCATCATCGACATGAAGCCGCCTCAAACCCCGATTGTAAGTGAAAAGCTTCATGGGAAGACTTCAAGACATCGGGCCGCTTCATCAACCAGCTTGACATCTTCTCGCGAGCCCATGTTCAAACCGATGAAAAAGAATGCCGACATCAAATGGGACTCCGAGTGCCGCATGCCTTTCGAGAAAATCAAGACCTACTTGGTTAATCCCCACCCCGTGCCCGCCACACGAAGACAAGCCACTACTCCCGTATCCGACAAGCAATGTACACGTCTATCTGAGCAATGCCGGCACAAGAACAGAAAGATTCCAAGGTTGAGCATGCAATCTACTTCGTAAGCCGAAAGCTTCAAGGAAGTGAACTCGCCTACTCAAAGATCGTAGAAAACCCGTACCGCCTTGGTATGGGTAGTCGGGAAACCGAAACACTACATGCAGCCGCATCTGCTCCCGGGTCTCCAAAGTGGACCCCGTCCGATATCTCTTTGACAAGCCATCCCTCGTCAATGCGGCTAGCCAAGTGGTCATTCTTCCCGGCCGAGTTCGACATCAAGTACATGGTAAGAAAATCAACAAAGGGCGTGAGTAATGGCGCATCGCCTTGCCGACTTCCCGAGCAAAGGGAACCTAAGGGTCCCGATCCGCAATTTCCTGACGACGGAATCTTTTCACTTGACGCAAACCGCCGGCAACTCTTCTTCGATGGGGCAGCCAACAAGAAGGGGAATGGCATTGGAATGCTCCTTGTCGATCCCAAGGACGAGCATACTCCCATAGCCATCAAGTCAATTTTGAAGCAACCAACAATGCAAACAGAATACGAAGCCTCGTGGCAGCAGGTTTGGAAGCCGCCTCGAGCGCAACATCTCGTAGCCGGGATGTATATGGAGACTCAAAGCATTGATCATCAATCAAGTATCCAACAAATGGAAGACGGTAGATTCCGCCTTCGAAGTACCACGCGTACATGGAGGAGCTCAT
Source organism: Adenophora triphylla var. japonica (assembly GCA_022495995.1). Taxonomy (NCBI): domain Eukaryota; kingdom Viridiplantae; phylum Streptophyta; class Magnoliopsida; order Asterales; family Campanulaceae; genus Adenophora; species Adenophora triphylla. The sequence continues at coordinate 9,856 of JAFEMH010002262.1, read as the reverse complement.
TGCTTCGCTCAAGGACATCTCTTTTCACTATTTGCCAAGAGACAGAAACCGCTTCGCAGACGCCCGGCAACCTCGCCTCTTGTCGAAATTCCCGAGGGAAAAGCAAGAAAAACCCCTCGTAATAGGCAGACGGGAAACACCCGCCTATTGCACGTGAGATCGAAAAGAAACAGAAACGATCGACGAACCCCGGTACAATCAAATTTACCAAGCACTCCAAAGCTGAGAAGCTTCCTTCACAAATGAAGATGGAAAATACAAAGAAGGGATCAAAGCCAAAAACATGATGGCATTAAAACGCCCGGCATCCCATTTCGTCATTCTCGGGGGTATGTTGTACAAGAAGCGCCACCAAGGGCCACTCCTTCTGTGTAAACAAAGAAAAAGCGCCGAAGCTAATGAACGAAGTTCACAACGGAACCTCGCGGTCCGCACATGAACGCCCGAGCATTGACACGTGCATCATTCTCCGTATGGGATACTATTGGATATCAATGGAAACAGATCGCATCCAGCTTCGTCCGAAGCCGCGACAAATGTCAACGGTTTTCCAACCTCAATCACATCCCTCCTCACGAACTCTACCGCATGACTACGCCACGGCCTTTCGCCACATGGGGAATCGACGTCATCGGCAAGATCACTCCTCCAGGAGCAATGGTCACGAGTTCATTTTAGTCGCAGCCGACTACTTCACCAAATGGGTAGAAGCGATCGTACAAGGTACCGAATTCTAGGAAGGTGGCCGAGTTCATCCGAGAGAACATCATGTGCCGATACGGAGTGCCCAATGAGATCATCTCCGACAATGGGACTCACTTCTCGAAGGAAATTGTGACCAACTACCGACCGACCCGTAGTCACACGTCACAGTCTTCTCCTTACTGCACCACAAACCAATGGTGCAAGAGAGGCAGCCAACAAGACTCTCGCCATGATAATCGAAAGATGACCACTCGCAGGTCGGGACCGGCCCGAAAAGCTACATCTAGCCCTCTCGGGGATACCGAACATCGCCGTAACCGCCACAGGGGAGACTCCGTTCGCACTTACCTACGGAATGGAAGCAATGTTACCCGTGGAATTGGAAATTCCATCCCTCCGAGTCCTCTTGGAAAACGGGGTCAATGAAGTCGAATGGCTAGCAGCCGTCACGACGAACTTGCTCTACTCGACGAGCGCAGATTGAAAGCCATGGAACACACTCGAGCCTACCAGAGCGTAATGGCACGAGCATTCGACAAGAAAGTCAAGATCCGAGACATCGTAGAAGGCGACTTGGTGCTAAAGGAAAACCTCCTACGTTGCACCAATCCCCTGAAAGTGGGAGCCTACCCGGATAGGACCGTTCGTGGTACAAAGAATCTTCTCCGAGGAGCCATGAAGCTAGCGCATTTGGACGGAAACCCTTTCGTTAACCCCGTGAACGGAAGCAAGCTCCGCAGATACTTCTGCTTCGAGGAAGAGCACGAGTCAACTCACCTTCCCCATACACCGTCCCCGCAAATTAAAGTGCTAAAAGAGTAATACCCAACCGGATACATTCCCGCTAATGATCCAGTAAAAAACAGTGGTCGCACTTCTTTTGTCTTGGTTTTTTCTCAAATTCACCTAAAGTGTCGAACTACGGTGACCCGAGCCCCTTAGTCCAATTGTAAAAGGGGAACGTAGGCAGCCATCTTTGGTTCGGTCTAAAAACAAAAAAATACAATAAGCATCAATTGCTTCGTGTTTCGAAAACTCTTTTCATTTAACCTACAAATTCATAACGGTTAAAACATTCTTTGATGAGTTCAAGCACGGCCAACTCTTGACTCGCTACACGCTAGCAAAACTACAATAAAACATTAATCAATTAATGTGTCTCGCAATGACAATGGGTGGATACTCCGGGACAAAGAAGGTCAACCTAGTTTCCCGTACTAGGTCCTTCATCCTTCTTCCCTTTCCCTTTTCCCCGCGAGTGTTCTTCACCTTCGCAGAAATATTCCTAGGCCTTCTACCCGGCTCGTGGACTCTTCCCGACGCCTCCGTCAATCCCGTGGCCGTCAATACAGCCCTTTCTAGCTCGTCTCGAGCCGCCGCTTCGAGCCATCATCGCAAAGGCTTTGATTGGCCTCCCGATCCGCACTTGCCACATAATCGCCCATGGCATCGCCAAGACGATTCCTGTGGTTAGCCCTCGCCTCTCCTCCTCAATGTCGAACCGTCTGTGTGATCGCACTCCAACAGCCACTCCGTCTCCACAAGATAGCCATCTCGTGTCTCCCCCATACACTCTTCGTACTCCCCGTATATCAAGCCGATGCATCAAAGGCCTCTCTCCGCGAAAGAGAACCCCGGCAGAAAGGACGTGTATTGCCACCACCGGTGACCAAAGAATAGGCCGCCGAAGGATCCTCCATCCGCAGAGATCCCACCTCAAAGGTAGCAAAGATAACTCGTATCCAAGGGCATCTCGCTCCAAACTCGTACCGTCGCAGTAACCAATGATGGAATATAGAAAGACGTCTCGAGACAGCCCCGCACTCGACGATCAATGCACCCTCCCGAGCGGTCCTACAAGTCTCAGAATCTCCAATGGGGAACCCACCATCGCAAGTGATGCGTGCCAAGTCTCGCCATCCGTAGCTCCAAACGCCCGATTACCCCTATCACCAGAGGACGCCGCGAGAAAGACCAAGCGTCACAGACATTGGCACCTCGTGCATCATCTCGCAGCCTCTCTCCTCAACCACACGGTCGCATAGCGGGACTCCCTCCCCACATGTATCGGGCTACGGCCGCCATCCGCCTATGCCTGTGAACGTCTCGCCCAAGACCAATGGCACGATGTCTCTCCACTCCGCATCGCTCACCAGTGTCCAAGACACCGTGATGGCACACACCTGCAGACGTGAATGTGAACAAAGTAGCAATCACACACAGAGCAAACGCGTCCCCACGCAAAGACGCTCCTCGCCTCCGCAAATCTTTCGGCGCCCCGAAATGTCAACGTAATCGTATCCTCAGACAAGATCCCGTATGCTTCTCCAAATGAGATACCCAACAAAGACACTAGCTTCAACGGTGGCCATGCCACCGCATACGGAAGAACTAGCTGTTCCTGCCTCAGTCCTCCTGCACGGCCCGGAAATCTTCAAACGTAGGAGTGACTTCGTTGTACGAAAAGCCGTACACATTCCTCCTTACGTCCTGTAACCGAGACGCCGCTCTCAAAAGGTCCTAATCCGGCATGAGCTCCTTCAAAGCCCAAACAGATTTAATCCCGTAATGCCTTCGAAAACCTTTTGTTCCGCCTCGTGTGGTTCCGTACTCCACGATCGAAAGTTGTCCAAATATCGCTCTTGCATCCGAGACGATAACTTGGGAAAAGGAGCCATGTCGAAGGTGAAGAAAACCTTAAGAAATGGAAAAGAACTCACCGTAATGAGCAAAAGCAATGCAGCTTCTTACAAATTGCAAAGCCGAAACCGCAATTTAAAGAATCTGAAATTCATTTCAAGTCCTACGGACTCCCTCGCAGCTGACTTGGTCAACTCGCAAACCCGCCTTAAAGTTGGAAACATTTCCAAACCATGCCCCGTTTCACCCTTATGAAATCTCGCGTGCCTCGCCCCCGATTTCATTCAACAAATGACAATATCCCTTCCGCCCCGGCTCGTGCAACAAGCAGCAAATAATTAAAAATTAGTGCATACATGCTTAATTTTTGACCCGTTCAATTTTTAATGCATTTCTCCTTTTTATTTATTTTTGATTAACCTATTTGCTTATTTGCCGAAAATAACCGAAGGTGATCACGTAATAAATATGGCATGTGTTCCGCCCCCACGGCGCCTTTTTGCAAATACATCTCAAATCAAAATTTGTTCCCGACAAATACATGCATTTTGTCTAAACAAAGCAAGAAAAGAGAAAGCAAGAAAAGGGGACTACTCGAGTCCCGCTCGTCATCCGTACACTCGACGCACCGCTCCGCCGCCGCCGGATTCGTCGCAAACAGAACTCGCCGAACTCCTCCAATGGAATAGGCAAAGTGGCCTCCTGAGTACGCGAACTCGAGGACTCCTCTCGCGCCCGAGTGCGCAGAAGAAGGAGCTCCAAATCCACTGCCGTTCCGCCCGCGAACCGGCCAAACCCCGTGTGAAGTCCTCCCCACCGCCCGTGGGAGCAGCGAACCCTCGCCTAGACGGCCCCCGATCGCGGACGTCCACGCTCCTCCGGAACCGCACCGCATGAACTCCACGAGCCTCCCGGCGTAGGCGGACCACCCGTCCACCACCTCTACGGCCTCATTGCACGTATGGCCGCATACTCGCGAACCAGAAAATCATCGAAAGCGAACAGAAAGTACAGATGCATCATGTGCGTAATGCTACTATCAAATGCGTAAAATCGAAAAGATGCTCACCGAAGCATTGGGGTCCGCCCGTATCGTGGTCTCTGCCCGCGGAGCGGGATCACAAGTCGCCCGCGCAACCGCCCAGCCTCGTACGCTAGCCTAGCTCGCGGACAGAAAATGTCGAGGACCTCCAGTGGACCTCGCCTCCCTATGCCGCACCCGCGGCTCTCACCTCATCTCAAGAAAACATCATAGGCGGCCCCCGCTATGACGTGTACTTGGTGAAGTACACACCCCGAAGGTATCCCTCCACTCATCCATCGGCAAGATCTCCCGGATGCCGCATGTACTGCAGGAGGATCCACCGCACCAAAGGAAGGGACCCCGCCATGCCGACGAGTCACCCTCTCCCCCTCAGATACGGGCGTCGGCAAAGTGAAGTCCCACCAGAGCTTCCGCCGCCGTGTAGTCTCGCCGGAAATCCGCACCGCGACATGATCAAACTCTCGCTTCCACTGTGTCACTGGATCCTCTCGAGAACCTGTGTTCGCCGCCGTAGATATCTCCTCGTACGACACTCGAGTGCCAACCCTCGAAGAGACCGCCCTCTTCGCCTTCTTCTCGCCAAACCAAGAAGGCAGGAACAGGGACTCGCACGGCTCCTCGACGTCCCAAGCTCGCGGACCGAATACCTCGTAGCACTGCACTCGCCAAGAGAATGGAAAGTTATGTCGCCTACAAAGCGTATACATACGAGTACATAAAAGAGGCAAGGAAGAGAAAAGCACGTAAACTTACATCCAAGACAGCGTAAAGCAGCCTAAACGAGTGCTCCTCTCCCCGCGAGAACCTCGTCCCAGGAATGGCAGAGCTCGGCCACCCAGCCTCCCCACGCAAACCCCTCACGGCATCCAGATCCGTCGCCGACCCGAGCAGTAGGGAAGTGACAAGACGTGTTTCAAGTCTGGGAACAGTGTCGCCGACAACAAGAAACTAAAGGAACCCCGAGCCGAGCGCCCGCGGTCATCCTCAAGTGATCCAAAATACCGGCGACGCCCGCCTCAAGTTGACGCTCCATCGGCTCGTACCGAATGCCTAAGCCCCCGGCATCGGTAATATCGAAACCCAGCAGCCTGCATAACCAAGCTTCCGGGTGTAACCATCAACTCACACCAGCCGCGTTGCCATAAGTCGGCAACCCAGCGATAGCGGCAAAATCCGTGGGAGTCACCGTCGCCTCCCCCATCTCGAAATGGAAAGTGTGGGTCGTATCCCCACTGGCATTCGCCAACGCGACATACATGGACTCCGCTTCCTCGGCGTATCACTGCCGCAGCAGCCTACAAGATCGAGCAAACCTGCACCTGTGAGTCAATCACCACTGCCGTGACTCCTCTCTCCCTCTCGGGCCACGTCCGGATAAGGCCCCACAATACCCGCACCGCCTCAAAGGCACCCCGACTCTTCTCGGCTGTGGGTATCAACCATCCCCGTCCCCGCGTACAAACAAGACAAGCAACGCCAACAAAATGCAACAACGCATGTCAAAAGTGATGCAATGCAGACATACGGGGTTGCTTCATTCATTTCCTACGTATATTCAAAATCTTTCGAAAACTCCGTCGAATCCGGAACTTTCAAAATCATTTCGAAAACTCCGTCGAATCCGGAACTTTCAAAATCATTTCGAAAACTCCGTCGAATCTGGAACTTTCAAAATCTTTCGAAAACTCCGTCGAATCCGGAACTTTCAAAATCATTTCGAAAACTCCGTCGAATCCGGAACTTTCAAAATCTTTCGAAAACTCCGTCGAATCCGGAACTTTCAAAATCATTTCGAAAACTCCGTCGAATCCGGAACTTTCAAATTCTTTCGAATTTTTCGAAAATCTCGCTCCGTCCCGAATTAAAGCTACTTTAATTTTGGAAAATGCATTTAGACATGGAATTTTGCAACCAAAATTTTTATGTCATCTACCCATGATGTCAATTGAACTACGTCCTAGTCAATTTCGACAACGATTCATAGCAAAGTCAAAAGCCCCAAATCGGGCACCAAAATCCCTAAGTAAATTCCTAACAAATTTCTAACATTTAAAGAATGCACATTCTTGAAATTAATGGAATTTGTAGGGACTTACTTGTCTTTCGATCCCTCCTCGAGTTGTGGAGTGTCCCTCGCCGGATAAAACTCCGCCGGATTCAATGGAAGAGTGGTGGTTCGAATGGTCCGAACCAATCGAGTTCTTTCGTTGTCGGTCCTTCCATGGCGAGCCATCGGTCCTCCTTCACCCTCCATAGCGATTTTCCCTCACAAATTCGAAAGCAAACCTTGTACTGGGTTGGATTTCTCTCTTTTCTCTCCTCTCTCGCCGGCAACAATGGAAGAAAGTGGCCTTTTCTTCCCCATTCGCATTTAAAAGGTTTTCGAAAACAAAGAAAAGTCCGACGACTCTTACCGCACTGCACAATTTTTGCCCCTTTTGCCCTCGCCAAGGCAATTCCAATTTTACCACTTTTGCGCCCCCGAAAGTGTGTAAAAATTTCCCGCCGCTAGCACATTTCTAACGCCCTATCTCCGCAGGATAAATTCCCGGCTAGTTCTCACTTAATCGCTCGTCTCCGCACGTTAAATTCCCGCTAGTTTTCACTAACGCTCGTCTCCCGCACGTTAAATTCCCGCTAGTTTTCACTAACGCCGTCTCTGCACGTTAAATTCTCAAAGCTTAGTTCTCACTAACGCTCGTCTCTCGCACGTTAAATTCCCAAGGTTTTCACTAACGCTGCCTTACATAAATTCTGTAGTTAGTTTTCACTAACGCCGTCTCCGTGACGCAATTCCTTGGCTAGTTCTCACGCAACGCCGTCTCCCGACAAGCATTCACCCAATTCCGCCTGACGTTTGACATTTCACTAACGTTCAACCACTGTCTTCCCACATTTCAGCTACGATTCCGTCTCCCGACGTTAAAATTTAAATGGTCCTCACCATTAAACTCTCTCATTCGCGACGTTAAATTTCACGCTAGTTTTCACTACCGCTCCTCAATCGCGCACCTTGCACAGCTATCCGATTTCATCTCAACGCCGTCCGCACGTTAAATTGGCCCGATTTCAAACTGATTCGCTTGACATTCACTGGTCCGATTTCAACCATGTCTCCCGGGACATTTTAGTTCCCGACGATTCGCGTCTCCGACTCTCACCATTTAAATCTTACCAAGACCTTTAAATCCGCTCAATCTTCGGCAACCTTCACAAGCCCGATTCAATCCTCAATCGCACGACCTTTCAAACAGCCTTCCTAAGAACAAAGATTAAGCCCAAACTCCCAAGGTATCAACGACCTTTCACGGTCCGATTTCAATCCTCAATAAAGCAATAAGCCCGTCCATTTCGCGTGGCGAACGCTTGCAAAGCTTAGTCCTTCACCTTCACCGTAATAAGCCCGAACCCTGCTGTACGAACGCTCGCAAAATGGGGCCTCTCTTAAGAATACAATAAGCCCGAACCCCAAGGTACGAACGCCTTCGGCAAATGGTCATCTCCTAAGAACAGCAATAAGCCCGAACCCCAAGGTACGAACGCCTTGCAAATAGTCAAGCTCTCTTCGGCAACAAGAATAAGCCCGAACTCCCAAGGTACGAACGCCAAGTAAATAGTCATTCCCAAGAACGCAATAAGCCCGAACCCCAAGGTACGAACGCCTTGCAAAATAGTCATCCTCCGCACCGCAATAAGCCCGAACCCTGCTGTACGAACGCCAGAAACAGTTTCCTAAGAACAAAGCAATAAGCCCGAACCCCAAGGTAATTGAACGCCTTGCAAAACGGGTCATCTTCCTAAGAATCGCAATAAGCCCGAACCCCAAGGTACGAACGCCTTGCAAAACATGGTCATCTTCTGCACCGCAATAAGCCCGAACCCCAGCAAGGTACGAACGCCTTGCAAATGGTCATCCTCTCCAAGCAATCTCAAAAGAATAAGCCCGAACCCCAAGGTACGAACGCCTCGCAAATGGTCATCTCTCCGGCAACAAAGAATAAGCCCGAACCCCAAGGTACGAACGCCTGTAACAATCCCTATAGCTCGGCCATCCTAGTAAGCCCGAACACCTTTCTCACTTCAGCATAGTGAACATTCAATCTCCCGCCGCCGCACGTAAGCCCGGACTGCCTCCACTTCGGGGGCCAAGGGTGCAAAGCTAATAAGCTCCGCACAACAATCCTCTTCGGCCATCCAGTAAGCTCCGAACGCTCATCCTCTGTGCCTAGTAATAAAAACCGGCAACAAAGCAATAAGCCCAAAGACCCAAGGCACGAAATCCTCATGCACTCACCGCAACTCCTAGGGCCTCGAGGCGCCACACGCCTCGAAGCGTTTCGTAAGCCCTGTGTTCGCACGCCTCCTTGGTCAGCCTCCACCGGTGTACATGTGTACTTTCGCGAATGGTCTTATCCAAGTTAGACGCCTCCTAATCAAGCCTCACGCCATGTCAAGGTCCCTTACGCGCGCCTTTGCCCCCTTTTCGGGAACTACGACGGCTTGATTCCCGCCTGGATACGTAGGAATCCTTTTCGCTGGGTGGTCTGTAGCCTACCTCGACCGCCTGTGTCTCTTTCTCAAAGTAAGGCATCCCGATTTGCCTGATCCTTATCTTTTTCGACGACCCCACTTCCTTCGAAAGTGACGTCGCCGCAGGGGCTAACTGTAGGTACCCAAATCCGATCGTCCCAAATCCGTCGTAGTTAACCGAAATCCAGTTAACCGGCCCGCTTCCAGTTAACCGAACTTCCTGTTAAACTCCCCGTTGCCAAGAAGCAGCTTAACGAGACGCCCCGGATCGCCCGTGCATCCCTGGACAAGCAAACCGTACTTATCACTTGACATCTCACGTAAAAGTATGGCGTTTCCCCGGAAAACGCATTTTCCGACACTCTTCCTGGGGCATTTTGACATTTCCTGACCGTTATTTTAAAAACGGACAAAACCGGGACCGGGGAACGAACTCCCACACTTCTCGGTGAAGTCACGTGACACGTGTCCCGCATGCCACCTCCTCCCCCTAGTCACTGGCCAATCACAAATCAAGGCCAAAAAGACCAAAATACCCCGGGTTTGCTTAGTTCCAAGTCCGCCGGGACTCACCGTGCAATTTTCCCGAAATTGCCAACAAGTCCTCCTGTGATTTCCAAATTCCCAAAACCCCTCGGAAATCACCCAAGTCCCACGTGACTTACCGCAATTTTCACTCCTATAAATAGAAGTTTTTGCCGCCGTCAAAGGCAAAGCAAGAGGATTTTAACACCAAAAAATCACATAATTCCCACGGTCCAAACCGCTTTCCACCCCTCCCCGAGCTCCCGTTTTTTGTCTCGATTCGCGTGGAAACCTTCGTATTTCGATCAAATACGCACTCCTACAACTTAAAAACAACCTTTCGAATAATCTCTTCGCGTGTCCGTGACACCTCCCGAGCCAAAGGAGTCGACCCTAGCCATGTATAACTCC